>JARQSW010000004.1:0-593683 GCA_030142375.1 Calameuta pallipes
GAGAGAGAGAGAGAGAGAGAGAGAGAGAGAGAGAGAGAGAGAGAGAGAGAGAGAGAGAGAGAGAGAGAGTGAGAGAGTGAGAGAGAGAGATGAGAGCCAAGGACGAGCCTGGAACCTCGGAAAGAGCTGCGCGAACGAACCTTTGTCTAGGGATGTTAGCGGTCCGGTCAACGCGGGCTAACAATAAGTCCGCCGGCTGGAAATGTGTTTAGTAAATCCCTCGGTCGAGCTATAGGTAACATGATTCAGCGTGGTATAGGTCAGATTTAAGCCGCCTTTGATATTTAAATCGGGCCGCAAACCCCGACCACACAGGAATTTACACGTTCCGCACCTTCTGCAACGCCATTTAAATTCTCTTTGCTCTGTTAGGACGGCGAACGAGCAGCCGAGGATCGAGAATGCTCGGCTGTCCCCGATATCTCTTCTTTTCTCGATTCCTCTTCTTACATATTTCCTCCAAACCTCCTCCGCACCCTCCCGCCCCGTCTGCCGTCTCGCCGCTCGCTACGTCAGAGAGTCCTCACTGGAATTCCTAGTTTCGATCAGTGGAAAAGCCGGTGAATTCGGCAGAATTACATGAAAAATTGCAGATCACTCGATGGCAGATCTTATCAATATGTGTAGGTGGGGACGCGCCGGCGATGAACTTTGAACGCGAGAGGCGAAATGGGCTAATAGTTGTGCTAACAGAAACAGCAGGAAGCAGTGATGGGTGGGTAAAATGCGAAGCCCTCAGTTGCGTCGTTAAATCCCCTGCAGCTTTTTTACACCGACGACACACGAAATCCATTTGTCGCAGCTCGATCTCACCGACACGTGTTCCTCGTACCGACTGTGTCGCCGTGGCCTCGTCACTCTACCAATCCCCAGCAACATCCCCAGATCAGCTCCAAGGTACCTTGGCCGGCGGGCGCAGAGAATTCGACGACATCCCTGGAGAAGCTGCGAAATTAAAGCGGCAGACTGCAGCTGAACCTGCAGGAGTGCAATCAGTGCGTCGCTTCGCTTACCCTCGGTCCCTGCTATAGCTCCATTAGTAGCGGCTTAACGTCAGCCTCTGCTTCTTCCTTACTCTTATGTGTAATACCCTGTGCAGTTCGCAAAGCTACGGACAGGAGGAAGCAAGCTGAAGAGAAGAGCGAAGCAAACATTCGCTTCGCTGGAGTCGCTGCGAAAGATAAATTATCCGAGCGCTCTTGTTCCGAGTACATTTGCGCCGAAATTCACTTTAGATTAGAGGGCGCAGCCACTCTCCGACCATTCCTCGAGTTTTCTCTCGAGGTCGTTAGAACGGGCCATTGCCGCCTGCCTAATAGAATCATCCCGCAAGGCGAGAAGGTCCTTCAGTTCCGCAATCGAACTTGCACAGCAGCACCGCACAGGTGCAGGGACTGCAGGTTACGCTGGGACCCTGCTAATTGCAAGCTCCCACTACTGTTCCTCTCCCTCTCTCGCTCTCTCTCTCTCTCTCTTTTCATCCATCGCCAGTACTCGACCTGCTCTCTAGGACTCTCCATATATAAACCCGTGAAATTGGTGAAAGTGCGAGCAAGAGCTTTGATGCTCGTACCTTACCGAGGTTCGTTTTACTGGACTGAACTTAAGTGCTCCACACATCCTAAGGATGTGCGGGTGCAGGTGTGCCAATCTACTATCAAGTGAAAGAGCGGCCAGCCACCCCCAAATACGTTGCCTCAAGGATCAGTCCCATTCAAAGCTCAGCGTCCAGTTGACACTTCCTTCTTCCTTTAATGTGCGAACCTGCGGAACTTCCGAAAGATGCTCGAGTATCAAAGTCGACTGCAGCTCCGATCCCTGATTAACACATCACTCGCTGTGAACCAGACTACCTTTTTGCATCGACTGTATCGCTAATAAGACACAGGTAGTTAGAGGAAGAGTGGGCTACTTCGATAAGAAGAAGAAGTAGAAGAAAGAGAGAGAGAGGGAGAGAGACTCTGGCTGTGAGTAACACATTGACGCAGATTGACGCACACAAACACGCTGTCGTACGCGTCGATGAAGCGAGTATAGAGCCGCGAGGGGAGTTCCGGATTGGTCCTGATGCAGTAGAGTGCCAGAGAGCGGAAGATGCTGTTGCAGGATCGTGTAGCTCATAGTCCGCGCAACCCGTAGTAGTAGTAGGTACGTTGGACCACCCGAGCTCCGAGGTGAGTGCCGGGTAGCCTGTAATCACGGAGCCGAGCCGCGAGCCGACAAACCAAACCAAAAGAGATAAAGATAAACAGAGGTTCGAGCCTACGAACTGACGGGCCAAGGAGCGAGAGGCGAACCATACCTCGTTAAGTATGACGTGCGGGCGCGCTTCCTTTCCCTTCTTTCAGTCTTCTTCGTCGACTTCTTCTTCTTCTTCTTCTTCTTCTTCTTCTTCGTCTGCTGCTGCCCGTGCACCATTGCGTTCCGCTTCTTCTCTCGTTTCCTCGTGATAACCGTTACAGGCGCAGCATCCCGCGATGGACACAGAGCAGGTCATCTATAGGAAGCAGCTTGGCGAATGGCCGTGGTCGCAGGCGAGTGCTCGAGGAAACACAGCGAACTAATGTCGAGTGACGTGTGTTGTCGAGTGGGTGTCGAAGGACTGCAGAGAACGGACCAGAAGACGGCTGCGAAGAGAAGCTGCGTACCCGGAGGGACCGTGTCTATCGCACGAGTCAGCTGGGATCCACTTGCGTGCCCCTCGGCGTTGCTGTAGCCAGAGATAGCAGGTGTCCGATTTCGAATCAGAGCGAACGTTCCGCTTGCAGTGAGTTTCCGGTGCAGGAGTAAATCTGTCCGCGTGCTCCTAGATTCCAGCAGCGCGGCACAACTGCTTCCACTGCTTCCGTTCACTTTGCTTTCTCGATTCTGCACCTAGACGTTATGACGCACGGCCGACAAGGCTGACGTGGCTGACATCCTGATACCAGGACCGTGACTCTTGTTGTCGCTCGCATCGTCTCCTCTCCTCTGCGAGTTTCGTCGTGGCCTGCAGCAGTGTCCGATCCTAGTAAGAGGATCAGTGAAGAGGGGGGGGGGGGTCGAAGGATTCGAAAGGCGGGGGCGTCCCTCTCTCTTTCTCGCTCTCTTGCTCTCGGTGGAACGAGACCACCGTGCTCGCGACAGGTGCGAGCAGCCACCGCGCTCAATCCAGAGGCCAACACCATTACCACCGGCAGGCCCCCCCTCTTCTCCCTCCCCACGAATCCTTCAGTGCTGAAGCCTATAGTCGAACCGACATCTCTATCGCGTCCCGTCTCGTTTCGTCCGATCCCTTCCTCCCCGTTTCTTTCCTTTTCTATTCTCATCTTCTTCGGATTGGCGTCGTCCGCCCGTTCCGCTCGACGATGTTCTACCCATTGCGATGGAACGCAAAACGACCAGCCCTTTTACAAACAATATCAATTCTCCCTCGCCTCCCCCCCCCCCCCCCCACCTCAAGCTCACCTCATCGCGGATCACTCTTAAACTCTTTTACGTGTAGCTAAACCTTTTATCCATCGAAAACTCGTACGGAACTTTCTAAGAAGAATTTACGCTAGCCACACACACAGTGGTTGGAAAATAACGAAAAGAGAAGGAAGGAGTCTGGAGAAATTGAAGAATTCTCTTAGTGCGTTCGCCCTGGTTGCGCGCAAATGCTAGGCGGCTAGGCAGAAGCGCTATCTCGCCCCCTCAGACACATTTGGCTGTCTGTGAACAATCGGAGGGTTGAAAGTTTCGCTGGACTTGGCTTCTGCTCAAGGATTCTTAACTAGTTTAGGCTCGCCTGCTTTAAGTGGCCTCGCTAACAACAGCTGTCGTAACAGCAGTAACAGCCGCTGCTGCACAAGTGACGACGACAACAACAACAACAACAACGGCGCCGGCACTCCTCGCCAAATGAAGCTCTCGGAACGATCATCGCGCTACGTAGGGCAAATGCCGCATTACCTTAGATTCTTGATGCATCTTCAAAAGAGCCCGAAGTTTTTGCATAGATCATTGATTTGATTCAATGGAAACAATTAATGAGACGTAAGAGTATACGTAGAGAGGAAAGCACGTCGCTTGACTTGTCTATAGTCAACGAGGCTCTGGCTCGAGCGACTCCCTAATTCTCTATTGTGTTGCTGCGGCAATGCCGTTGCTAGGCGCGCACGGCAATTATCACCGTAATCTAAATTTCGAGCGGTGTCTCTCGGGAAGCTGCAGCGACGTGTGTCTGCAATTCCGCATGCGTGTATTCGCTCACGGGCCGCATTTACGTAAGCATAAATCTGGCTGGAGAGCAAAACAGCGGCAGAGAGCAGCATGTATGAGTCAATGGGTGAATAATACGTGAATCTGCGAAACGGACATCCGGAAGCGAAAATATAAGCTCATTTACGATCAAAGCAAAAAGAATGATCTTCGAGGCAGTAATCTATAGCCGATGGGTGGGGAAAATTGCCAGTGGGGAGACAGGAGCGAGGGAAAGAGGGGGAGCAAGGGGGGCCATCCGTGAAATTGAAAATTTCACCTAATGAAGCACCACTGCCACCCAGCACGTGGCAAATCACAGAATCTCGGGAAAAACGCTTCGCTCGGGAAGTTAAGCTTCCCACGTTGCCAGTCGACTTTAAAGAGAATCGCGAGGATCTGGCGAAATTCGGGTCCCAGTCGGTCCCAGGGCCTCCAAAGAAGGTCTATGCCCATCGCACTTGGTAATAATTGAATGCGACGAATGAAGATAATGGAGTAGGAGGGCGGTAAGGACTGTGCGGTACGAGCGAGCGACCGCAGAGAAAACAGGATACAAAAATAAATCGACAAGTCGTTATATTTATTCGATCGGCAGGATCTCCAGGACTTTCAAAATATGAAAAATCCATAAGAGGTTCCCGGAATGACAGCTAATTCGTCCCGAAATTCACTCTTTTCGTTGTTCAATCTGTAACGTCATCAAGTAGTCATTCACAGGCAACTTACAAAATTTCTAATGGCCGCCAGCATCTCGCTCAATGAAAAGGATCTTGCCGTTGACGCACTGGCACTGGCTTTCACGTCCTGTAGCCTGAGAGAGCCTCGCTTCTGTCAAATTAGTCCCGTTTTTTAGGACTTAAAAAACAGTGCCCTTCGCGCGGGTCCCGTGGGAAAGATACATTCTGGGTCTGCTTCTTTTTTTTTAAGAGTGGCAGGGTGCACCGAACTGGTTCGACCGAAAACTCGAATATCCTCGAAAAGATTCTCCAGCCTGGCGACTCTTCTCGAGACGATTGCTCAAACCCTTTGATGCTCCTTTTGCATGGGTCTTACGTACCAGTAGGCTCTATTTCTAGGAGAGAGAGAGAGAGAGAGAGAGAGAGAGGAGAGACACCACGTCATCCCTGCGGGTCGCGTCCTCCGCGCCATTCTCGTATTTCCTAGGAGTCAAGGAGGGAGGTGTGTTTTGACAGTCGGAACGATCAGGGCAGACGCGTGCCGGCAACTGGGATCATATGACGCTCCCTCTACAAGTATCCTCAAGCGGGATCTTCAGGAAGGTGCTAGACAGCAGAGTGAGTTGGCAGCCATCGGTGAATCTAACTAAATCTTGGCGACTCTCTCGCCTCTCTCGAATCCGTTCAATCCGTTGAATCTTCGGATTTGTCGCAGAGGAATCTGAACTGCGTTCCTCTCGAGCACGACGTGTCGCGTACGGATCACAATGTGGAGACAGCCGCGAATACGAGCAGGAGAAGGGACGGGAGCTACGTAACTGCTAGGAAGCAGGATGTGAGAATGAAGGAAGAGAGAGAGAGAGAGAGAGAGAGAGAGAAGTTGACGCGTGCCAGGTGCTTCGTAGACAATGCATCGCTGTCTGGCAGGGGGTCGGTCCTTCCGCTCCGCCGGAAGTCGAAAAATAGGTGAGCACAGGCGGCTCTTATTAAAAAGGAATGAAAGAGACTCTTTGCTCGTTCGTTTCTCACCGGCGTTTTAAAACCGCGCAGAAATATCACGTTTTAAATGTGTATCACGACTAGGGTCTTTCTTCGACATCCTGTGGATATATCGTGAAACGCCGCCATTTTTTATTCATCCGGGCTCTTCTTCGGTCCAATTCCACAGAGAAACATATGGCGCGTAACGTCGAGTCCTTACGTCACCGAACATGACTGGCACAACGAGAGGCGACACTTTTCTCAAAAGGAAATTTCAACTGAAAACCTTCTACGCCACGATTTTTTCTGGCCGTCACCCTCGTCGAGTCGCGTTATCCCTCATAATATTTACGAAGATTCTTAATGGTTCCTGATCATTCGCAATGATTTAAAATCGCAAAGGAAGACAGTGCAGAGGAATCGACAGAATGCAAAAATGTGAGATTGTTCTGAAATCTCCGAAAAAATCGAAATGTAACCTCATCTCCATCCCCAGGAACGGTCGACAGCCTATTAAAAGTTCCTCCCAGTCGCGGTGCTATAAATCATTATTTCTTTTTCATCCCCTGCAAAAGCGCGAAGAGACCGAAAAGTGCGTTCGGTCTGTTCGATGTGGGACGAGGATCGGCGAGTGCGCTCAGGGGTGGCCGAGTCGCGTGCCAGCACCGAGGGGCGCTGTACTCTCAATAGGCAGCTAGCAACCCTCCCTTTCGGCCCGCATTCCGAACGCTACGCTCGAGCTGCCTGCTCAATCCATAAATACTCTAATGGCCGCTCACCTCACGCTCGGAGGGGAATTTCTGAATGTCCTTGTCGCTGCCGTTTGGCAAATTGCAGCAGTTAGACACTCTGAATGAATCCTCATACGTCCCATAAAAATATTTACACATAAGACCCTTATGCGTGATATATCACCCAACGATATTTTGCAACGAATCAATGATTATATCATTAAATAAAATTTCAATTTACTTTTTTACTGTCATATATCACAAGATTTATTTACGTCAACGAACTGCTGCTGCGCACACAAAAACGGCAAAGGTCACGACCGTTCGGACCGCCTAATCTTACTCTTCTTGCGGAATCCACTTCAGCCCCGCAAAGGTAAAGAAAAGATTGAGATCGCTCTGCTTATTCGGATAAGCTTGTGCTCGACTCTGGATATTGAAAATGGGCGGCGTGTAGATCGCACCAGTACACATGTTATTTGTGGATCGCAGCACTATCAAGTGGGTGAAATTTCACCCAAAGGTTGATCATATAACACGTTCGTTTATCTCAAATATTTTATTGGAGGCACCTCAATTTTCTCATTTTATTCGCGTTAGGCTATGCGTCGAATCAATAAATTGACGGCCGATTCTGCATATGATGGGTGAACTCAGCTGAGCAGAATAATTGAAATTGAAAAAATGGGTGAAATGTCAGCCGAAGAACGTAGGAGGGTTAAGTGAAACCGTCAAACGTCCATTCTTACTCGTTTGTACCGTCGCTTTCCTACTATGACTTTCTCGCACCCTGATATCGGTTCAGCTTCCTCGATACAGGACAAATGTGAGTATCCGATACTGATAAGGAATTTGAAAATACCGTACGGGTGAATTCTCGCAGAATGTGTGCACGTGTCTAGCTCCATGATCCGCACGGTTATGTTTCGACAGAGTCGTTCGGGCGCTCCTGTCATTGCGTAATTCAATGGAGCTCGAAGGTCCAGACGAAATAGGGACGGGCAACGAGAGCAGTAAACTTCTGTGGTGCATGCGTATAGGGGGCGCCGCACAGAGTGAGATGGATACGAAGAGGAGAGTGTGCGGGATAGCAGAGACTATGGTGCACGTAGTATACATATATATACATACCTGCATGGTACCATAGGGTGGGACTCGCACCCTGATAATACGTCGATATAGCGCATAGTGCCAACAGCACCAGCCAGCACAGCTGGCAATACAGCAATGCCAACGGTCATTCGCCGATATCGAAAGTGTTTGTCGATAATTCCCTGGCACAGCGTGTAGCTCCTAGTTGGTAGCGACTTGGTGTCTCTGCGGTCCGAGAGCAGCGATTATTTACCTGCTTTGACACCTCATGGAAATTCTCTGACGCCCAATCGCTAAACTCGATTTTACCAAATCTGCGTCCATCGTCGCTCGAAGTCCTAGAAACCCTTAGCCGTTACTACTGTAGCGTCGCTCTGACGCTTCCTGGTCGTCTCGACGCTCTCAGTGGATCCGACGAAATCGATCGATTTTCACCGAAGAATAAGTCGATGAATCTTTTGGGGGCGCAATCGTTGCCGCTTGAGAATAGTTGGAGGGTCAAGAGCGACAAGGAACCGTCGAGCGGGCAGCGTCGACTCGAGGATCCGTTGCCGGGCGTCTCCTTCGTCGTTGCATCGGTAATTCCTCGATCGCCGACGCCTTTACTCCTCGACTCTTACCGAACTATTTTCGTTCGCAGAAGCCTGCTCGACTCTTCCGCGTACACGAATAACGAGAATAGCTCGTTACTCCGAGGTAATACGGAGTTTCCTTCCCTTTCTCTCTCTCGTCTCTCTCCTCCTTCCTCTCGTCGACCACCAACCTTCTTCCGTAACGTACTATCGGCGGCAAACCTGTAAGCTTCTTCATACCATATTACGCTGAAGAGCAAGAAAGCATGTATGAAAATAAAGAACGGCGAAAACGGAACCTTCTCATGGTCGCGAGCCAAAAAGATTCGTTGGTACTTGCGTTAACCCATATCACAATATTCTATGGTATAGGATCATGTACGAATGGTATGTATCTAGAATTCCATATTCTATATGTATGTAAAAATAGGCACATAAAGTCTATATTTCACCTATACTATACGAAATGTAAGCATCTTGTCACAAAATAATACTTCGTTATTATTACCATAATAATAATTTTAAAGAAAAAATTCAATGTTTAAAGTGTATTTTAACTTTGTCAAAGCTACATTTCCATAAATGCCTACGTATAGAATTTGCATTGATTTTTTCGTCGCCTCCTGACTCTCGGATGAGTAATTCTCCTACTGTATCTTGACTCTGCCCGTCGATATCAATTGCTTGCTTTTTGTTACGTTGACGAATATTTATATAGGATAAATTCCTTGAATTTGATAAAGGGCAAAATATGACAGCGATGATTGTCAAATTTTTCCAACTGTCGTGAAATTGTCTGTTACGTGCGACGAGATGAACAGGAGCACGAAGCGCACCGCGTGACTTGTTTCTTGTGTAATAAAAGCGACTGTATCCGTAATCGTCGTTGTGAAACTTTGCCCGTCGTCAAATTCGAGGAATTTCTCGTGAGAAAATTCAAAACTTTTTCAACCTACGGGCAAGCGACTTGATTTCCAGCGTAGAAGAAAAGAAGCCAGGAAAGAAAAAACGGGAATTGTCAGCATTTCCAGATATTCGTGCGATACGTGTGTGCCAACAATAGGAGCAACAGAGAGAGCACTATCTTGACGCATAAATTTTGTAGTAATGAGCGGAACTTGGATCGCGCTGAAGAGCCCTGCGGCACCGAGAAACTCGGTCAAGCTTAAGGAAACACGGGAAGAGGAAATGCTAGAACGTGTCAAGAAACAATAAAAGAAAGTAAAAACTTGAGAGAGAGAGAGAGAGAGAGAGAGAGAAAGATTTAGACAGAGCAAAGGCTAAATGAGAGGAGTCAATGAGTTCGATGTGAAGCAGTGTAGAGCGTAGTGTCGCATAAAGCCCCACCAGCAAAAGAGAAAAAAAGAGGGAAGAGATCACGCGTGCGGTTCTTCGCTTGTTAGATCGTTGTTACAGAGGACACGACGGGGTTCCCGGCGTCGAGCGGCGTCGAGCGGCGTCGAACGGCGTCGAACGGCGTCGAGCATCGCGCCGGTGTACGACATGCAGTGTGCGCGCGCAGAGACTCGACCGGCATCCGCGAGGAGTCGCTGCCTCTGTGGCCGGCCTCGGCTCTGCGTACACGGGCCGCTCAGTCTAATTTGAACCGCCGCGTGTGCCCATCGACTCACGGGCTTACTGATCTTTTCATCGTGTCGCACGCACCCACGCAACCACGCAACCACGCAATCGCACAGCCGCATTACCACAGAAGCAAGCAACCACACGAGACATTACCCCCCGTGTACGTCTGCGTCGACGACAAGTGCTTCGAGTCACAACTTTACACGGTTCCCTTTTACGAGTTTCTCAACCACCAAAGTCTGATAAAGTTTATTCCTCGAGGCGACTGTCACGTCTATCACACTTCAAAAGCACTGTCAACCCGTCAAAATATTCCCTGGAAGCAGCACTGCATCTTCCCACCTTTCCGTTCCCTTTTTCATTTTCTCCTCTTTGTCAGTCCTTTTCCCTTCAGCCACTTTTCATTTTCTTACCTATTGACGATCTCACTGGCACTGCCACCGCCAACGCTCTTTGCTACCGATTCGGCCGGAATATATCGATACGAAAGGTCGTTGCAATTATTTGCTCGAAGCCAACGCCTCTTCCGCTATTATCTTGGCATCCTGTATCAAAAAGCAGAAATTTAAAAACCCAAAGCGGACAAGGAAATCAAAATCAAAGACTCATCGGATAAGAGATGAGGAACGAAAGCGCAAAAGAAACATTTTTTACTGTGCAAGTTAAAGTGCAACGGCGAATGAAGTTCCGAATGTAAGGATAGACGGGTGAGATTTGTGGGACTGAAGAGAGGCGCTATTTAAATAGTAGAGCCAGAGAGCGAAGGGAAGAGGAAAGGAGGCGCGCACGCACAGATCGGGTAAAGTGCAACGCGATACCTCGGGCGACAGTGACAACTGACGGCACGCCGGAAATAGCAAGGACGGCCGTCGAAGCGCGAAGAGGATCCGCATTCGGAAGGAAAGGAGGCCCAGAAGGAAAGTAAATCAGTTAAATCAGCGAAATAGTCTCGGCGACACTCGCGTTAACGGCAGGAAGTCTTCCAGGATGCTCGGACGCAGGCATAGCTGCGATGATTAGTACACACTCAGGACGGCTCCATCAACGACCTCCGCCTCCGACAGCAGCCTCAGCGTCAGCGCTAGCGCCAGCGCCAGGACCTCGACGAGCGACAACGTCACGATAGCCGCGTTCACCGTCGTCCTCGCAAGGCCGAATACCTCGCTTCCGATATCGGCGCAGCACCATGTGGAAAACGGTCCTCCCTAAGATGACTATTAGAAAGCTTCGGTTCCATCTAGACACGAGACTCATCAGCTGTCCATGCCGGTTCTGGTACAACGCTTCGTGAACTTGAGATACGTTTAATGTGCCGCTGGCCAATGCGTACAAAGCGAAGAAGAGCAGAGTGAAGCGCCGCCGCCGCCGACTCATGTGAATCCAATAGTTCTCAGACAAGACGCGAGACGCTCAGGGAGCTCGCAGGACTCTCTCGGTGCGTGTCCTTTCTATTTCCCTGTGGCTCCGCCGTCTCTGCTCGCGGCGCGTGCGATCGTCCTGCGTGCCTTTTCGTGTGCGAACGTGTGAGAGAGAGAGAGCGCGCGCGCGCGCGCGCGCGTGTGTGTCCGTGTGTGTGTGCGGTGAGTGAGTGTGTGTGAGTGAGTGCGCGCGCGCGCCCCTTAGCGCGTGTTTCTCCATCTCTCCAATCCCTTCATCCCTCTGTACCTGACTATATATTCATTAATATATATATATCTCCCGCTTTCTCTTTCTTTCTGTCCGATCGTCTATCTCCCTTCCTCTCTATCTGTCTCCTCCCCCCCCCTCTCCGCCTCTCTCTCTCTATCTTTTTATCTCCGCGTCTGCCTGCGTGTGTATGTGTGTGTGTGTATATATGAGGCGTCACTCTGGGAGAACGTTGTCTTCCTGGACACCTTTGCGTGTCCTTGGGCGAATTGTTCTCTACGAGTTGTTCAAGTCGGCAAAGACACATCCCCGTCGAGTGGACGCGAAACGAAGAGAAGAATAGGAGGAGAAAAAGGGGTAAAGGAAAAAGCCGTCGGCCAATTCAAAATTTCTCGAGGGCAGAGATTTCCTTCGGGGCCAGCGAGGACGTATTACCTCGCGAAGACCAGCAGATTGGATGATGTGGGCGCTTCTCATTTTGGCTGGATTTCTGTGCGGTTGGTGGGGCGCACTAGCATTGGCCACGACGGCACCCACAGCCAAGGCTGCTGTTGTTGCTGTTCCAACTCCTGCTCCAGCGTCCTCCGCAAGCGTCACGACGTTCAAAGCCATCTTCGGTACGATGGCCATCTCAAGAGGATCCCAGACGAAGACGCCTCAGGAGGATGGGACCATGTCGAACCGCTTTGCCGATGCCCTTGTCCCCGTAGGCCTGACACTCGGCAGGGGAAGTTCCTGGTCGCGGCACTCGACACGGTCACGCGTCCCTTCTCTTCTGGAGAATCTTGAGCCGTACGCGTATCACCGACCTATCGAGCCAACCTGGAACTCCCTTCCTCGGGAGAGGTCCCTCGCGGTCCTTACGGGAAAACGCGAGCAACCAGACGTTCATGGGGCTGAGGAAAGGCATCGCCGCCTCCCCGAACCCATCACCACCGACGACTTTCGTAGTTATCAGCCAACGCCAACCAATTTAGGATTCGCTACGTATCGTCGGACCTTCGCATCGCAATTTCAAGGGCACGCAGGCTTTTCTCCAAAGACGTACACGATGCCAAATTCTGCGGCAACTTCAAAGTACAGTAGTGTCTTGGAGTCTTGGTTCACGAGGAACCAGCAACCACGGGATAGACTGAGTCGAATGCTCCAGACGGAATCGTCAATGGAGCGGCCGAGGATGATGAGATCGGTAAGCCAGAGACAGAGACCGCGACAGAGGCAGAGACAGAGGCAGCAGCAGCAGCAGCACCACCGCCAGCAGCCACAACCACAAGCACAGCAGCAGCAGCAGCAATCGAATCGAGGGAAGAATCGCACGAGGGCCGAGTCGGCCTCTAAGAAGGGACCACAATGTCGTAACAAACCATGTCGCAGACAGAACTGGTGTCCTGACGTGGACGTTGGTAACAGAGCGTTTCTCGCGCCGACTGTTTTCGAGGGCAAGGTCAGAAGCATGTCCTCCGCAAGGAAACCAGACTTGAACTATTCGGTGACCTTCGAGGTGAAGCAGGTGTACAAGAGTCAGTCGGGCTTCCAGCCCCTGCAGAAGAACGACAACGTGAGGCTGCACTTTCGCAACAAAACGCCGGGCAAATCGACATTGTGCAGTCCCGAGGTAGTTAATAGCAATCAGAGTGGGATGGTGAGGGCCAATATTGAAAAGGGTAAAGTGTACCTAGTGTTTGTGAACCGTGTGGGACCTAGAAACTTTACCATTCTCGGCGAACCAGTAAGTCGCAGTAAAAAGAATGAGCAAGCGGTTCAGGCGGTTATTCGACCAGACTATGGTAAGTCCTATCGATTGGCTTTATGCATGTTTTCGATAATTCGCTCGACTCGCGCAGCGCCGATTCACGCCGATACTATAACAGATTTAGCTTCTTCGACGCTCTCGATTCTCCTGCTTTCAACCGGCAGGATTTTTACTTCCGATTTATACTGGCCGAAAGATCGGACGTCCCGGCGCTGCGTGCGGCGAATTGGGATGCAAGGATCAGGGGAGAAACTGTGATGTACCTTGCAATTTTCCATGGCAGTTGGAAACTCACGCTATGACATAATCGCTTAATTCAAGCAATCGAGAATACGTGTCAGATTAAATTTATTCGATTTGGACCACATAGTTAACCCGTGGATCGCAACTTCACTTATTGCAATATAATGTTATTCAAATTTTATTAATTATCTAAGTTCAGAGTAGGCCACTCTCTGTGTCAACTCACAATTAGTAGACTCTCGGTATACAACAATTATATGCTTAAATTGTTCAATTTGACTTACTTAAAGAAAGACTTGACACTGGATGAAAGCATCGGTCCAGAGTGAATTGCAACGAAAACGATATTTACGTTAGCAAGGTTCCGAAGAGTCTGAGGAGGCAAGTCTCTAATCTCCCCAGGAAGGGGAGAAAAAGTGTAAGAGAGAGAGAGAGAGAGAGTGAAACGGCGGTGCCAGCTGATAAGAACGAACACCGCGATTCGTGTCCTACAGGTGGAAAATCTAATAGAGCAGAGGTAAACGCCAAGTACAACGCGAGGCAAAGATCGGGAATGCATCGATCGGGCGGTTCGTTGATCCGGTGCAAAAGCGGGTCCACCGGCCCTTCCAGTTGCCGGTGACTAAGCCAGACGGGGGGGGGCCGAGACGTCAATTATAAGGCCTTAATCGGAAACCCGTCCTTACTTCTGTTGGCTTACAGCGAGCCACGGAGAGAGAGACAGAGAGAGAGAGAGAGAGAGAGAGAGAGAGAACCATCGAGAGAATAGGGAGAGAATAGCGAGAGAGCACCGCGAGCAGCCAGCGTATTCTGGTGGAGTCGTCAGAGCTTCCATGGCTCCAACGTCTAAGACTATACTGCACGCACAACTATCGAGAGCGCATCGCGCTTATATTCTCACGGAGGCTCCTCGCCCTTCGCTCAGCATGACCATAGCTCCCTCAAAATTAATGTCTCTGGCTATTTGCTTTGACCCACTGCGAGGCTGTCAGCCTCTGCGTGTCTTCGATAAATAATAACTCTGAGAAGGATACACGAATCGGAGCCTTATTAACTTATTATCAATACCTTATATTAATACCCAGGATATTTAACACGAAGAAGCGCCGTTCTATTAAATTCACTAGATTTCTCTCCACGTGCGTAAAATTTATTTTATTTGCAAACATTCAAGACAAACTAACGGTAATGAGAGCGAGGCAGTTGTGGCCACTTGTGTACGAAAGCCAGCAGACGGTCGTGCGGCGCGTTAGAGCGTCCACGTGGGAGTAGTGGATTTTTCGTGAGGTAAGAGGAAAATCAATGTCCCGCAATGCATTGGGAGTCAGTGCGGTGGCATTATTGGCGACTTAGTGGGAATAGAGCGTAGATAGCAGATAGCAGATACCACCAGATTGGTCGTAAGGGGAGTAAGGACAAGGTGGAAAGGGGAGAAATGCCCACGTATGTATCCCGAGCACGTACGGCCCCGTGCCCATACTCAGCGGAGTCCACAGCTACGCTATACATTACATACATATATATATATGTATACACACTTAAATACATTACATACATATATATGTGTATACACACTTAACACAGAGGTAGAAGTGCAAGTTGCTCTGGAAGTGGAAGTGGCGCTCGATCTGCTCCTGGATAGAGATGAGATTGGGGATGGAGATGGTATCGAGAGCTGGCTGCCTCGTGGCGAGGCCAGACACACGCGCGCCCATCGGTGGGTTATCGACGAGCAGCCAGGCAGGCAGACTGCTGGGCGACGTGCACTTGCTCCCGTACACAGCCGTGACAAAGAGGTCCTGCAGGAAGGGACCGAAGGTTAAATGGAGACCTGAACGACCTTATCGATCTGTTCGATCTCTTGAAATTTCAGTTTGGATCGATTTCGCATGGTTCACGGATGGCAAATTACAACTGATCATAACTTCGGGCGTACTGGCCAAAATAATTCTTTCCCATAGCGCCGCTAGCGTCCCCGTCTACGTCTCGTTAGGAACTCGGCAAAAAGTTTGACACTCGATTCGCTTCGAAGTAAAGCGACACAGAAGGGGGCTGAAGGAAAAGAGAAACGAGGGAAGTAGTAGTTAGCCGGGGTAGGGAAAGCCGAGGCCCCTGCCCCCTCTGCCCCCCTGCCCCCTCTCCAACTTATTCTTTACCGTCGATAACACGTGTTTTCCTCTTGCGAGAGAGCCAAGCCTCTACTTTAAACTTCTCTTCCAAAAAAAGAATGAAACTGCAAGTGGTTAAATGGAACGAAGGACAAAGCAATGAACTGATAAAACTCGTTAATGGAATATCACATGTATGTAGAAGCAAATGGGAATTTCAGGCTGCAGCTTCTGTGAATACAGTATGAAGAGTGTTTTGGAGTATTTCGAAAAAATTTTCCAATTGGCCAATCAGAGAGCTCATTTTACAGCGAGTAATAGCTTCTGCTTCGTCGCGTTTAACTTTACAGGATGAGAGTATGAAACAATAATGACGGTATATAGATATATCCAGTACGAGCTACTTGATACTAGGTTTACGGACATTTCTTCCATACGTATCTCTACGGATAAGCGGCAATTTGACGCATGAACGAAATCAGACATATTCTAGAAAAAAAATAAAAACGATTAAAGAGCAACACAATTATACACTGTTAACTTATACATAAAACTATGAGCTATAGTTTATATAAAATGTATAATATTCAACATTTATTATACATTTTCTGCATGAAGGTTTTCCAGCGTAAATACGTAGGGCACAAACAGTGACGACGCCGTGTCGGCCATTTCAAATTTGAGATATCCGGTTCGAAGTATCGCCGCTACATATTGTTTATGCTTATTTTTGACGTTTACTTTCTTGCAGAACTAACGATTTTATCACGTTTATGTTTATTACTGCAGTAATGCTTTCATCAGTGAAAGCCAATTTACTAGCATTAATGATCACTTTACAATCGCGTCAGATTGACGTGTATCCGTAGAGATACGTAGGTATATTACAAAGAGAAATTAAAAATTAGAAAGTTTTGAAGAAAATGAATGTAGACATATATTTGTCTCGTTAAAAGTCAGTACAAATGGTAGAAGAAAAATGTGAACGGTTTCTGTAATTTTCCTCATGAAATTCGAAATTTCGTCAAAATGACGCATCTCGTAAATCTATAGTAGTGTTAACAAAACGCATCTCATTAAAATTATGGATTTTGCAAGTTCGCTTCTAAAATTCTGACGTGCAATAATTATTATTTTTCAAATTGAATAATCTTCATTGCGAGATATATTTTCAAAGAGATACGAGGAAATGAAGATATTCGTCCGCAGTTATGTCGAGTAGGGAGTCGGGAATCGGAACGGAGTAGGTATAATGCTTATTGTGTTTGTATACGGAAAATGTATGAAATTCTATCTTTTTGCAAGAATATCTCTTGGAAAATGCGTGCTCGGCGAGAGGAGGCTTATCGGGCGAGACGAACGAAAGGAACGAGCCGCGAGTGTCCTAAGAAGAATTCGCACCGATTAAAGCAATCCATGAATCATTTGAGCTTTCTCTCGTGTTGAGTCGCACCAGGAAATTCCCATAGAAAGAGTGGAAACGCGCAGCATGTACTAGAACGAAGGAGAAAGAATAACGAGCCAATGAGCCTGGATTTCATTGTCCCAGGACTTGGCGTACGTGTTCCTTCAGGACAAGGGATTATTTAATAATTAACGCGTACTGCACTCTCGTTGTTGAACAATTGGCCAACCGAATTCGGCTTTGATGAGCCGTATTTACGGAGGGAGCTTTGAGTGCAGCACCTATTGCTTCGTGAGGCTGCTCCGGGCTCGTTGGCCAATTTGAGCTCGACGTACCTCAGGCGACAGGGATGAGAATTCCGCGTTGAAACTTTGAAATTATCCTTTTTCTTCATCAGAATTCGACACCGTTATCCCGCTAAGCGAATCCTGTAAAAGTTCGATCCAAAAGCCGAGAAAATCGAAGGAGTGGCTCTTTACCCGACTGATATTTTGAAGATTTAAAGTATTTCGAAGGCGTCTCGAGCGTCTGCGGCGTCTGCGACGTCGTTCGCAAGCAGCTAGGTGACGACCGCACAGGCGCGCGACCAGCGGTCTGGCCGTCATCGTCTAGTCACAACATGCCGCGAGTTATTGCCCTTTCTCTCTCTCTTTCTCTCTCTCTCTCTTCTTCTTCTTCTCTCTTACAGCCGTTTGGCATCTCCGTTCGCTCAATTCCTCCAATTCGCGGCCGAAAAAGTGATGAGCTCCCCGGCTGTATGAGCCGAGCGCCGGGCAAGAAAGACACTAGAAGAGACGCGAAGAGAAGAGAGGTGGGGAGATCGAGCGAGAAGGATAGAAGAGAAGTGGAACGAGATCGCGCCGAGTGTGACGATGCACGAGTCTCGCATGGCACGCAGAGAGAGTCAGAGAATATTATATTAGTCACGATAGTAACTAATCCAAGTACATGCGCAGTGCGCATACATCGCTGCATCGAGAACGAGAAAAACGGTGATGCGCTTTTGTCTCGAAGAGTCTCCTTCAATTGAACCTAATGCTTCTGCCACTCACCCGTTTTCACGGCTCTTCACGGTCCCTTCCTCCTCGTGTACGATTATTCGATTTTCGAGATCATCGAGTGCGCAACTAAATCAGACGTCCGCGCCGAATGAAATTCCGTCTGTGGCGTCAAGCGAATTGCCATTCGGGCTGCCGCGCGTCTCGCTCCGCTCCTAGGACTTTTAACGTTCGCTCTGTAATCGTCGAAGGGCTCTGCTGCTGCGGAGCAACTCATCTTTACTTTCTCAGGTGGTTTGCATGAGACGCAACTAACGTCCGATGAACATGGCGCAGAATCTCGTATAAGGGCAGAAGCAACCGAGTCCAGCAGCTCGCGGAATTCTACCTGTGCCAAGACTCACGGGATTCTTCGTTGTGTTTATATGGTGTCTTCTCTTGTTACTCTCTTATTCTCTTATTCCTCCTCCTCCCCCCTCCCCGTCGTCACCCTATTCCCTAGTGTATTTGTATCTTTCGTTACGTACCCTGCCCATCACTATGGTTACTGCCATGTTTGCTGTGGGATAGTTGTAGGAATCGAACCCGCGTTTATCCCCTCCCTTCGTCTCTCCTCGCTGCTTCAATTCCTTCGCTTAACACATCGCGCCTAATAACCATCATCGCCCCCTCCGCAAGGCATGAAAACGCTTTATAGACCTCCCCAGGCCCCTCGATAATCGAACAGACGGTGAATAGGGTTTGATCGGTGGTTGGGAAACGCACACGCGCATCCACTCTAGGCGCAGCTTCACACTTCAGGGTTGCACTCGGTCGTCGTGTTAAGTCTTCTCAGTCAGCCGCACTACGGCGAGGTGGCGCAAATGCGAGACGACGAAAATATTGGATCTATTTCGAAATTCTATTTCGGTGCGCCGGTCGAGAACCGAAAGCCAAGAGCCAAGAGCCGAGAGTCGAGAGTCGAGCAACCCGGCATCGCCGACACCGCCACACGCACACGCGCGCACGCGCACGCACGTGCACTCGCACACTCGCACACTCACGCAATCCTTATACTATCCAACTATCCGACGTCGTTCGCACGACAGTTTCATTCTAGCCCGAGTCTCTGATCAAGTTCTTATCCTCCTGCAGCTACTTTTCTCTCTCTCTCTCTCTCTCTCTGTCTGAACTTTCTCCCTTTCTCGTTTGTCTTCTTCCTGCCTGTCTTCCTTCTGCACTCTGTACTTCTTTGAACGAGAGGCCTCTCCACCCTTTTCCATCGAATCTCTCATTAAATTGTAGATTATGGCGACTGACACACGGGACTCTTCCTCCCTCTGACCGCTCTCAAAACGGTCCAACAGCTCTTGGACGTGTCTATCAGCATATATCGCCGATTCAAAAATTTCTTCTCTGCAGTCGAATCTAAAACTCTAAAAATCCTTATACTCGGTGATCCTTCTCAACGGGGTACACACCTGGAATAACTGGCTGGAAATATCTTGAGTGTTCAAGAGAATCCAAAGTGTCAAGATCAAAGCGAAGAATAGCAAAAAGAGGAATGACGGAAGAGTCGGAGCCGATCGTGTTCCGCTAGGCTCGATATCGTACCCATAGTGTCATAATTCGATATCGTTGAAAGATCTACCGTGACAGCCTCATGTCCCCGCTACACTTTTCTGCGCTCTGCTTTTTCCATCTTCTACCTTTTCCATTTTCCAGTTTTCAACATGAAAGTTGAAATTCCGATGGGAAAGTTCTTCTTTTTTAGCGCTGTAATTTTTGCGACCCCGTACCGAGGCATAATTAAAAGTTTTAATTATCGACAGCTCTTGTACTTCTTCCCAGAGAGATTTCTTAAACTCGCTGCCGAGTAAACAGAACCCTCGCAAGCTGTGTTGTAATAAGATGATCCCTTCGACCGGCAGAAGCCAACTTTTCCAGCTTGGTTCTTCCTGGCAGTTTCTCTCTTTGCCGATGCCGATGATTGGAAAAGTGGCGACGATGCGACTGCCGATGTGCCTATGCAATATCGGGCGCAGGTCGCGCAATGCTCAGCTCGTGACGTCTATCGTGGCGTCCCCTTGTCACGGATGCAAATGACAACAATAAGAATCGATGGGCAACCATCCAATGGTTCAACTGGTGGATCGCAATTGGCGCGAGACTTTGAAAATGTGGAAAAGTTCGGACTCTCAATGGTCAAAACCGAAGAATCAAACAGGCAGCATGAGCGGATGAATCTCCCTTTCGAAAGGAGAACGAGAGATAGTGAACCGCGTGCGGCAGACGAGCGTTTTGTGATATGAATATCAAATGAAAAACTTGTTATGGATTGCCCGCGGGACATGGCTCACAATCAGATTTCTGGTTTGCAAAGGCAACACTAGCGTACGTGCTGCTCCCTGCTGGAAATCGCCAAGTACTTCTCCCAGTTTCCTTCCCGGCGACGTCAGCTGAGCCTGAGAATTAAAGAGATTCCACAGATCGACTTTGATCACACGACGAGAGGGGATGCTGTTGAATTCAAAGCTCCTCCTCGACCTCCTCTTGGCGCACGATCATCTCAGTATTTCGTTCGATCGGAGGTCTAATGTCAGTTGACACTCGTCCCGGGATCCGGTTCCGTTAAAAACAGTCCCGACAGGCATAAAAATTCAATTACAAACTTGTAATCCGATATAATCCCGTTTGGCGGCTGTAGCTCAACAGGTCAGGGGTGCTGCTCGGGCTGACGGTGGTTGTTGCAGCAGTGCTGCTGGTGGGCGGCATTGTTTTTTTTTATAATCCTGATGAATATTAATGTGTTCGTAAAACATTTCAGCGTATCTGTATTCTTTTCGCGTATGGCTTAGTCACCGCGAGGGCTCAGAATCCACTTACGTGGGTATTCAAATTTCGAGAATGTGCCTGGAATGGAAATTTAATGTCGCTCTTGAGAGTAAGCAGAGCCCCCGGGGAAAGACACGCCCTTAGTTGATAAATCCACGCGTGATCCGAGATACACGCGGGGGAACCGGGTTACAGATCACGCGGCCACTACGGCCCCAATTACTCAGCCTTAGGTAAGACTAGTAAGATAATGAAGC
Source organism: Calameuta pallipes (assembly GCA_030142375.1). Lineage (NCBI taxonomy): Eukaryota > Metazoa > Arthropoda > Insecta > Hymenoptera > Cephidae > Calameuta > Calameuta pallipes. The sequence continues at coordinate 21,066 of JARQSW010000004.1, forward strand.
GCGCGACAATCACTCGAGTCACCTTTGATTCAATAGAATTAACTGAATCAACCGAATGATCGATACAGCCGTTTTAAGCTAGAAGGATACAATAATATGCTAAATATCACAGGTAAAAGGCAAATTGAGAAGGAGCGACGGGAATCAGCTGTCAGGTCGGACGGCAATGAAAGGTTATGTGAGCAATGGACTGGCATAGGAACTACAGTGCACTGCAAAGTAACTCCAAGTAAATCAGTCTTTATAGAATAAAGTTTGTTTTTCGGACTAGCAGGATCCCCGAAAAAGAGGCCCTTCGAGCTCCCCCGATCTCGCGATATTTTTATCATTATCCTGCGACTGGCTGACGTTCCTCTTGTGATTATAGAAACGATCGCTTATGATTAAGGAGGGGATAAACGTCAAAGGATAATTGACAGGAAGACGCGCGTCCTGGGGATCCTCCTTCCCTCGAACTCTCCCAGTAATCCGAGTATCGAAACGAGTACTCTAGGCCAGTGTACTCGGCTGGGAATAAACTCGGTTTACTTAAGCATGACGGGCATGCATATAAGCTGAAGTAGTAAAGGAGAACCGTCAAGCGCCATGTACCCAGTGGCCCGAAATAATTGTCATTCTATGGGTGACTCTTCACCAAGGTCTACCCGAACCTGCTTGGATCTCCTTGGAGGCCTCCCTGATGCCCCTTCGTAGGCCACCGTCTGTGCTTTTCTCTTTGCCCTCTTGTAGAGTATGTTTCTTTTTTAAATAAATCTTCAAGTAATGCTCCGATGTATCGTGCGGATGTAGCACTTCCATGTAGCGATACGTATGATCGATCCGTCACTATCCGCCATGATCCGGCCTCGTGTTTTGACTTGGACGTTTCATCCGGTGTTAGATTACCGGCGGCACGTATCAACGTCGTCCGATTATTTGTAGAACGATCCATTGTCCTGAGTGGAAATGACCGAGCATCCCGTAGACCACGATTCACACTAACAGATAACATTGTCCATAAGATTTTTCGTGAACGCTTGTTTTCTTCGATACTCTCTGGCTGCTTGAGAATTCAAGTAATCGAATTGGTCCAAGGAGGAAGTAGGCTCTGCTGGAGCCTGAAACAAATTCATGCCATTGAATCGGCTGGCTTCGACAGATGACAATGTTGCGACACGGTTGATCGGCATCGCGCTGGCTTTGCAGCAGACTAACATTGGCCCTGTTGGCGCAGGAGTTAAGCGAGCGAGCGCACGCGACGAGGATACGCGCAGGCGCTGACCCAGAAATGCTGGTAAAACTACGGAAAACGTTCCGGAATGTATTTCACTCTCTCTCTCTCTCTCTCTCTCTTTGAGATACGTTCCGGAATGTATTTCACTCTCTCTCTCTCTCCGCATATCGAATAAATGCATTCTCTCTCTCTCTCTTTCCCTCTCGTGTTGACGCCGTGTACTGAACGCCGCTCAACGTGGGGACGCCCCGTGAAGCCACGCTGCTTCATCAAGAGGTGACACGCCGGAGAGCTGGGCTGCGTCTTCTAGGCGTCTGCGACTCCCGGGTAACCGAGACACATCAGGCAGCTCGCGTATCTTTCCGATTAAAGGGCTCTGATTGTCAAAGGTCAGGAACGGCAATTTGAATCTGCGAATTTGACTCCGAATTTCCGGTACTCGAGTGGGCAATTTTCTGATTTCTCATATACGGATTGCACACGTTTTCCGCAAATTTCGTTGACTTCGATGCAGCCTCATGTGGAAGCAGCTAATCTGCTGCTGATCTACTGCAGCCCGTGGGCTCGAGGAACCTGGATGCCCAATCTTATCTATTATATATGTATAGCGAACCGACGGGGATAAGGGAGAGTCGCGGTGGCTCTGCAAAATATTGCACGATCCACGAGCCACTCGCCACGCCCCACTGCCCCGAGATAAAGAAAAAAAAAAAAAAAAACTGGTGATTCGTGGAAATTGTTCCCGTTCTAAAGTTTCGAACTGCGCTCGCTGTACTCGGCATCAAAACTCATGCAGTCTCGTACCGTTCAATTTAGCCACCCAGTAAAGATGTTGACAAACAATAGAAATCTCGTTAGGCAAATTTACATTAACGAAAATGTGCAGCTCGACTGAGGACGAGAGTGTCTCTCGGGCGAGAGAGTCGGCCAAGTCCAAACTATCATACCGTACGCGTCTCTCTCGCTCTCTCTCCCAGGTTCCCGGTATTATAAATAATGTACTTCTCCTCTCTCGCGTTCTCTCTTGCGTCCGACTCATTCTGCCACTCGGCCGGCTACCCGTTACAAATGACGTTACGATGCTTATTTATTGCTGTTATTAAATTGTGAGCGAAGCGTGGTATGTCACTGCTCGTAAGTGGGTCAGCTGTCATGTCTATTATCGTGGATCATGCTTTAGCAGGAGAGCAAGAGAGAACAGGGACTCTCGCCGTACAAGCAGCAGCTGTCTGCGACGTTTGACGCGTCAATATCGTTTCGACGTTGTCCGAAATTTAAGGACTCGCGAAGCGACGTAGAGGAGAAGGAAAAAGAAGAAGAATCCGCGTTAGAATCGCTGGACGGCGATGTGCAAGGAATAACGGACTAAGCCCATTTACCCTCGGATGAAATTAACTTTACTTCAGCTGACATAAAACCAGCCTATTAGATGGCGGAACGAGGGTGTCGCAGCGGAAGTTGAGTTGCTTAGGAGCTTCAGCGTTTTCTCCTCGGCCACCACAGCATCCCGTTTGATCCCTTAAGACGAGGGTCGCGCACCGCACCGCTTCTCCCACCCTATGGACATGGAGCTCAACCTCGGTCGTCCGTCGCTGCTCCATGCACTTTAATGATTGCTGTCATCGCTTGGCAGAAACATCATCAGCTGCATGCGAACGGCGCCGACCTTTTCTCTGCAATATCTGCGCGAATGCTTGTCGTCGCAGATATGTGTCAGATTGCAGACTCGTGCTGCTGGTTTCTACGAATTATGCGAATACCAATACGATGACGACGACGTAAGGTCGCATATTCTCCCTCCCATTCGTAATTCTCTGCACACTCGTGCGATTTCTTTTTATCGGTGCATGGATCCTTCGTAAACGGTGCCGGAAATTGGCAAACCTTAGCAGACATAGTTTTACGTCCCGTCATTGAAATTCGCCAGTGTTTCGATTTTGTCAGGCGAACGAGAGGGAGCATCCTTCGGCAGATTTCATTTGACTCGGCATACGCAAACAGCGAAGCGACGTTTTGAAATTCGCTACGGTGCAGCAAGTTCAGCCAGAACTTACGGTGCAGCCGTCGCTGCAGTTGCCATTAGGAACCACCTTGCGAATATTAAGGAGGGAACTTTTCAATTATCGCGATTCCGTCGACGCAATAAAACGAAGGAACGGTACCAACGTAAAATTACCACAAGCACGCGTTTCTGGGCTATTATTCGAAAAGTTTTTCAGGTTTAATAGCTCTTAGGAAGACGAGCAACTCGCGACCAAAAAGTCGTTAGAACTCGCGAGCCTGCGGAATCGAGGAAACGAAATTGCCAGCCCGCGCGTTGCCCTTGACGATAACTTTGTTCGGCTTCTACTTTGGAATATCGGCGTACACACTCCACTGTGTCCCAGCGCGCACCTACCGACCGGCTGGAACGACCGAATTTAACCAATTTCCCGGCTGCGCCCCTTCGATACCTGCAGCTGGATTCAGGGATAAGGAAAGAGCCAAGATTTCCCAGGGTGGATTCAGGGCGCCGCTTTCAACTTCTCTGCCTGCAGCGACGCTGCTTCTGCTGAGCTTCTATTGGCGAAACTATAAATCTTTCGAGCGAGCGGCCAACTAAAGGGAAGGGGGAGGGAGGGAGGAGGTGGCGCATCTCCCTCTGAACCGAAGATAGTAAATAAATAGATCGAGGCACACGCGTACATGCTCGATTCCTCGAACCGATTTTACAGATGATTTAAAGACCAGCAGAGTCCTACTTGGATCGTTAGACGCCTGAACTTGGCGGCAGTCGGTTCTTGGCCGACTTCGTGTCATCGCGACGACTGCTTTGGAATTTACATTTGTCACCCCCCCTTTCCCCCCTCGCTGCCCCTATGCAACTCATCTGCGCTCTCTTGCAAATCGTTTGCGACTCTCGGCCTCTGGGAAATTAATCATTTGAAAAAGGGATGCTGCGCGCTTTAAGGTTTTCGCTCGCTCATATCGAAGCAAACTGTGATTAAATCACTCTGGCTAATTAAGTTTGACATTGACAAATGAGAAGAATCGGTTCGCGACGCTGCGGCAATTACGCTGGAGCCATTGCGTGGTAATTGCGTTTAAGGACGTTAAAGAAACGCAAATATGTAGGAAATATGAGGAGAATCCTGCGAGGATAGGACTTGGTCGATGCAACTAGAGATGCTCGTATCAAGTGAAATTCGTACTGTAGGTATAAGCGACAGGAGAAAAAGTAGAATCGTGTGCAGCATTGGCGGAAAAGAAAAAAACAGATTGAGGTAAATTGTAATAATTCTTTGTAGTTGAAGAAATATATGACAGGTGGAAAGGGAGGAGGAAAGTGGCCGATGCCAATAAGATGCCTTTGTCGAATCTTTCGCCTGACCGAGTTTCAGCTTCCGGCCGAGTGAACTCGGGAAATATGGAATACTCAATCCAATACAGCCAATATCACTGGTTTCCTATTCAAGGCAGGGGAGTTTCCTGTAGTCAAGATTGTCTGTCCAATTTATCGAGCATTGTCCACACACGCGCGCGCTCTCTCTCTCTCTCTCTCTCTCTCTCTCTCTCTCTCCCCCTCTCTCGGCTCACTGCTTTATCGAAATCGTTTCCCCACCCTTTCCACATTCCACGTCCATCTCGTGCGCTCTGACCTGTCGTTGTGCAGCAGAACGCCCACGTTCTATTCGTCTCTATTCGACAGTCTGAACTTCTTAGCAGCGCGTCGACGTGGCTTTCAAGGGAGCCGTAATAACAGAACGAGCGACCTGCGAAAACTTCTGATTGGCTGCTACGTGCAGAATAGCTCCGAGAATCAGCAATATTATTTCATGAATTTAAATGCAAAAATCTGTATAATCTGTCATTTTGCATGGTTGGCTGCGTTAAGATTTCCTGGGAGTCACTTCGCGCCACATGGCTGAAGCGTAGGCTTAGTTTAACGGATTTTCCGACTTAATAAGTTTAATTCTCCTGGGAATGGTGGCATGTGTTTCGCACCCCCCTCGAACCCCCTCGCACCTATATTCCTCGGACGCGTCCAACTCGAGTCCTTTTGCACGTCCTACGTTCTCGAATGCCCACTCGGCAGTGACCGACTTGTATATTAAGGACGAGGAAAGTTAAAACTTGCGTTCTAAAAGCCACGTGGCTAATCAGCATCCGTATACCAAACTTCCGTGCAACTATGTCACCGGTTATGCCTGTAGAAAATTGAATTGCAAAATGCAAATGATTTTGCCAACTATTCCCGCCCTCTTCGGTCTCTTCGACTCGACAATCCAGAGCACGCATAAAAGTTTGGCTAATTGCTGTAAGTGCAATTAGTGGAATTAGCAGCAATTAGCAGGGGTTAATTCGCAAGCTGTTACATGCAATTGGCAGACCTTTGTGGGTCACGAAGCATCGAGGCTCGAGCCCCGTCGTGTCTCGTGTCTCAGTCTGAATATTGGTCGCCACTCGCATAATCCTCGCAATAGCTTGGCGATCGCGCCTTCGTCATCGTCTCTGCCGGGCGGCGCCTCTCCGGGCTAATTGTCACACAGAGAAATCGGGGCGTCGACACGAATGACCGAGCGACGCCTGGAAAATTGAAGAAGCTCGGCTCGATTCGATTCGATTCGATTTGATTCGCAGCTAGCAGCGCCAACAATCGAACGTCCAGTACTAGACGGAAGTCTCGTTTAATCAAATCAATCAATCTGTGTTATTTCAAGCAGACATTCTAATATTTTCTCAAATATTAACCACCGTTCGTGCGAGTTCTGCCGCACGGCAGTTCACTTGCTATTTGCTATTTGCTCCGGATCAGCACGATACATATCACGGCAAACCTGACACGTTAAACACGATTATTCGGATAGGAACGCGACGCTGGCCAATCTCTGCCGTCTCACAAATTTCATGGACATATCGCGATTGCAGGACCCGAAACAGATGTCTGTCACCTGTACCAACTTCCTGACCTACAAGTCGCAGATTCAAAGCGAAAATTCCTTACGAATCGAACAGACAATTCCGATTCGGTTGCGCTTTGATTGTCGGAGATTCGCGACTTCTTCAAGAATAAAGAACCTCGTTATCTCGAACCTGGACCTCGGCCAGATTCGACACGGTTCTCCACCGAAACGGCTGCTTGGGGCCGTTCGTCCGTCGCGACGACCTGCTAATCGCCGGAGAAAAAACGTAGGTCATATCGAAAGAAGAGAGAAGCTTTATAGTGAACGGGTCAGAGGCAAACAGCTGGTCCGAGTCGCACTACGTGTCAAGCTCATCATTCATAGGAGAGATTAAGCAGGACTGAACTTTCGGTTTAATATCTTAGCATCTGGCCACTACGAGCGCTGCGTCTGCTGGTCTTTATTCTCTTCCTTCCTTGCATCCTTTGCAATAAGGGCTGGACTTTACGTCATAGTCATTATCATCTCCATTTACTCCATCTCCACCTTCGAGTGGCAAAAGTTCCTTACGAGCTACTGCAGGCGATTGAAACTCGAGGAGACCGCATAGTCTCCGATGACGGCTAATTGCTTCTTCCGAAGCGATACAGTTCTACAGTTTAATCGTTGAGATACTCGATTGCGATACGCGAAAGTGACTGCGGGGACGAGCGAGGAACTTTTAGTATCTCGCTGAATTAAAACGAATCGCAATTATTAAGGGATGCTACGGGAGCGAACTGAGCTGCACGCGAGACTGGTCGTTGGTGCGCATGTAGTAGGTAGTAGGTAATAGGGAGTAGGTAATAGGGAGTAGGTAATAGGTAGTAGGTAGCAGGTAGTAGGTAGTAGGTAGTGGTAGTCCGAGAACCAGAGTGTCTCTCTGTGTGTCGCGTCGAGTCGCGTTCGCCCTAAAGGCGGCGGAAGCAAGCGCCGAGTTAGCGTTTGCTCCGATAGTAACGTATGCGCCCATCGAGTCGCTTCCGCGGTAATGCGTTACTGCTTCTTCCTATTCCGCCTAAGCGTGTATATCACTGCCTCTTGAACAGCTTGAACTGCTGCTGCTGCTGCGACAATCCCACGGGATTCGTAGGAGACGCAAAGCGAAATTGCATCCAGCCACGCGACGGCATCCAATATTCGCCACGTGACGCTGCCAGCCCGAGCAGTTTGCCTGGCCAACTGAGCCCCCTTGATGGCCGTTGCAACTTTCATGCAATCGGACGGGACTTCCGGCTCGCGAACCGAACCGGGATCGTGCGATGTCGCTCGCTTCGAGACGCTTTATTGCTCCATAAGATCCTCTGACAAACGCTGTGGCCGCATAGCTTGACGTGGAGTTTCTTATGTTAAATATTCTCGATGCAGCAACTCGATTCGCTCGGCAGTCACCTGCGAGATAAGAGATAAGTTCCTGCGCGTTCATCGACACCGGGAATATTTCCAGTTCCGTGAACCCAAGTTCGATGTTTCCTGAAAATCAGAAATGCGGTTGCCGAATGCCAAGGGAAAAGGACACGCGAGATCTCAAAGGGGCGCGGTGGTACAGTGCAGAGGATTCTGAGGAAGACTCAGAGAGTCTTCAAGACATAGAAAGCAAAAGAAGAAGAGGAAAGACGCAAGTAACAGCAGGAGCAAATTCAGAGGCAGAGGCTTTCGGCGCGAACGTGCCGCCGTTGTTTGCGGAACTCATGCATCTGCATTTTCACGGGTCACCGCGCATTCGATAGTAGAAGCTAGGAGGACATTCGAAGTTTGCCCCTGCTCCGAGAATTCAAAATCAAGTCGAAGGAGGGATAATAAACGTTCTTCCAAGATAGCTGTTTCTAGGCGATAGGGATTCTGACTACAGTGTAGCCGCTGCATCCACCCATCCTTATACCTCTTTGGGACTGCACGTGCTCCTGACTCTGGAAGCTGACATCTTCGGGAGACGTCACCGGTTGACCCGCCGGTAGGGACCTAAAAATATGATGGTGCTCACCTATACAGAAATGGCCTTTGGATATCTGCATCCGAAGGATACGTTTATTGTTTTAACTTTGAGCACAGTCGGCCCATAACTCTGGCAGCGCCATGTTTGTATTAAGAATTCATTAATTTTACCAGGCGGCGCAGCCGCCGCCGCTGCCGTCGCCGCCGCCGCCGTTGCCACCATCCTGGTCTACGATTCGCTGTCCTCGCGTACAGACCCTCAAGTATTACGCCTATTTAAACGCGTATTTTTAGAAGTACACTTTGCCCAAGTGAGATACTACACGTGCTCTTCTCTTCGCCCTCTTCACTTTCTTCTCCCTCTTCCCCCTCTTGCCCCTCTTTGCTCTCCTCTCGCGTTCCGTGCCTTCCCCTCCATCTCTTCGTTCCCCCTAACTCGACTCGACCCAAAGTCAAATTGCTAAACCTGCATTATTCCGCGCAACCACCTTCTAATTCCTCGTTATACGAGACTTTCTGGAGTATCGAGACTCTCGTTGTCGGGTACCGTACCCAACTAAAACTCTAGTTGGATGCTGCGTAGAGAAGGAGATAAAGACAAAATGGAAGCAGCGTTGGAAGTCATGTAAGTGCCATAGCTGTGCCGAGAAAGCATAGAAGTAATCGAGAGAGAGAGAGAGAGAGAGAGAGAGAGAGCGCGAGGAGGGGACAGCCAGTGCTTGCAACCCTAGGTGGTACTACGTGCACCGCACGACAGCGACGTCGACGCCAACGGCATCATCTCGAAAACTTACACTTCCGTAGCGTCTCGCTCGTCATGCTTTTCACGCGAGTAGTAGAATTTTTTGCCGAGTTACTCGTGCGAAGCACGAACCCTGTTATCTTCGAACGTGTCGAGTTACCTCGTTAACCGACAATACCTGTTCTGGCGCGCGGTGTCCTTCCGGAGGAACTTTTCACTTGACCAGAGCACAAAAAAGAAGAAACGCCTGCACCCCTTGCATCGCAGCCACCCTAACTCGAAAATCAAGAAAAAAGGCAAAGGATCCATTGGATCCAATATCTTCCATCGTCGTTCAGAGCGACACTTTCGATGCAATAGAATGGATTTCGTTCTAATAAGCCTATACGGACCAAGAAGAAGCACGCGTCCTCTAATTTTCTTTGGCTGAGGTTAAAATAGTCGATGCATTTGCGTAAGTGCACTTATGGCTTCTAGGAGACACATTCTATATATGCTTAGCCCGAATACACAAACGCGCGCATCTACTTGTGGCTCATTTGAGGTCTGTTAAAACGTGCTATTTGATGCTCTGGTCCTCAGCCGTCTAATTGTAAGATGTCTAAGACGCTCGAAATAGCTCACCCTTTTTCCGAAGGCACTAGAGCGGAGACGAGCATCGTCGAGCGCTTTTCTTCTTCGCTGCGGGTTCTGACACTGCGGAATTTCTCGTTCGTACAGACAACGAAGGGACAATAACGCAACTCGCGCACGTCGCTGGTGCCTACCAAAATTATATGATATATTTGTCATTGCGAATCTATCGGGCAATCGGAACGTGTCCCGTGGACCCGGAGCGAGTATCTCTTGAATAATGGTACATCAGCATCCCAGAGGACATGGCACATATTCCGGCACGCAGTCCTCTCGCATGTCCTCCGTAGAGCGTAATCGCGCAGACTGCAAGTGTCACGCTAGAACGTGCAGTAGCCGAGCAACGGCCACCGCCGCTGCTTCGAGGCGCTGTCGTTTCTATTCTAGGACCTAGTTGAAAAATGATCTCGTCCTTCCGGATTTTTTTGTCCTTTCGAGAGAAAAAGGTAATACGCGCGCGAGTCTTTGCGACGACGCTGCCAGCAGCGACGGCACTCATGTTCATTCAGGAACGTACGGAAATAGCTTCGGCTTATCTATTCTTAGCGAACCTACAAGTAGCGACCAAATCCTATATCTGTTGGACGCAGAAAGACGGCAAACCCAAAACTTTTATTTCAATTAGATCTTCTCGATCTTTCCAGCAATTGTCCCGTCGCAATAATAAGAGATGACGTTTTTGGTTGGCTCGTTCGAAGGCTTTCGGAATGCTTTTTAATATTATCTTCGTTTTTACCTATCGATTCGTTAAGGAATGATCTCAATTTAGTTAGTTAGGGACGACTCGAGGAAAAGGAATAAAGGATATTAGTTATCGGCTATAAGAATCTCGACCAATCGGAATGATTAGTTTTCGACTTTGACTATTGTCAAAGCAGTCTGTTCCTAAGACACTGATTGGGCAGCCTCGGGCTGCCTCGAGCTGACTCGCGCTCCGTTCTTGTTAGTTAATAGTTTTTCTAACTGTGTTTCCTATTACACGCTATAGGAAAGTTCTCGCTTGCGTAAATGTCGCAATATCCAGAAAATCCTATTTATTTTCTGTGTATTTTTCGGAGGTCCAGTGCCCACCTGAGTGTCCCCTAGACGCATTTATCGGCGTGAGGCCTCCAAATTTGTTGATTGCTGGAGGGATTTCGATTTTACAACCCGAATTCGTTCTGCTACGTTCTCGATCGATTGCTCTCTGTTTCCGGCACTATTTTCCTGCATTTACGTAACCGTTCGCTTTCGTTTGTGCATCCAGTTGCGTTTGCTGATTTTGCAGGACCCCAAAGATCAGCATCGACAAAAATCGACAGGATTCGTCAAGCTGTCGGCCTTCCCGATAGGTTCCTCCAGAGCTCTCGTTTCGACAGAGTCGAGGCTGTTCCACCTAAACTCTCGTAAATTCCTGATGAAAAAAGAATTGACTGGCAGCCACCGCCTGGCATGCGAGCGGGTGCACGGACGAAGGGTGGACGGCCGAAGGTGACGTAGGTTAGTTCACGGATTTTCGTTATCGGTGTCGAGTTAAGAAAATACGTTACAAGAGGTAGCCAATCACCTTAATGATAATTTACGATACGATGCATAAACATGTCTCGGGCTGAATTGATTTGTTTGCTCCCAAGAGAACCTCACGCGAGCGTCTCTCCGAGTCCCGCTTGTTCTAGTAAGTTCGCCCCTCTCCCCCCTCCCCCTCCCGTCTCCCCTTCGCATCTTTTTCGTTACACATTCTTTCAAACTTTTTATATCACTCTTTCACACTTTTAGACCATTCGAGATCGTTCTGATTCTACTCTCACGTCGACATATGCTGTTGTCACCTGTCGTAACATTCGATTCTTCGCTTTTTCGTCGAGAGACAATAGCGTGGGTTTCCACATTTCCGCGTAGTCAGATTACACATATACTATTGCCGAGTCTTCCTTATTCTTTCTCACTATGATAGTGGAAAGTCCTGCAATTATGTATTAGGTGCTGCAGGAGATAAATAATACCATTGGATCTGGGAGGACATCGAATTCTCTCGAGGTATATAGTAACGATTAACAGATGAGCTCAGTTACGTAGTTCAATCAGTCCACTCAAAGTGTTACTCCAGCATCTCCTTGTCATCTCAAGCGTGTAGCCAGCAGTTCGCAAGCAAAGGTATTTAGGAGCTTTCGTGAGTTTCCGTCGAGGCGCTGCGGTGTTCGATTGTTCGTCCAAAGGAAATTGCCAACGGAGAATGTCAATTACTCGTACTGCTGCATTTGCATCCCAAGGAGATACTGAATGTCCTCAACAGTTTGCGGAATAGTGAGAAGGAACTACAGCAGCACATAGAATGGTATGTCTCTCTTAAGGAGAGAGGAGGAAGAACAGAGAGGCTAACATAGGAGAAGGCCCAGCGTTATCATCACTGAAAGCTGTGCGCGATCGGCCTTAAGCACCTTAAGCCGCTTTCATCGCGATCCCACTGCCGACTACCTATCACCTCCAGGAAATCCATTGACAACCCATCGTCGCTATCGGATACGCCTAAGCGTTTGTCCCTGGGCTAATTTATCCTTAGGTGATAAGCAATCTCGTGGCTTGTGCTGCCACGGACCTCTGACCTCGTGTCATAGTAGTTTAACAAGGGGGCGGTGGGGAGTCTGGACACAGAGACCTGCATCGACATTTATCGATACTTCGAGTCTTCGAAGGTTTTCATCCTTTCTAAAGGCAGTCATGCTGCACAACACAAACTGAAGGAAAGAGAACACTAGCAAATTTCACGCAAAAGGGCCGCCGACCTGGGAGCGATTCTGCACGGTATAGCACGGACACGAACCATCGAAGGTTCTCGAAGTATCGATAAATTTCTAGAAGATTCTAGAAGTTTGCGAGAATTAAGCGTAAAATTCCTAAAGTGCACCCCGAATTCCCAGAATCGGGGGTCTCAGTGACTTCACTCAAGGAAATAACGGGGTTCGACAACGTCAATTTAGCACAGGCACCACGAACCATCGAAGGTTCTCGAAGTATCGATAAATTCCGGTGCAGGAATATGATAATCGTGAATGCGTCGAAAATTACGAAGCGCGTATAGGCACTAAGATAAGGATCTTCTTGTTGCTCCTACGTATCGAGTGTCGTCCCTTCGAAGCTCAAACGGAAGATAAATTCTACTCTTATCGTCATTGTCCCTCGTACGCCAATTATTCTTTGCTCGAACCTATTAGAAATGATTCGATAGCCTAAAAGTCTAATACTTTTTTCTACCACTTGGCGTAAGACATTTACCAAATAGAAAGGCAAGAATTGTGGGAATAAAAAGGTCGACGGTTTGGCTTTTTGGAGTTGGAGAGTTAGAAAGTTGGAGCTTTTGTGGGAGTACAGGAAAAGGGCGTTCTGAGACCTATCAAAGCCATGAAAGCTCTGAATGGTACACATCCAGCGAAGCTAGTAGTGTCTGTTGCTTTCTAACTGGTGAAACTTTATGGGAAATCGTTAAGGCCCCTAGATTTTACCTTTAGCACTGCTTTTAAACCTTTGTGAATCCGTTTCTATATTATTCTGGGCCAAAGATCCTTTCGAATTTTATGCGAAAGATTTTAAAGAAGTTGCAAGTGAGTCTGATATTCGTGAAACGACAAGCTTATCGTTCGATACATTCAAGATGCATACAGTATAATCGCGAAAAACATCGTCCAATAAGATTTGGGACGCGTGCGCGGGTTTGCAAGGAACTCAACTTGGAGCAGGTAGCATTACTTTCTGTAATACGCTGGAAGAACGTAGCGTGCCGTCTCGGGTATTGAGTTTGCCTCGTGGTTCGTAGACCCGTGACGTATACGTATAGCAGCGCGCGAATACCTTACTCGACGCGAGTTGCGAGTGACTGAGTAGCAGAACCACCCACTGGCACCCTTACGAGCCACGGCCGCCAACGTGAACCCTGCAGCGCGAGACGCTACGCAAACGAGCCGTTGACAAGCAAACCTCGCCTTTCGGAATTGCGCTAGAGCTTGTTCCGAAATTGTGCCGTTAGCTAACGCAGCAAGCTAAAGGCGGAACGCCTAAACTCTCTAGACGTCGCGCTGAATATCCAAACGTACAGTTTTACGTGGCGCCGTGTACTTTGTCGCTCCTTGAAAATCCTTACCTTGTATGCGTGTTTGAGGAGGGGCTTCCAGTTATGGCAACGACGAACAATGATACGATAAGCCTCTCTCGAATTTTACGAGATTGATGAGATTGACGAGAGAAAGAGAATGGTCAGTGGGTAGGAGAGGGCAGGAGGGGGACGAGGCAGAAGAGGGATCGGTACGGTGGAGCTGCTGCCACGAAGCAATTAAAAAGTGAGGGGCCTGCAGCCTCGGGTGGCTTGTTACGGGTGCGCCCGCCCCTACATTTATCATTTCTCTTTTTCCCCTAGAATCACAGACGTAACTTCTCCTCGCACCTGAGCCAAGTTGAATTTCATTGTTTCTATTTCCTGCTTCGACCAACAATAAATTGGACCGGTTATCTCTCGGTCTCTGAATTTTTCGGGGAAATCAGACGAATGACTGACGACGACAGACGTGCCGTTGCGGTCTTTGGTCTTCCCTTCCTTCGATTGGCGCTGTCCTCTTCGCTGTGAGACACGAGTGGCGGAACGCGGGGCATCGCGTGAAACCGTCCAACTGAAATCGGCTGGTGGGCAGATCGGGACTAAGGAAACGGAAGGAGGAGATCATCGCGGTTAAAAGTTGCGGTGATCAAGGCGGAAAAATAAAAGTTGTTTCTCGTTCGCAAGGAAAGCAGCAAAAATGAGAAACAATAAAGCCGCCTTCTTCAGTACCCTTTGTAGTTCGACTGGAAGGGCGCAAAGCACCGACTTCTAACGTTCAGCTATTATTGCGGCTTAGACATCCAACTCCAAATACGTCGCCTGCCCTACATTGTATTCCACTAGCATTGTGCGTCAACCATTGTCCAGCTGCACGTGCCTCGCCCACGCATCGTTAACTCTCCTGCCACTCTGCCACTCTGCCACTCTCCGTTATCGTACGTTATCGTGCGTGTTACACACCACGCTCTTCATTGTACCTCCGTATAGTATGTTCCAGCAGACGCGCCACCACCGACTTCTGCAGGATAGTATCGGAGACGTTGCCGTTGCAAGAGGAACTACGTCAACGAGAGATATTTTGAATCTCGAATCTTGAATCTCGAATCTTAAATCGACCGACGTCGGAGTTTTCTATATATCGTAGTGGATTTACGAGTAAGCGTTCAAACTTTACGTAACAGTTTATCCTTTAACTTTTTGCACTGACGGAATTAATATAGAGACGGGTGGTTGAAACGATTACACGAAATTCTTGAAAATATTGAAACATTCTAATTACTTGGCCGCAGTTCTTTTTAGACACGAGGGAAAATGCTCGGCCACTCGAAGAACGGTAGACACCCGGTATAGGACTTGTTCAAGGATTAGCCCAGGGAACTAAGAGTGTGCAGGGGGGGAGCAAACTAATGCGAAGATATAGTGCTCCAGTTACGTTGATGCACGTTCTTAACGTAGAAGCATATTCCCGAACCAGGAGAACGAAGAGAACCAAGAGAGTCAGGTGAACCGGGAGAACCAGGAGGTAGAGCTGGTGTCTAAGCACACGGACGCACACTTTGCTCGTACCACTTTCCAAAATCAGCATTGCATGTGTGATACTTCAGGCTTCCTCCCTTCTGACTCAACTAAAATCTCGGGCACTTCGCCAAGTCGTCGCTCCGTTGTGTGTCCTCCAACCCGATCGCGAAAACAGTGCTTCCACTGGCAGTATACAGTTTATAGACAAATTGCATTAATTGTACAACCACGTGTCAGTAGAACATTTGAAACGATGTTACTTATGAATGGTGACAACACAAGAGACAGAGGAAACCACGATTTCCATAGAGTCTCTTATGAGGACGCACAAGTAGGGGAAAGATGGTGCGGTCCTCTTGAACGTAACTCGAGTCTCCTTGTCACTTAAAATCGCTTACTTATCGCTGGTACGAAAAGAGGAACTGTATAGATATGCAGCATCTACGTGCTATAGGTACTCTACGCGACACTCGGCTAGTTGCGAATAATTAATACGCGTCAGCCAGCAAAGCCATTAATTAGTCAATTTTCCCAGGAATCCTCGCGGAGGACTGCGGGTATGATGGCAGCGCTTTGCAACGCGCGGAAGCGGAATCATCCTATATATATGGCAGGATGGAGAGTGTCAGGTCGATGCTCGACGATCCGCAAATTACGAGGATATAGTATTAATGGTTATCGGATATTGACTCCTTTTGGCAGTGAGATCGATCCTGGACGCGGACCTGACGCTGGCTGACTGACTACAGCGACTGGCTAGTTGACTGAATTTGGACCGCCTGACGAGATCGATTTCGAAAGACTAAGCCCTCTCCACAGGTCATTTACCCTGGAGCGGAAGAGCTTGAGGACCGTGAACCACTCTAAAAAATACAACGATCAATGACCCCGGGCCGAGAACCTCTTCGCCAATTCACCAATTCACAAATCCTCATAAGCCGATATGAATTACGAACGCGCCATATCCGATACTGCGGATGAAGTGTCAGTAGAAAAACCCTAAGTGTCCTGAGAATTTGTGTCTCATCGCGACTTTCGTTCTCTTGGAATCTGTAATAGCAGGAACTACGGCGACATGCTGTGGGAGAAGGATGATCCTCGGGAGTACAGGAGCAGATCTCTGTGTATAACTGTGTCAATCCGAACCGAAAGTATCGTCGACCTTCTTCGTTGCCCATCAGTCAAGATCAATTTAGAAAAATGGCGCGGTGACGTAATCCTTCCTCGAAGATCCTCCGCTCGAATTGTCAGGAGTTGATCCTAATCTTAAGCAATTCCCGGATTTGTCAACGCGAAAACTTTTCTATCTGAAGCAACCATCTCCCCGAGTCTTCGAGGCAACCAAGTGGCCTGAAATTGGATGAGAAATTAATAGGATACGAGATCCCTTTCGTCCGGCCGGAAATTCCTTCGGCTAACTTTCGAATTGTATAGTCGGATAACCCCTCGTCACTTAAATCTTTCGCGTTTTTCTTGCTTCATCCCAAAGGCTAAAGTGCATCCAGTTGATTTCTTTCTCTGTATTTCTTCAACTTTTAGTGAACCAACTGTCGCTACATATATTTATTTATTTACGCACATGCGCATAGGTGCGTCCATCCTTGGTCCATTTCGCACTTGCAAGTTCAGAGGGAGAAGAGGAGGGGAGGGAATTTTCGGCTGCACTTACCGACGACCCGGAAAAGAAGGGAAGCAGTTCTCTTTAGAACCTGTACATATGTATACCTAATATTCATACCGATGTAAAGAAATGATGGCCGAACGATGATTTGGGCGCGGTCGGACTTCTTCACAACTTTATACATAGAGTCTGCTCCTTTTTGCAGCTGCGAGACGCTTGAAATTTTCGTTCCTCTGTTTTGCCCGAGAGCGTCGGATTCTTATCGTAGCTTCTGCCCCTGTTCGTTCTTCTCACCCTTCTCTAGCATCCAACGTCGCCGTCGCGACGCCGTGTATGGAAATGGGGACGCTCTCGTTCTTACGAGTTTAACGTCATTCCGCTCTTGTTCCATCTACCGCGAATAGGCAATGCATATTTTATGGTCACGCGACGTCTCGCGCCGCGTCCGCTTCGTTCTAGTCGGAAAAGCATAAAAATCCCTTTTCTCGTGAATTTTCCTCCTCGCTCATGAAAATCTACCTAAACATAATGTATGTATGTGTAAAGTATTATTTCATTGCCGTGAGTCAAGAAATGGACAAATGGACGATGCACAAAAGGGACTCGAGGGAATTGGCCCGAATTGGCATTAATAGGGAGGTGCGAAGGTGTCCATAAGGACGAGAATGAATTAATTGCGAGGCCGACCGAAGAGAACGAAAGGTGAGGAGAAGCAGTGACAGCCGCAAAGCAACACTCGCACTCGGCCTTATTTGAGGAGACGTGTCCTCATTAATTTTCCTAGTTGGAGGAACGCAGTGACGGTGGCGCTTCTTCGCTTTCGTTCGTTCCGGGCTTCGATAAGAGGTTAGAGAAGAGGACGAGAAGGGAGGAAGAGAAGGACATCTGTTTACAATTCATTAACCGAAGTGGGCAAACATTTGCTCATTTTACTTTTTCGACGCGATGTCTGATGAATAGAGATCTGCCATAAGTCGCGCGCGTACACGTCGAATTATTATAAAAATATTTTCACATAACTCGGAGTGCCGAATTTCACCCCCCTAATTGCCCTTCGAACGGTAACACCTTCCCTTTCGCTGGCTAAATCTAATTTCGGTCTCGACTCGTGAACCCTCTCCGTCCTGGCAAAACGACACTCTTGAGGTCACGCTCGGATATGACCGGCTCGATACCGATTTTCCACATCGCTCGCAGAGCCATTTCGTCATCGTTAAATCTGCAAGCTCGTAAACTACGTCAACGCGATGCGTTGGAGTTGCATCGATTTTGTCCCGGCAAATAGTTTAATCAGTCCTTCGACGCTTTTCTCGCGCTTCTACTTGTTCCGTCAGCTTCTCTATTCGTCTCTCTGTTTCTCTCTCTCTCTTTCTCTCCCCAACCATCCACATCTTCCATTTATCATCGCACAAAAGCGCCGACTTTCTTCCTGGAATCTGGTTTCATGTAAAACTGAATTTCACCCTCTAATGGAAATTAATTCGAAGTTGCTCGTTCCTGCGGCTTGGCGAACTTTCTTTAAAGGATTTAGAAGAAGAAAAGGAAAAAAAAGACAAGAGTTTCAAATCCTCGTGAACAATAAGTTTATTTAATGGACTTTCTATAAGGCGCACGTCTCGAAACGATCGAAGGTCGCTGCGAGCCGTCGACCAAATGAACTGCTCGATCGTTCAAATGTAGTGAAAGTGATGCGTCCTCAGAGCGCGTAAGGAAGCCAATGTCGAACGGGTATGTGAGCTGAGGGCAAATTTAAAGAAAGAAACGCGAGCGCTTCGGCGTGACAGGAAATGCTTGTGGTTTTTCTGAAAGGCGCGCGAGTAACGTCAACGAACAAACAGATCGATCACCGCGAACTCTCGTACAAGAAGAAACACTGTAGTCTCACACATCTCAAACGAAAAGAAAGGAAAGCGACAGCCGATTATTGGCCAATGCGCGTTTTGTCGCCTCTGCAAATCTCACGAAATGTTCCTTCGCACGTGCCCCTAAAATTCCCAGTTTGCGCGATCAATTTCTCTCCAGTAGTCCACAGCTCTGCCGACCTTAGCCCCCGTCCTACTTGAACTTGATGCGGAGCGACAACAGGGAATTGCCGCGTCAAGCCTTTAATGGGGATTCTATTTACGGGGTTCCTATCCCAGCTAGTCAAACAGTCCGCCACCGCCCTCGTCTCTACCCTCAACCGTATCTCCAGCTTTGTCGACGAGACTCTCAGTTTTTCTACCCTTGAGAGTTCGGACCATGTGACATTTTATATCAGCAGGGGACGTAAAGAAATGCCTCTTCCGGCATTCGAACGACTAATTGATCACACCCATCTGCGGACGATCAAAATAAGTTAAGGCTTAATCAGCCCTTTGGAATGAAGCATCTACGTTGATTAGACAATCGACTCCTAGCTTGTAATAAAGATCTGCACTTGAAACAATTGAAGCATAGCTAGATACCGTCTCCGTAAAATACACGAGCCACAGCTCCGTCCCTAAAAGGTAAACACTTAGCTGCGGGTGGGTTTAACGTCACGGATCAGGAAAATTGAGAAATCGTTCAGGGATCAAGATGTTTGCTTAAAGTATCCTTGGAAAATTGCTTCACAAGGATTGGGACGTTGCCCTTATCATAATACATATTTCATACCTCGGCGTATACATATAAAGCATCTACCTCGTGTAATGCAGTAACATTCCTCGTGTTTTTTCAACAAATGGAAGAATGATTGTTATTTTAAATCGACGGGGCGTTACGACACTCGACGCACGCAGAGCTTTAATTTACGTGGATCCGACAGTCGTACGGATATTAATTGTTTCG
Organism: Calameuta pallipes; assembly: GCA_030142375.1. Lineage (NCBI taxonomy): Eukaryota > Metazoa > Arthropoda > Insecta > Hymenoptera > Cephidae > Calameuta > Calameuta pallipes. The sequence continues at coordinate 40,527 of JARQSW010000004.1, forward strand.
TAAAACGTTTGAGCGGTTTCAATTAATTTCCCATCTATTCGTTGGAGAGTTTCATTGCTTATAATTGAAATGGTTACCTTCCTAATGGACGACGAGTCATCTTAAATGCACTTTCTGGCAAACATCGGTTCTCGCGAGACGGAGAGTATCCTTGATGGAAAAAAAAAATAAGAAAGAAAGAGAAGATGGCGAAGCAAGTACACGTGAAGTAACGAGCCGAGGCACATTTTAGCTACAATGCGGAACCAAGGATCATAATTTACTTTGTTACCTAACATAAATTCAAGACGCGCACCCTCTATAGCAACTTCTAAGCACCCTCCAGCATCCTCTAGCATCCTCTTGTACTCCGATCCCGTTCGACTCCCTTTCGACCTATTCATACGGTAGCATTATTTCCATTATTTCCATAAGTCGTATATTAGTCCTCAACTTGAGACTTTATACGTCCCCCGACGCTCGGTCACGCTCGGCGGTTGCACGACCCCAATGTCTGCCTCTTTTCTTTCAAAGGCCAATGGGAAAGTTGGAGTTAATGTTACTTTATAAAATTACATCTTCGAAATATTTGAGAGTGATAAATAAAATTAAATACGGGATAAATTATTCTCAAATGCTGAATGTAATAAAGTAAAATATTATGGGTTCAGTGGCGCATTGGCACTCGTTCTTCCATGCTGATCTGAATACAGAGCTACTGCCTCTGCCTATCGTACATCATTTTCACTTTAAATACACAAATTATAAAAGTGTCTAGCGTGAAGAAGAAATATATTTTCAGTACGATAGTAGGCAGTGTCGCTCTGATCTACAATAGAAGAGATAACTCCCCGTGAATCCCCATAAGTCGCGTGGCACACTCGACACTCACTCAAGTATGCATACAGATACTGACACCGGACCAAGATGCACCCCTCTCCCTACCCATCCTTCCTCAACTTTCTCTTTTTCTACACCGTCAATATCTCCTGGATTCTTTCTTCCAAACCTTCAATCAAACTAATTCGTTCGTTGGGCCAAACGAGTCGCGTTTGATCCTCCTACAGCGAAAGCGCATAAGGCTTAGGCAAAGAGCACTCTTTGGCTGCTATCCAAAGAGTTCGCTGCAAAAGCGAAGCCCGGGAGCTGAAAGTGCTGCCGTGCAAGGAACAGCAGCAGCAGCAGCAGCATACGAGGCCCAGACGAGACTCATCGATCAGGAAATCGTTATCTTGTGTAATGTACGTCGGATAATCAACTGTGAAAAGACTCGTTTCATAATTGAAAGCCACTTACCGTTGAAAGATAAGATACGTAAAGTGAATGGCGCTTAGGCCGTTGCGTTGAACAGCCGTTGCCACCTACCAGTTCCCGACTGATTGTGGATTGGCAACCGGGCGCAGTCGCTTCCTCGTTCTCAGGACTTGGAGGCAGCAGCGCCGACTCTGCCCTCACGTCTTTATCTTACTTACGAGAGGGCACTCGAAAGCACTCGTGCGATATTCGCTCAAGTGATGCGGCGGCAACGCTTCGACGTTGGATCGCACCTGAGGATGTCCGGAACATGAGAAATTATTAAATGCAAAGAGGGAGGATCGAGCGCCTCAAAGTATTTTCTCCTCCGAGTTTCCCGTAGAATTCTCGATCGCAGGACGTCTTGCACAATTTTAAAGAGGGCATCCCCGTGAGACACTTTCCTCGTTACTGTTGTAGAGGCGCGAGGACTACGAGGACGAGGAGGACGGAGGAACGAGGCCACGCGGTGCCCTAGTGTTTATTTATCTTAACACTTGCTAATGCTCCCCCAGTAGCACTCCAGAACTGTTTATACTTCGCGACTAGTTGGGGTTCATTCCCCTACGCAGAAGGTTAGGGTAGTTGGATCTCTACTCGACTTGTAAAGATTACAATTAAACGAAGAGAGTTAAAATTAGGTTAGGGGCTGCACTCCGAGGAGGAACCTTTCTTCGTTTGATTTTAGGCACGTGGTAACAATCGATAAGAGACACGCTCGTTACAGTAGCTCGAGTGGGCGTCGAGTGGCTGAGAACCTTAAAAAATTATTTCGAAATACGGAAGGTGGTCGCGGCATGGATTCAGCAGCTGCGGGAACAGTGAAATACTTTATTCCTATCCAACTGTGTCCACCTGTCTCTGTATCCGTGTCGTCTCTCCAAATTTTCCATTACTCTCTGCTATACGTTTATATTGGAAAATGAAATTGGCCAACAAAGTGCAGGTACTCTCCTTTAAAGAATTTCCTCCTCTTGCGAATCCTCCACGATACCTGTTCCCTCTCCATTGACCCGCAAAGTAAATCGCTCTTCGAAAGAAGAAGAGTATGCAGAAAAGAGAAGAAAAACTAGGGGGATGTATTAAATAAAGTGAACCGACTAAAATGTGTCTTCTGCTCGTTTATCGACCGTTAGTGTTTTTTGACGGGCGCGTAAATCTCCGCACAAAAAAACGCGTTCCGAAATTATAAAATTGCTAGTAACTCATATCGCTAAAATGCAGTAGGTCGTATATTATACGGAAAACTCGTAAAAGCGTTACGTTTTATTATGCGTTATTTTTTTTAATTGTTTTCCAGTCGCGTGATCCTGGGAAAGCGTGGAAAAAGCGGAAAACCTGTAAGCCAACCGCGCAAAGTAAAATCCACACAGGTTTACTGTCCCGCGCAACTTGCATTAATCGTTATTGAGGGGTAGTAGACGATACTCGATACATTCTCACGATTCAGCATGCAGTGCCGAACCAATGGAAATCAGCAGTCATACCTACTTACCTACTTGCGTTCGAATTCCTCCAATTTCCAAGCTAACTGAAATCATATTCGTAAATTTTTGTCGAGGTGTTCCTCGATAGAGCGGAATAAACGGAGATAACGATGACGTTCCAATTAAATTCGAGGATGGATATCCGGGTAAGAGGGGGGCTTTGCTGGTTGGCGGTTTGTGTCTGGTGGTTGAACGGTGATGACTGGTGACTGGTGACTGGTGACTGGTGACTGCTAACTGCTAACTGTTGATGGTTGACGGTTCTCGTTTAACAGTGCCGATGATGGTGGAAACTTCGTTGCAGGCTAAAATAATGACGTGACGTCGGTTTGACGTCGGTTTGACGTCGGGCTGACGTCGCGTGCGCCGTTACGATGAAACAAAACCGATGGGACGTCTCCACGGGATCTATGCACCTTACGCTCCTGCATCATGGCAACGCGCTATTTGTTATTTTACCCTTTCGGTGCTACCTTCATTAATCAATCTCCCAGCCATAAGCCGTTTCTATGTATTTTTCATGCAGAAAACTGCAACCTCATCAACACCTCCGGATCTATCTCTCAGTTTCTTACACGGCCTTATTTCCCTTAACTGGCCGCAGCTCCCTCTAACTAAGTCTAAGTTTCGCATGGTAGCGACCTTCGTAAATTTCATCTCCGGCAACTCCGGCAACTGTCACAGGAACGGGATGAAGCAGACGTTGGGGGTAAACGAGTATTGCTAAAGGGTCCCGGGGCCAAGGATGAGGAAAGTGATGAGGATGCGAAGGGGGAAAAAGGTTCCTGCGATACGGAATGTCTTTCCACATTTACGTTAGGAAGTAAGAGGGAGCGCGGGCGTGTCTTCCCAGGTGCTTGGATGAGAATGAGCTGTCAAAGAAGCTGTCAGACATTGGAGCAGAATTCACGAGTGCTTGGAAGGTGGCGTCGAACGGCATCCCTACTTTCTCCGGGTAGGAGGGGTAGGAACGATCGTGCCTGGAAAAAGCGTCCCGACGACCTCACGAACCATCACCACGGGACGCGACCTCTTCCTGCTTTTGCTCCAATTCTCTCATCTCTCGAGTATATCGAATCGGAAGACGATCGTTAAATACCTTGATACGAGTAGCGAGCGAGTTAGGAGAGTTTTGTGCGACATGTTGGATGTGCGTGTAACTGCGAATGGAATCGTGCTGGGAATCTCCTGCCTGCGCCTACTCGCATAGCTTGTAGCTAAAGTCAAACTTGAAAATTCATTTTAAGTTCTGAGAGTCCGCGTTTGTATAGACGTTAGGCGAACTACGAAACTCGATTAGAGTTTTCATGAAGCGACGCGCTGCCAGTTTTACGTACAGCAGAGACGCGTTATTGCTTGTTGGTCGCCAGGAAATTTTACGGCTGACTTTTCGCTTCTCGAATCTCCATCGCAACATTCTGCGTACTCCTACTGCGCGAAACATCTACAAAATTTTCGTTAAAGTTTTAGCCAGAACGATCTTCGTTGACTATTGCGAAAATCTCGTAAAGACTGAGCACTCGTCTTGCCCTCTGGCGCTCTTTGCTTTCTTATCTGTATAGAAAAGTGTCAAGACAGGAAAAAAAAGTATCCCTTCTCGCTTCTGCTCCGCCGTCGCCTTCTCTTCCAGGGCGACATGCTGCATCGGAACATCAAATTGGTAATCCGATGAAATTTATTGTTCAGCTTGGGAATTCATCCGCCAGCTAATTAATTATATGAATCAATAAAAGTAGCGGTAGATGAGCGAAGGTTGGGTTAGGTTAGGAAGACGTAAGATATAAGGATCGCGATAGAAAAGTGAAAGGGAGGTAAATGTAGGTGAAAAGAGCAGGGATCGCGTCAAGGCTTGTCCATCTGCCTATGAGCACTTTCTTATAATTTCGCATGCCAAAGATTTGCGATAAGCCGATTAAAATACCGAGCAGGTTTGTATTAAGCAAAAACCATGTTTCTTGTTTCAGTGGAGGAAGTTACGTTATCTAACCTTAACGACTCGAATGTGAAAATAACAGACACAGTAAAACTAGTGTGCAGGACGAGTGGATCGCCACCCCCGAGAGTCCACTGGCTCAAGGATGGCCTACCCCTGCATCCCCGAAGAGGTCTCAGGATTCAACACAAACGGTAAGTCTTTACCACTATTCTCTATCTCTCTTTCTCTCCCTCTCTCTTGAGCACATTATAGACTCATATTCAAGGATTATAAATTATATTCATTAATATTATATATTTTTGTTAAGCAATGTAAGTGAAACTTTGAACATGTATTACTGTTATAATTTATTTATATTTTATGACTGCATATCCGTAGCCCGACTTCTCAGGAGATTTATTCCGAGTCCGAAATAAATGTTCTCTTCCCTCCTTCTTTCCTTCTCTCTTAGGATAAGTTTTTGCCCCGAGCTACCCTTTCTAATCGTTGCGTTACTTTTCTCATGCGATTATGCATACGTCTACTGTTCCCGCATGATCGCGAGAGCACAGGACGTTGCCATTTGGCCAGCAGATCGGGAAGAGCATCGTCGAGAGTGGCTCTCGTGGCAAATTTGGCTGGTGGGCCAAAGTAAAGGGTGGGTGGGAGGCAGTGGAAACGTGCTCAACTGCTTACTAGAGCGCGCTCGTAGGTGTTACGCGGGAGCTCGGTGACTCAACGTTTGGCAGAGATCATCGTCGCGTATAATTAAAGATGATACTTCCCTCCTCCCAACGGCCAAGACGTTTCTCTCTGGAGGCGCAGTCTGCAGTTTGAAGACTCTAGGCCATGTCGCCAATATAATTTTATAGAAATAGAGTGAACATATTGTGAGCATTGGGTGAAACATGCTCGACGACCTGGAACCTGGAACCTGACACGTGTTCCACATTCTCCATTGCATCTCGGAGCGTTAGATAGCGTGTAAAATCCCGGAGATTTGAGTGCACGCGGGCCAATGTGTCTTGGAGGCTTTTGGGCCCCGGAGTCGCTTTGACCAGCCAGAAGAACTTTGATGTTGCCAGAATCGAGTTTTCCCAGAGATCCCGGGACCTTTGCCGACGTTTAGAACTTTCCTCGAGGAATCTCTTTGAGCTTAATCTCTGCGGTTTGCGATGTGAACGACGCGACGCAATTAGTTTAAGAGCCCTGAGAGTTCTGTACACGTAGTATAATACCGATAGTTGATATAGAGAAGAACGTCAAACGTTCGTCAAAAGAATCACGCGTGAGAACAGTTCGAAGTAGCTAATTATCTAATTACTAATTAAGTAATTACTAATTACCTAATCAGGTATTATATTATTAGCCGAGTCTGTCGTCACGAATGTCTCCTAGCTTTTACGGGATCACAGTCGACATATCAAGTACCGCCTATTGCGTTTGGTAATAGTGGCAATGAGTTCTGGCTTTATCAGTTAATCTAACGATTAAATTTGCACATTAAAATCGTCAATTGCACCGTCACACTTGGTCAATAGCTCATTAAAAATTGCCATGCCTTCGAAATGCGCGACGAGTTTGTCACATTGCGGAAATCCGTAATTCATTAATGCGCTTTTCAGATCAGAGATACTAATTTTTCTTTACTTTCCACCTAAACTAAAAACTAGAGAACTTTTCCAGTTCTCCGGGTTTCCTGATTTGCGCGAAATCAATGGGAGGACATTAAAATGTCGTCGAATAAACGCTCTCATAATCCAAATGGCGGCGGGCTCCTCTCAGCTATGCAACGATTGAAGAAAATTCGTCGAAACCGGAAATGGTCAGCTGAAATAGTCGAGTATTTGCATAGACTCGTGAAACAACCCGAGTTTCCCTGCTAGATATGAATATACATATAGTATACTTGAAGGGTCTATTATTCTGATTACGAATGCAGATTTACATGGAAGCTGCGGAAGAGATTTCTAAATTGTTCTGTGGGGACGATGCGACCCTAGGATGGCGGACAAAGCGTCGCTAACGAGTCGGAACTTGATAATTATCGTAAATTGTGTGTGTCTTGACCAACGCTCGACGAGTCCCGTCCCTTGGGGGGGGGGGGGGGGGGGGGACGGAAAAGGGCTGCTGGACAGAGAAACTGCAAGCGATCCAGAAACACCGCGCGACGCGTCGATATAACCGAAGGCCGACGCCTGGGTTCCATCATAGAACGCACCTGTAAGACGCTACGTCCCAGGTACTTCTGTATGCAAATTAAAAGAAAATAATTAGAGTTCTGCTTGCCCCCGGAAGTTATTAGCAGTAGCTTAGCGGTAGCTTAGCAGTAGCCCGGAAGTTATTAGGAACTAGCAAATTATTTTCTTTTCGCATAATGATGGGCCAAACTTCACATAGGTGTCCTAGATCGCAGTTGGACACGGGCCAATGACGATTAGCTTGGCTTCGGTTACCAAAGGAAAGAAGGATCCGTTACCTGAGATCTGCAAGATGTTCTCTCTCTCTCTCCCCCCTGTCTCTACTAATGATTGGTCCATTGGTCCGAGCACGAATCGCAGCTTCACAAAGGAGCCTACCACCGCAACTGCTCTGGGCCGTTCTGTACTCTTTTCCGGCATACGAAGCGTCAAGACCACAACCTTCGCGAATTGCAAAACGGATCCTGAATCAGGCATTGCTTTCGCGAATCCACAACTGGGCCGATTCTTATCTATTATCTTGCGACCCGCCCTTATCTCGAGGGTAACAGTCTTTCAAGCAAGACCTTCGAAACTAGTACAGTGTTAAGAAGAAGAAGAAGAGGGAGTAGAGGAAGCGGAGATTATAAAAGCTCTATACGTACATATTTCAAGGGCACATCTCTCCAATTAGGCTCGAATGGCCCATCAGTTTTAATTAATAATTCATTAGTAACACACAAAGGCTTTCGCAGCCCGAAGACAGAGAAGCCCCAATCCCAAGCAAATTTCCGCTGTTACAGACTTCCATTAGGCAAACGAAAGTTTGGTAAATGGCCAAAATACGAGATTTCAAAAGTAAACGAATGGTTTTGTAATAAATCGCTTTTGGTTGCAAATTAATGACCGTGCGTGATCTGTTAATTCGAATAGGGATTTTCATACTTTTGGCCTGCATAGACCAGTTAAATTCGTAAAGGGTTATGCTGTGTGCTCCGCTTTGGGAAGGAGAGAGCAACATGGAAAAGGGAGGAGTGTTAATTATCGATAATTGAACATGTGTCCAACAAATCCGTCAATGCATCCCTGTGTGCACGAAACATGATAAGAATATAACTGGGTGGTTTCTCACGTTTCGCGTTAACCGTCTGCGGAAACGAAGAAATTGCAGGACGCTCGCGTCGTGTAAACGTATCATATGCTGGGAACTTCTTACTCATGCATTTTGAGCCAATTCGACGTCCCACTAGCTGCCCGTAGGCCCCACCAACCGGGAATTCAGGAGTTCACCAGTTCACCGGTTCATCAGTTCATCAGTCAGCCAATGCAGTCAAAGTAGAAATCGCTCTCGAACTCTCGACCGCCGAGGATGTTTATTTAGAATCGCGACAAGGTCCACCATCTCCTTGTGACTCATCTTCGCAGAGTCAAGAGAGAAGAAGAGAAGAAGAGAATCTCTTTCGCACACCTCTCGGCAGTCCTCGGCGATTCGTCGTGCTTGCCAAGACCCTGCTTAGATTTAAATTGGTCCGTTTGGAAAAGTACACTCTAGAAATACCCTAGAGTCCGAAGAAGATGGCCGAGGATCGACTCGATCCTCCTTGCAAATTGTCTTGCTCGTCTTCCTCTTCTTCCTCTTCTCTTCCTAGCGTCATCATCGTCGTCATCGCATAGTCACGGGGCTGATCTGTCGCTCCTCTAAATATAAAATGCGGACCGCATCGGCAAAATTATCGCTGCGTTTTCAGACGTGCGATTAATCGGTCCTAGGAACCGAACGATTTTTCCTTTACTAAATTATTGCGATTATTTCAAGATCCAAAGGATCACGAAATCCCATCAGGTCCTGCAAGACACGTATCCGTGCTCTCTGCAGCTCGAGTATCCCGTCTCAGCCACCACTACTGTCACACTGTCGTTCTGACGTGGACTGATCGTGAGATCTAGCCCCTAGATTCTGTCCAGTCGCACCCTCGAGTACTGTGTGGACCAGTTGGATCTCTGGATGAATCAGCACGTAGCTCCTTACGCTAAATGTACACGTCACCATGCTCGTAAGATTCACACGGGGAGTCCAGGTTGGCATTTCGGCGACCACTTGAAGTCACCGGCCGAAAAAGAGGGAGAGAGGACGCCTATTGAAAGCTCTCCAGAGGACTTTACCGACGGCGATTCATCCTCCCGAAGAGTCATATGGCAGATTCTTTTATTTGGCTTGACCCCAAACGACCGGCTGAACGGAGGAACGAGAAGAGAGAGAGAAAGAGAGAGAGAGAGGATCTTCTCCCTGGGGCTCCATCTGATTCTGTCTGCCTGCTTCGCTCCTACCAACCCCGGTTAGCCCGCATTCGCTACTAGCTGCTCCACCCTATATGTATATCTTAATCTCCCTTTCACCTCCATCTCCTCTTACCACCTGATATGCCTATGGGATATAGACAACACAACGCGAGGTATGTCATACTTGCGTAGTACTGATAATAATTGAAGATTGTGCCCACAGATTAGAAACTGGCGCTCAAAGATTCTATAAATTATAAACAGAGAGATGAAAAGACATTGGCAATCAATGTGGATCTTCGAATGTCTATTCTGTACGTTCCCAATTATCACGACGTGCATAACGTGTATCGGGAGCAGCAACTAATTGTAAGACAGGAGAAGCGCAAGAGACAGGACGATGGAGCAAGAAAGGGCAAGAGAGGTATCCGAGCCGATCATCCTTCCAAGATCTCATGAAAACTTCTAGTTTAATGGGAAACCACGGGCATTCAGTATCCCAGCAGAGAGTTCGCATCCCACGAGAGAACGTCTAGACAGGCCCGAAGTAGAATACGCCTCTGGTCCTGCTTTTACCCAGGGTGCAAGCTTCACGTTTTTCATCTTTTCATGCGAAAATCATTCAATTCCGCTACTTGATTTTCTGATATTCACGAGACTTCGTTTCACTTTTCTTGAGAATCATTTATCTAGGAGTTTGATTTTGTTAAAATTTTCGCTCTAATCTTCGGGGAAAGTTTCATTTACAGAGAAGCCTCGATTTCGGAAGACGACACACTAGCAAAATTTGTGAGAGCTTTCGCGTTATACATATAGGCAGCGAGCAGCCTCGATGAGCTGGCGTTACCGAATTAGAAGCACGACGCTCGAGTCGACGAAGCGATATACGAGCGAAGGAAGCCGGACGAGGAACGATGGACTCGGACTAAGAGAAATAGAAGGAGGAGAGAGAAAGAGAGAGGCGGCGTCGTCGCGTTGTCTAGTGGATTTGTGCGGCGAGCGTGGAGTTTGTGAAAATGACCCTCTGCTTATTGTTAGCGATAAGGGTTGCTGCGGACGATAGATAGTTAGATGGGACCAGCAGGCCTCTTGAAGAGTATCAAGATAAGTATGAGGGTGGTGGGGCCGGGGAATAAACCAGGGATGGGAGAGAACGAGAGGGTGAGCAGCCATTCAAGCGGTAGAGGCATTAACACGGCAAGGCAGCGCAAAAGAAAACCATTAACTACTGCTAGTGGATAGAAGAAAAACAGAAGGGAGAAAAGTTTCCTCCGAGCAGGAGTTTTCCTGATGCCGTTTCCATTACAAGATGGATCGTTCGATTCCCGCTACGGTGCACTGACGTCCAGTCAAAGCCACCATTAGCAATCCATTTTCTGAGTGGCCAATGAGATCCACCCGATCGATCAGTTTTCCTGCAGCACTCGACTGCGCGTTGCCCTTTCGATCTATCTGGATGTGACTCTTCTAATACACAAGAGCCTCCCCCCCCCCCCTCCCCTCTACAGACTGATCCCACTTTACTCTTGGCCTAATTATATTATATCGTTACTGCGACGTCTTCCCTTCTACCCTTCTACAGCATTCTGTAGCATCTACCCTTGTATCGAGAAGTGTCTTCGGAATAACGAAAACGGTCAAACTCTTCAGAAAAGTTATGCCCGTGGCCCTGAGTCAATATTTTCAGTGACTCAACTAATTGTCATTATGGGTGCGCAATATGTCTATCTCGACCTTCGTAATATAATATCCATTCGAAGCAATAGGCACATTATGCACAGCCCTGAATAAAACAGTCCGACTAGTATGAGCAATCGAAAGCGTCATTGGAGCATCCATGTCATAATAATAATAAGAGAGCGACGTTGGAAAAAGTGTCCTGGAACAGAGGTATACATACATATGTATGTATGTAACTATGATTTCCATCGGTTGAGCAAGCAGTCACGGAATATAAGTTAATCACACGTCAGGAAAGCCTATTGACAGGCGCTCGCGCTCGCGCAGCCCTCACGACGTAATGAGTAGCGACCGCCGACGCAGTCGCAGTTCGATTTTCATACCGACGTGTCCGCATCCATCCGCTTTAAATAGTTTTACATGCTGCACGCAAGAAAAAAGCTAGAGTCGGCACAAACAGAACCGGAGAGTTTCTAATTTGGTGCTGCGGCAAAAATCGACACTCCGTCTAGACTACTGGCACTCCTCGCGCGGAGCGTACGCGATCTATTTATGTATTCCACCTCGTTCATGCTGCCCTCTTTCCCTCTTTCCCTCTTTTCCCTCTTTTTCCACCATTCCCCCCTTTTTCTTCCCTAGTCTTCGGTCTTCTGGCCGCATCGTCACACTCGCCCCCCTCCTCCCCCCACTCACTCACATTTGCCTTTCATCGTGTTACGTTTATGCCGTTAGTCTTATTTCTTTATATAATCCGAATCCTCGTCGCACCTCTCCTGTTATTACATTATTATACGTTCTTACGTTAACCACCAGCTAAAAGCCTACGTCGACGAACGTCGATTGCCTGTAATATAATATTATTATCTAAATAATTATATTTTCTCCCTACTTGGCAGACGTCAGTCCCTCGGAGTTGCAACGGTAAACCCCAACGAAGCGTCCCCTATTCCACACACACACGCACACGTAGCAGAAACACACGCGCGCGCGCACCCACTGTGCCATTAGGCCCAAAATCCTTATTAGTCAACGAGTAACGTTGAAATCTAATATTCCGACAGAGCTGATCCAGTTGACCACCTTGGGTGACATCGAGATGCTAAACCCTAGATGATCTCCCTCTGGCGCCCATCTCTCTCTCTCTTTTTCTTACTCTCTGTGTTGTGTGTGCGCATGTGGCCAGTACGTGCTGTAAGGAACAGAGAACATTAAAAGACCGCAAAAACGTATAAAGAAAATTTTACTTATATATGCTATACACTGTTAAGTTAAAATATTGCGTCACAAAATGCCGAGTTAGGTACTAGCGTGTTTCAATTGCGGGACGCCGCATCGTCCCTCGGGAAAGTCCAAAAAGTCAAGAACTCCAGGGTCCAAAATTGAAATAAAACAACAATTAGTATAATTATTTTTCGTTCCGTACTACTATTTTATGCGTTATGTGTCCGGCCACCACCACCACCACCACCACCACCACCACCACCACCACCACCACCACCAGCATCACACCGAGGGAACATCGAGGAACCATATAGTTGGCAATACAGCAGCCCCAACCTCGTAAGAAGGAAGCCGCCACCAGTCCCGCGAGTAAGAGTGAAGATCCACCACAACATCGGGCTTCTCCACGCAGCCGACGAATCCGGAACTGTGAGTATAGGGGATCCTCGGTAGAAGACATCGCCATGGACCAAGCTACCCTGGTGATGGATGTCCCGAGAGAGATGCGGACGAGGATCACACCTGTACAAAAGATCCCGGCAACCCCAGTTACGACAACGAGTTATATGACAACGCTATGAATGCCGAGTCCCGCGAGCAGGATCCATCGCGTGGACTAGTTTTCAGTATCAACAAGTTGGACCGTCCTGCGTATCGAATTGTACCGATCGCAGGAAGACTTTCGCATTTACGAATTTTTCGGTCTTTCATCCTCCTAGAGAAAAGTAGGGAGTATCGAACTTTGTGACGTGGGACTGTACCGCTACGAACGGCTAGGAAATTCCGCCTGTCTCGAAATAAAACATCACAACACACACATATATACGCACCTGTAACGCTGAAATAATGTGAAATGTTATGTCGCATTGCACTTCCATTCTTCTTTTTTCCACAGAAGGAATTATGAGTTCTAACGAGGAGAGAATAACCTTTTTGATATTTTCCTCGAAGCGCCGGATTAAATGAAAAAGTGATAAAATGAGAAGTGCTAATCCTAGAACGGAAGCCAAACATCCAATCACGAAAGTTATATACTGCAGCATCCTCCCTACTATTCGTCCCTCCCGCATTCTCAGTACTTTATGAGTGAAAATCTCTCCTCGAATGGGTTCAGGCAGACAGAGTCTTTTAATCGGCAATATCATTGTTCCTCATGGACAATAAGCCTGAAAGAAGTCAGTGGAAGAGTTTGCGAATGGACAGTCCCTCCCGAGAAGGAGGAAGTGTTCGTAGAGCCCGAGGACTGTGCTGTTGTCAAGCAAGTTCATCTACAACAAGTATCCTTTTAATTATGCCACCGTGGGCATAGTCGTAGTCATCTGCGACTTGCCAATGACGAGGTGCTCGCATGTCAAGTGAAACGACCAGACTCTCGATTCTACGGCAAGAAAGTGATGCCCCGTGTCCCGTATGTCGGCGCGAGAAGCAGAGAGATTTTCTTCTCGAAGCAAATTAAAATTCTTCATCTTTTGATTGCAGCCGCAGGTCGAAAGTAGTGATAAAATCAGCGAGGTTGGATGACAGCGGCAGATACGAGTGCGTCGCTGAAAGCACCTCGGGACATCGAGCCTCCCTTGCGGCCGAACTCCGAGTCCTTTACGATACCAGCAGAATTCCAGAAACCAGTGAGTACCTATGTATTCTAATGTATTCTCTGTCACTTTTAGCTAGATAATCGGCAAAATTGGTACGCCTATGTATAACGCGTAGCCAGTAGGCGCTGGTCTTTGTAGACTTTCCCACTGTCCCGATACTCGACAAACTCTAATTAATAGATCCAAACGTAAAAGGATTGGCGGACGGTTGTTTATGAAATACATTGTCCAACTCTATTGAAAACTTAATAAATCTAACAAACATAATAAATGTATTTGCAAGCCGCGAGCAAAGGCCAAAGGTGGTCTTAACTAACCCAGATGACTTCAATCTGAGCCCTCGGAGACAAAGTATCATTCGCTAGCCGTGTGTTGCTGTCAAGGTAATTTTCGACGGGGCTGCACTCGCACACAATATAAAAATAGCCGATCGAGCGACTTTGTGGGAAAACTAATTCTTTGAGGTCAAAAAGTGTCAAAAAGTAGGCTAAACCTCGGGACGACTGGATAGACTCGGGGGTCTCCTCCGACGGTCAGACGGAGATGAGTCTTATCTGAACACGTTCAAGTGGATAAATAAGCATGGGCTACATGGGCGGATGGGCAGACGAGCGCACGTCTTCTTGGTGTGTGTCCACCAACCATTCTAAAACATAACTTTGGACGATACCTGAGGGCGCAATCTTCCTTTACGTTACGACAACGTCGAGCTAACACCGAGCTCTTGGAATATTCCCGTCCCGTCATAGCTAGACGGAGCAGCCTATCCTTTCAGGCCCATTACCCTGAGTTACCTTGCGTTAGCTTTGCGTCACGGCAGAGAATACGCCAGGCTCGTTAGACGCGCGAGACTGAATCTGTGGGCGAACTTCTGCTTGATGATAGGCTACGCGTTTCATATATTGTTTCCTATAGAGAGACACCAGCCCTCCGATATCTAAACCCTCATTTAGATTTAAGCCATTAGCAATAGATAGAGTATAGAGCCATTAGCAATAGAGAATAATAGATTGTCGAACATTAAATTATACGGAAGACTTCGTTATTATAGTATGATGCGGCGAGAAATTCCATGAGAAACCAGGAATTTCGCAGGTGTCAACTGGACGCTTTCGACGCATTCGCCTCGTTAACAATTGTGTTAGAACTCTTCAACTTTGACCCTAATTATCAATTCATTTCTTTGATATTTTCTACTATCTGAGCGAGACCATCCGCGGCATTTCACTCATTTCACGAATCACGAATCTTGAGCGTATCTCGCTTTCGGCATCGTTCAAATTAACCGTGACTCTCAGCGAAAGTGTTATCAACTTATTACCATTGCCAGATGCTAGAGCATGTCCTACATCGTAAACGAGAGAACGTTGCTGCTCGCGGCATATGAAAATTAAAATTTCTCCCGAGGCAGCAAACAATTACTTCCTGGCGGGAGGTGTAGGAATTTTTCAGTAAAATGAAAATGTCTTCTACTCGTTAGAGTAAGTTGGGTTAGGTTAGATTTAATTAGATTATCTTTAATGAGGCGAAACGTAGTGGAACGAATCTCCACTACTGCTGCATTCGCAGGATGCTGGAGGTTTCGATTCAATGACCTATGTCCCCGTGTAGGACGTATCTCGATGGAACTCCTGTTCCAAGGACTTGCTTCCTTCGAAAGGAAAGTAGAACGAAGCCGTGGAAAATCCTCGGCAAACGGCGTCATAAGCTCACCTCTCAACCGACCCGACTAAAGGCATTTCGCGTTAATCTCACGCTGAGTCTTTGAACACCATAAACCCAAGCTAGAGTCTTGCTCATCTAGGTATAAATTCACGCTTCTATCAGTTAATCACTTGATATGGGAAAGAAAGATTTTTCTGGAAAAACTCGTAAATCGCAAAGCGATGCAATCGGGTCGCCTGACATTTCGTTTCCGTCGCTCCCGGAATTGCGTTGTCGGTCAAAAAGGGGAAACGGAGACAGGCGATTTGGACAGGTAAAAGGACAACGATGAAACGATGAAACGGTAACGTGTTCTTTTATTATTTTGTTACAGCAACGGCGGCATGGCCGAGGCAGGAGCAGCCCTGTCCAATAGCGGGTGACTTCTGCATGAACGGTGGTACCTGCCTATTTTTCGAGACGGTCGGTGAACCAGCTTGTAGGTAAGTCTCTCTCTCTTCCTTCTCTTTTGTCACTTTAACTCCTGACATTGTGGACGATTTATTATCATTAACGTCGGTCGTCAGCATCTTCCTTCTCGTCCATTTCTCCCTCTTTCAAGAGTAGAGAGCATATCGATTTCCGAAATGGAATTAGGCTAGATTCTTGTTAGGTTGCTCCGACTGGCTGAAACGGAACGAAGCGGAAGAAGTTGATGAGTCAAGGCTTATCTATTTCGGAAGCAAGAAAAGCACCGGACGGTCGCGGTCTCTGTTTGCCGAATGTTTTTCCCAATTTCCTGGAGATCCTTGCCGATTTATTTACACAAAAGATCTGCCGATGGATAAAACGGTAGGGGAAGAAAGCCAGGATAAGCGAGGGAATCCGGCATTCCCGTTCCATCGTATTCCGGCATATCCTGCGTCCCTTAGACTTTTGCTAATCAAATTCTTTGACCAAAGCCGATTGGTTCCGTTATCTACGTCCACAATTTCACTTATTTACTGCTCACATGAGAGCACATATTCCGAGATATCATAGTTCACCCTCCGCTCCATTTTCTAGATATACTCACGCAGGCAGCAGTTTATTTGAACTCTTGAACTTCATTGTTATTGTGCTTTCCCTTGCCATGTGCTTTTCTTCTATAAAGCACATGGCAGTCGTACGTGGAATTTTGAAGAAAGATGAAATTTTGTACATTTTATGTTACACATACTATGCACTGAGGGCAGGGCGGGTGGGGAGTGGGGTTCCACTCGCAATCAGAGGCATGAATAGGGTAGATGTTTCTTTTTCAGTTATACGAATGCAGAGTCCCCATTTCGCTGAGCCTGACTTTGTTTATCTGATTTGTAACTGGACAACCGACGCAAAGCATGGTGTGAGAGCGAGTGAGAGTATTTTTTTGTGCAGTTCCAAGAGCAGAACTATTCATGTCTACTATGTAGAATTCTAAATCTCCTCGAAATCTATAAAATCCGATGATGTTTCAAAGAAATGATCTCTTACGGAAAGTTGGCAGATTATTTTATCAATCCCGTTTTTTTTTTTTTGGGTAAAATCGCGAGAACTATTATTCAAATATATCAGGAACTATAGAACTCAGTTGCATGCAAAAAGAACTCCCAATTATATCTGATCTGCTGGAAGTTGATCTGCTAACTTCACACGCATGATTGTCGTGAGGTTCGCCTGCTTTGACATTAACTCTTTACGGCTTACGGGAAAAGTCGTTAAATAAATTTAGCGGGTGGCACTCCTGCGGGCGAGGGGCTAGGGGATCGAGAGTGAAAGTGTCCCTGCGGGAACAGCCGGTGGCCAGCGGAGCACAGATAAACGGCAGTTAGGGTCGTGGGATACGGAGCAAGCAAGGTAGTGAAGGGGTGTTCAAGGGTCCTCCCCATCTCCCTCTTCGAGTCTCCTCTCACTTGGCTACTCACTTGACAAGGGTTTGTTGGTTTTATCAGAGAATCGAGTCGCAACGAGAGAAGAAAGTGCGAGTGAGGATTTTACCTGGGAACATCAGGAGTCATTCGGTGCTGAGGGTTGGCGAAATGGAAATGTGTCGCTCATCGCTTCGTCAGTCGTCAATGTCAATGAAATTAGGAAATTCTGCTCGCGACAATAAAGACTCGATCCTCCTGAATGAATCCTCGAACGAACGAAAGTCTGGTTGAAAATTCGAAAGGAAAGAACGAGGTCTCGAAATTTCGCGCATCTCTTTCGGCTTCCCGCGTACAGTCGGCAGACAAGGCGGGACTGCGTCCGGTAGTCAAAACACTCGCAGACTTGAATCAAAGCCAAAAATCTCAGTGCTCGCCCAAAAAGATACACCTGGCCGGTGTGGACACACGTGCGTTCAATCGATGCGTTGAATAAAAAGTATAAGAATATCCGCGAGCCCGCGGACTTTTTTGAGCGAAAAATTAATCGGATACGTTAAAGCAGGGAAAACGCTAATGTTAACGCGGCAGAGTGTTTCTGTGACGTGAGTAAAATTCGCAAGAAGAGATGATCATAGCAACTAATCTGGGAAATAAGGATTTCTCGGAGAACCTTGAAAGATTCGCACACTTTGCTGTCTAGGAAATTGGACAGATCCCACTCGATCCTTTTGTTCGGAAGGTCCGGAGGTAGCAGCCTGGTCGGAGGTTAGCAGCCGTGTCCCCGTGAGCCGTGAGCGACACTGACGGAAGCTTCTCTTACGTCAATGTATTTTCTCAGGCGACAATGGGCGAGAATGGAAGGAGACGAGAGGGACTTTGTCATTCTACGTCACATACAAGTGAGACGCGAGCGTAGCGGTCAATGATTCCTCGTATTGGCTCCTATTATTGTACCAAGTGAACTAACCGCAAACCACGTGGCAGACGTTCACCATATGGAACCCACTGACACGAAAACTTCTCAAACACTGAGAGTCTAACCACTTCCCGTTCAGCGCTATTTCGGTATTGTCCTAAAAGAAA
This sequence comes from Calameuta pallipes, assembly GCA_030142375.1. Classification (NCBI taxonomy): domain Eukaryota; kingdom Metazoa; phylum Arthropoda; class Insecta; order Hymenoptera; family Cephidae; genus Calameuta; species Calameuta pallipes. The sequence continues at coordinate 58,773 of JARQSW010000004.1, forward strand.
TCGACATTCTAATTCTATTTTCGATTTGTAATCGGACCCTCCCCTCCCCAATTCACGTAGCACCGCCTACCAAAACGCGACCGACTCCCCGCAGAAAAGGAGCAACTCGTGTCTCAGGCTACTTTCTTGTTTCACACGTTTCCTAGACTCCTCTCGATTAGCCTTTTTTAGTCAGAGTCTCTTCACGGTGAAAAGGCTTGCTAATTACGGAGGTATCAAAGATTCTTCATAATCTGATTTCTACCTCGCTGGCTTCCCCTATAAATCCTGTTCTCAAATCTCCCTTCCCTACGCGTAATCGCCGAACGCCAATTCCCAATCCCAATAGAGAAGTGAATCAACTGCACTGCAATCAGCACTGTCTCCGGCCAGCCGGCATCCCCGACATTAAAAATTTCGCACTCGATCCCAATAAGACTTTTTATGCTTATTAATAATTATAAGCATAGCTATTTTTTGATCGTTTGAATTCACGTGTATCATAGACTTGCTTGAGACACTAGCGCTATAGTGACTCGCTCTCTCTCTCTTTCACATGAAAATTTGGAGCTTTCTTTAGTCGTATCAAGAGCGAATCAACGGCAGAGTCTCCATATGCATTGCGAAACCTTTGACAACGAGCAACTACAATACACTACAAAATTGCCATTGTTTTCTTAAATAATAACTCAAACAGTATTGCTGCCTTATTTATCATCACCGGTGGTAACTTTAACCCGATGCTGGAATGCAGAAATATATGTGCTCGTAAGCAACACATATGGGCAACTAAGTAACCTAGTTGGAACTGGAGAAGCAACTAGGCTAGGCGAACTAGAGTATGTTTCGAAATAAAATACGCTGTATTATAGCCCACCACAGCCTGGTGCCTCCGCTTCTACGACTCCGCGGCCTTCCCCGCTTCTGTGTCTATCTCCACTTCCGCCTCTTTCGCTTCGATGCTGGCATCGGTTCCGGCTGCGGTTCTGCATCCCTTCGCCTCTTTACCTCTTCGCCACGATCCAGCTCCATCCACCTCAGTCCACCTACATTCACCTACGTTCACCTAGATTCACCACTTCTCGTCTGTTTCCCTTAACATGGCAAAGTGTGCGGCAAAAGTGCCACCACTGTGCTGCTAGCTGCGCCTCGCTAACAGTTATTCTTGAAATTGCGTTTTGCGGAAGTGTTATTAAAGTAACAACACCGCGAGAAAATTTATTTGACTAGCGATCCATGGGTGCACCAATTAATACGTAATTCCTAGAAGTATTTGCGAACGGAACCTTACCACATTTTCATATCAGAAATTATATTTTAGAAACGACGACTTACGCTCATTATCCATTGATGCTTTCGTGACTCTTGGTTTTCCGGTGCTGCTTAAGTTACGCGTATCTGCCGCCAAACCAAACTAACTTTCCGTTCAATCGGTCAGAGTAAATCGGTTCTTACCTTGCAACTTATTTGAATAACATACGCACCTATTAAGGTAAATCTAACGAATTTAGCGGAAGGATCCATTTTTTAAGATGCAGGTTGGATTTGATAAAAAGTAGGATTTTTGAATAAATGATCAGTTGCGCGACTCTACTCGTCAGGCTTAGTAGATGGGTCGGATACAGCAGAAGCGATGAGACGCGGCCAGACGCAATAGATGCGGAGCTCGTAATTCCTCGGGATAAAAATATGCTTTATCACACGAGAGCAGACCGGCGGACGGTGGCTCTAGTCTAGAGTAGCTTGACCGACCGGTTGATGTATCGTGGCTATCAGAGTTTCCATGCCACGTAGTTATTTGAGCGAGATATAAATAACTCTGCGGCATTGAATTCTTCCCGGACAAGCGAGCCGCGTAAAACGTGCGACCGTAGACTCGGTCGAGCTACCGAGTATCCTGATGTCTCTGTTCGAGAAGCAATTGGAGTCAGCGGGAGAAAGAATAACCCCGTAGTAAGGCGCATTGAGAAAGAGATGAATATTTAAAGACTACAGAGAGGCGAAAAAGAGATAAGACTAACGGACGAATGCTTCGTGTGTTTCAGATGCGCCGAGGGCTACACGGGTCAGCGCTGCGAAAGAAAGGATGTCATCAGCAACGGAAGTGTGTACAACCGTCATAGGACGCCATTTTCCTGCAGACTGGGAATGTCCACCTCGTACTACTGCTAGCGATAATGATGAGGGGTCCCCCAATAAGTAAACCTTATGGCGTTCCCCTTGGCTAAATTCTGTAGAAGCGATGCGCGAAATGCGACGAGGCACGTTACGGAAGGTCAAGCAGTTGAACCGTCCTTCAAGTCCCTTGCTCTAGATCCGCATCCTCTCTACGAACAGCATACCAAAGAGTCCCGATCACGACGATTAGTTCCAGCAGGACCACACGATCGGTATAACGACGAGAGACACGCGCCACCGACATTCGAGAACATTCGAGAACATTCGAGAACATTCGAAATAGTGAGAAACGTCATTGCGGAGCTGAGCGTTCGTGCTTTGACACATTAGAGAAATATTCGGGATTTCGTCCGGTTTAACGGATACGAAGTGCGGATCGACGAACGCCTCTCTCGCCTCGATTCTACTTTTCGAGTTCGAACGTATAATAGCTTCGATCACACCGCGATTACAGCGACGTTCAGCGAATTCGTCGGCAACTTTCTCGAAATCAGAGTTCTCTTCGACGATTACGACACCCTTTCCTAATTTCACTCGGTCACCATTGACCTCTCAGAATTGCAATCAAGGATAGAGCGAGCAGAGAGAGAGAGAGAGAGATAGAGAGAGAATGCAGAATGACTCATTTAAAAAGGAGCTTTCGGGAAGCGAACTGTTAAAATTGCACGATTTATATATTATAGTATCGAAAAGCTCAAAGCCAGATTCATGAAACATGCGCAATGCTTCGTTTATTTTCTTCCGTTTCGATTTACCATTTCATCGCGTGCCCATTCGAAACCACAATATTAGTATTTTGCCATTTTTCTACACCTAAGGCCAAAAGATACTTCACCATTCTGGCTCTTTGTCAGTTATTTAAAAGGGGGTCTAGTGTACGTGCAACTTTTTCATAACTTCCCGGTCAGACCGCTCAGTATTTTTATCATTTGAGGAATATCGCATGCGCACACACAGCACTATCTATGTATGCGTCGTTATATGTGTATCTGCTGCGTGTGTGCGCGAGTGAATATGTACGAAAGTGCACAAGTATGTGTGTGCGCTGGCGTAAAAGAATAAGAGAGAATGTAAGGGGAAGCGCAAAGGGGAGAGAGAGTCAATAGAGAATAGGTGCATTAGGGAAGCTGTGAAAGAGGAAGAAAGAGAGAGTGAATGATTTTGCAACGAGAAAGAAAAGACCTTACACCATTATCAAGTTATGTGCGCTGTGCTCCAGCGGTCTTGGGATCCTATTTATGTTTTATATTATATATTATATATATTATATTCATACATATAATATAATATATATACATATAATATATATAAAAATTTGTATAAAATTTTTAATTTATTTATTTAATTCATTAATTTTATTGATTTACGATTAAACATGATCTTCAGCTCCTCAACTGTCTCTTTGGTTTACTTCATTTTTATCATGTAGGCCCACAGTGGCACGCGAGCGTGTGCCTGCGTGTGCGTGTATGCGTGCGTGTGTGGTTGTGCGCCTATATATGCGTGCGGCTGTGCGTGTGTGCGCGCGCGCGCGCGAACAAGGTGAGTGATTACGCCGAAGGAGGAGGTCGAAGGACGACGTCACTAGAGCTGTAGAGCAACCCAGGACCTGAGCGTCCCAGCAGCAGTTTGCCCGATCGGCGTTTATCCACTTGGCCACGGGAGCTTTTCGAAATATCCCGTTAAAACGAAATACGTGATTATTCGAAGACGAGTACCAGTTCCATCGAGCTTCCCGTGGCTGCGTTTCTCGCTGAAAGATCCATCCCACAGGACGTTTATTCCCTCTCCGCTTTCATCCACCCGCAATAAACGAAATTCACCGGAATTCAGCAGAATTCAGCAGAGAATTCAACAGAATTCACGTGGACGGAACATTTGAAATGTCGGAAAGCCTGAGCCGCGCACTCTCGTTTCATTTTCCACGACGCTTGTACATGCACATCACTTCCTTGGATCCTGCTCACGCTGGACGTTCGCTTTCTTATTATTTCATCCATCAAGGTAGGTGCATTGGTTATTTTTTATTTATGTTTTAATTAACCTTCCGCAATTAATTAGCATCCCCTCCAGTCTACTAATTGAAACATTAATCATTCTTCTTGATCTACCGACACTCGAACCAAGAGAGAGGAGGGGGTTTTCGGATTCTCTCGTAGTTCAGGAAGACGGATTCTAAAAAAAAAATAAAAAACTTTTCGTTTGGTTGTATCTGAGATTTCTAATACGGTTAACAGCTCACGTGCACATGTAACGTATACTAACGGCTAAGCGCTAACTTACGCCCTAATTTCACTGCAACTATTAAAGACGAAGTCCGCGTGACGCGATTGAACAAAATTTTTACGAACGAATAGCACGCGATGTTTAAAGATTTTTCAAAGGGCAATAAAATCCGCCTGTAAAGTAATAAGAGGGCACGTCGTCAGAACGTAAAACCCTACAAATCCGTTTGCCCAGTAATATCGATGTTTTATTTCCGTTATCGCGTTATCATAAAAGTTCAATCGTAATTCTCAGAAGCTATTGGAAGATTGGACGACGGGTCACCAGGCTGCCAACTTGCCGAAATTGACATTCGAGTCGATTAGCGTATTTGTACAAGCAACGCCAAAAGGACGATGCTCCTCAAATTAACTATTTACAAATTATTCGAATTAGCTTGATGAATTTGAAAGGGCGATGCGCGCCCCGCGAATGTTAACCGAAGTGATAACGCGAGCAGATTGACACGTTCGGTGGCCACGCTCCCATGTTAATTCAAGACTCTTTTCCTTCGCAGCCAATATCTTAATTGGGGACTTCCATAGAGGAAAACTGTGCTTCTGACATAGACATCCAGTTCCGCCACTAACTGCCTAGACTGTTCAATACCTTCTTAGGTAACATCTTTCTTCCTTCTCTTCTCCGAGGCTCTCGAGAAAAACGCTGACCCGCAGGAAAAACTATCAATCCCATACGTGATTCCTCGAAGAAAATCCTTGGAAATTAAAGCCACGCACGTGCGGACACCCGCGCAATTTCTCTTTTTCTCTTTCTCCTGAACGATATAAGTGACTCGGCGCTACGGACAGAGTCAGCTGTCTACGTAACAGATGTGGGCATCGATTGACATTCCCGCAAGACTCACCTAGAAACGTACCCTTGGCTTTTCCTTTGATCGATGATTTTAAAGCAGAACTGGAGTTGGGACTCTCTTTGAGAACCATTTACTTACACTGATTTCTACTTACCGATTACCGGCAGATATATTGAAGTTCTGTGGTTGTTCGATTCAACGGAGCTTTGAGAAGGAAGGGCGAAGGAAAGATTGCTAATTGTAAGTTTCTTTCTATTGGAAAAAGGGGATCTGCCATTCGGCCTTAATCGCGTCGACCTACCAATCGTAGCGACTTCGATCGACCTGACGTAGAAACTCGCGAACGCGTATTTCGAAATGATTCGTCGAAGAAACGGCGTTGGCCGTTTTGAAGATTTTTTATGAAATTTCTGCGAACACGTTAAAAGAGTCTAGCGCGTCGCGCGTACGTCGCTCGAGCGTGTGGAAATGGAAAACGATCGAGCCAGAAGGGCTGTCACGTCGAATAGTTGGCTGATCGTTAATGCCAACTAATTTCGCACTACTGCGGTTTACATTAGTTACATTCGCCGGGGCTGGATGCAAACTAAAATCAGCCAGTAACGATGAGGTGACCTGCATAAATACCGAACGGCCGCTAATCAATTATGTCGAATTGCAGAGAATTTTCAATGGCTCCGCGAACGCATTATCGTACGAATTGACAATAGGTTGATTAGCGATACTCGATAATCGTGATTCGACTGTATCCCAATACGCGAGTGCTAATTCGAACGAATCGCCATTACAAAACTTATGCATATGTATGACACGCATGTTGCGCGACGGCGAAGTATCTCGCAGAGTACGGAAGCGCTTGAGTCTACAGTGTAGTGCAGTTGGTCTTTTGAACTGAACTGAACGATTTAATCGGACGAACAGCCAAATCCTGAATCTTGAGATAACGAAATCAAAGATCATCTTCCCCGATGTAGGCCGATTTCCGTAAATCTTTTATCTCCAAGGGGTGAATACATCGCTGTGCTAGAACCCACGCTTCTTTTTTCCTCCTCGCCCTTCTCTATCTGCCATCTGTCTCCCGCCCCAGCCTTATCCCGAATTCCGTCTCACTCATTTTAAGCCCAGGTGATCTTGATACGCTCTTCGGTACCATTTGCATGAACCAGAGATTAATCGTGGGTTGCGATATCGCGAATTCGCTGGAATGCAGTTACACGTGAATCTTTCGCCGAAGATTGATTCCACGACTGAGCGCGTGGACGTCGCATTTTTCAAGATTAAGAGAAGCGAAGAGCCTAAGATTCTCCTGGCTGTTTTCAAAACGATCTGCCAGCTGTATTATCTTGGCTGGTTCATTATATCGAACTTGAACCCTTTGGGAAATTGTCTATGGGTGGACCTTGGTCTCGATCAAGCGTGAAATGTAGTCTGATAGGTATTACCGTGTCCGTGCTAGACATTGTAGACCACCCTACAACATTCTACAACATCCTACAACATCCTACGTAATCCGCTATATCTCGCATCCTATTCCGGTTCGCTTCCACAGCCGAGGAGTCTATCGGTTGTTCTATACCCCCTTCGCCTTATTCACTCTCCTCGACTTCCTCTGCTTCTGAGCCATCCGTCTAGTCTTGAACGGTGTTCTCGTCGAAGCGCTGGGTCACCGCGTTGCTAAATGGCTGATTCACGAGAATCAGAAATAGAACGGCCCGCTCCAAACTCTTGGGTAACGGCTCTCGTCCCATTATGAGCGTCGGCGTCGGAGTCAGCGTCGGCCAATCAGGATCCTTGCCGTAGTACGAGGGGAAAAGTTTCCCCTTTCCTTCCACCTTTTTCCCAACATTTTATCCCTTTCGATCACTCCACACTTTCACTCTCCAATATATCAAATAATTTGAAATTTCTTTCTTTCATTCAAGATATGGATAAGTTCTCCTCGTTCGCCGAGGACGTGACGCTCGCCCGATTCTAGCGCATCTAGCGGCACTGTCAAGGTAAATCAGACATTTCCCTATAGTCTTTCATTCCTACCAATTCGCTTCCATTTCCGCGCATCGGCATCCATCGACCGACGACCGACGACCGACGACCGATACTTTACCGTGACGAAAAAACCAACTTGATCGCACTGACAAGCGACACGTCTTTACCCGTAGACACTGAGTCATCGGATGTCGCGGCAACTTCCCACTGATATTTCACCTCTTCCATCAATTTATCCACTACTCTCGAAGCTTTACTTTAAACTTGCAACGTGCTCAGCAATCAAGAACGAACGAAAGACAAAGTTCACTTTGCTTTCAGCAATTCAGAAATATCGTCCAATTATGAAAAAAATTGACTCTTTTCCTTTTCTTATGCTTCCAGCTTGCACATCGGGACATTCATCGTGTTTTGTTTTATTGTAGCCTTATCCTCGTTCGGCCCGTTCCTCCTGTTCGGTACATGTTCCTCACTCTCTAACAATGGGATTGACTTTTCATCTCTTCACCATCATCATCTTCTTGACCCTCTCGTTCCTCTCGTTCCTCCTTTTATTGCCATACCATTTATAAGTTTTCCACAGTTTCCTTCGTGCTGGAATGACATAGAGAAAGAGAAAGAACGAGAGTTTACAGTACCTTGGTACATCCCAGCCTCCTCTTTGGACCATCACTTTTTTTTTCACATCGTAGTCTACTTTCCACTTCACGTTTTCCAAATTCGCCGTTTTCATTCTACTTGATGAGGGGGGCGTCGGTGCTATTGCTGCGTTCACGAGGTAAGTTCGTAACACGTTTTGATCTTACTTACTTGCTCTTATAAAAAGCGGTCTGGAGGAGAAGGAGAGACGTTCTTTAGAATGTTGGAAAATAAATATTTTTAAACATATACTATAAGAGCCATACTTTTATTGACATCTCAAGCATGATTTCTTGCGTAAAATCACGCTTGAAATTAATTTGCTCGACTTTCATAGAGAAAAGAACGTCGGAAGGAAAAACGAGAAGGAGGAGGAAGAGGAAGATATAGGTGACGTGGGGCATAACGTAGATGAGAGAGACGTTGCCGAGTGGCTGATCGTCGTCTGGAAGAAGGATGGGTGAAGGGGGGGAGGGACAGAAGCGACACAACCGAGGGTAAATTGGCCGTAACGCAAAGAACGGCGGTTTGTATGAAGGCTCGTTAGTATCCTAATCACTCGTAAGCCCGTGACGTCTCAATCTGACGCTCTCGGAAACTTGGCGACCAGCCCCCTTAGGACTTGGCGCGAATTCACACCCCGGATAAACCTAATGATTCGAGTTAATTTAAGTCCCCACAGCGTCTTGGACGTATTCCTGTACAGCTTCTTGGACAGTGCGAGTCCAGAGAGGAGGAGGCATTAGTGGCCCCTTTTGACTTTCCCGAGTAAGCTAGAGGACTTCTCCATTACCCACGACACTATCCCTGCTCCTTCGTCTTAAATAACCCGTCCGAAATCCACGCATCACTGACGTCCAATGAAAATATTGATGGTAATATCTATTTTTAAGTTTCAAAAATTCGTGCACACTCGTGCTGTAGCATTTTAATTCTCAATAAATGGCAACTTGAATGGAGTAAAGGAATTATCGGTAATTCAAACTAGTAACGGTCAACCGTAATTCACCTGACAGAGACTCGTTCAATTATTTCCTCGGCGGTTCTCTTCTGCTGCTTTCCTCCGGAAAAAGAAGAAGCGTATTTATATAATATTTGTATCACTCGTTTAAGCGGCATTTCAAGTTCTTTATTTAATCCATAAAATGAGATTTCAATTGATTAAAATTGCAAGAACTATTCCATCATCCGGTTGTAAGCGCTCTAATTAAGTTCCAACCCTATGATCGTTCTTTTCGAAGTAAAGACATAGAGTGAACTATCGTCACACCGAATGCACGAATTCGATCAAAACTGTCAAGGAGATAAGGACCAGAAGATATTCTATTATCACAAACGCTTTAGAAAAGTCCTCGGAGTAATTAGAACTACGTCTTCCTGTTCCTCCTCTTCACTCTGATTCGCATCGTCGTATCGGTATGTTCTGCCAATTAGGACTTAGATGGACGAAATTACACGAGAGTAGCCCCAACAACGTCGCCGCCTGTCGGTCCCCGTTAGCAACACTACTTTTAACGACACTTTTATTTCATAGGATGTTGCAGTCGACAAGGGCGAATTTCGTCAACCGATGCGACAGCTGTCACAAGATTCAAGCAGTAAGAAGCTCAAGCATACTCCAGCAATTTATATCAAGTGTGAGCGTCGATCCATCGAAGAAGCATCGTGCCTTTCGGAATTCTGATGCGAACGCATTGGTTCGCTTCCTCATCCTCATCCTTGCCCCTCATGGCGCACTTCACTGTGACTCTTTCTGTGTAAAACAGGGCCAAAGACATAAGAGCCACTAGATGATGGGTGCCTCCTCAAAGAAGCGAAGGGAGCAGCGCTGTACTTTGAACGTCCTCAGCGTAGTATCTTTTTATTCCTTAGAGCGAGCGCGTCCGCTCTCGGAACGCAGGGAGTACTTGCGAGAGGACGAAAAAGGGAAAAAGGAAAACCCAAGAGAAATGAGGAAAATTGAAGCAGTGACTTGTTGCGACTGAACCGCGAGGCCGGAAGAGAAGCTGCCCATTGAGGAGGATATACTCTGTTATAAGTAGTTTATCGGTGAGCGAGAGAAGAGAGTGTGACTGCAGGAAAAAGGAATGCTTTCGAGTTCTATGCCAAAGAGTACGAGAGATGTCCGTGCAAGCTTACTAGTGCCGCCATATTTGCGTTCATTATTTTACGTTGAACGGATCGTACTACCAGTACTTATAGATCCATCCAACGAGATATTCGATACACAAAGTTCACTTACGATTAGCTCAATTAGGACTCGTTTAAGCTGCTTCTTCTCCTACGGTTTGAGAAGGGACGACGAGCCTCCTTACATGTGTACTTAGAATATTTAGGGAATAACGAATGTCCGGAAAAAGAATGACTCTTCGAGGACAACTTTTTAGTTATACTTGAGGATCTTGTGGAGCGAGGTTCACGACATCTTATTGGACCTGTACGAAATATGCTGACGAGCTTTAGCCGCAGACGGAACAAGAAAACTGACTAATACTCTACTACAAATCAATCTGAAATAATCCTTTTCTTCAGAAATGGCAAGGTTACTTCGATTTTTTTTTTTTTCTATTTCCATAAGGAATTGGTAGCTGACACGGCTCAACGCTATTCGCGTATTCGCATATACGAGGGCAGAACGTTCATTCTGCTAACGCCAAACATTCTCCACGCTCCAGAATAGCCTCAAGTAAAATGTGTATAAAGACAGTAGCCGACTGGCGTTTAGTCTATAAGCAATACGCACCGCGAGATGATGTCGCAGCAATTGCGTTTGGCGACATGGACCGTGTACCGCAGGACGGTGCTTTTGCAAATGAGTCAAACTCGAAATCACTCGGTCGATGAAACACAGAAGAGAAAACGCTTATTCCTTTTCTCCTCTGATTTTTCAGTGAAAAGATCGAACGACACGCAACGTCCAATTAAATTTTAAGCACGCTATGTAAAATATTGTATATTATTTAATATTATTTATTTGATGATGTTTTTACTAGAGACGCGTTTGTACTGTATCCAATCTTGAGAATAAGGTAATATAAAGTAAGGCATCGCAGGTGCTTTATAATTGTCTAAGGAGAAACCAGTCGCGAGGTCACAGAAAATAGATGCTGATGTGCGCCAGTATCGAATGGTCTTCCCTTATACAGTAGTCAACTAATCCGAATCCGAATATAGCTCCACGCTGAAATATCTGGTAAAAAGAGGGAAAATAACAGAACCAAAAACCATGTAGTATCCTATAAACTATATGCACTTTTCTTTCTACGCGGTTTTTGGTACCAAATTTATATGTACATTTCTCTCTTTTTATTCAATATTTCGAAGAGAGCTAACTGTCCAGTGCTTTGAAGTCGATAGAAAAAGATCCGACAGTTAGGACCTTTGCGAGCAACTTCTATCTTAGAGACTAGCCAAGACATAATGTAGCTGCGAAGGAAGACGTTGCTGTCCTTCGTTCCATTCGGTTCTACTGTGGTAGCCAGAAAGTGCACTATTAATAGAGATTAAGAATTATTCTAGAAGCACAAAGTATTAACAATATAATGCAATTATTGTAAAACAACATGATTGTAAAGACATAAAGGTAATAGTCCAGAATCAATGTTTCCTATTGATCTTTGTCTTGGAAATGATGAAAGAGAATAGATATGTTATGTTACCATTATTGAATTGGAGAGGCTTCCCTCTTCTTCCTCAGTCACAATTATTCCTATAAATTCTTGCAATACCGATGTACAACAGGTACCAGCTTTTTAATAATGCTCTGCTAAAGGACAGCGAGAAGAAAATGAAAGTTAGGTAAGGCAGAATTACGTAAAAAGAAAAAAACGAAGATGGCTCACACAGAATGTGAGGAGTACTGAAGTCATCGTTGACAACACAGATCTTAGGATTCCTTGCAATGCCATGCAGTGGTTCACAGCGGCTTATGCTTGAAATCGCCATTACATTTATCATGTTCAGGTCTGTTGTTGCGCTTAACAATATAGTCTTCCGAAGTCCTCTTCAGTTCATGTGGACAATCAGTTAGCAGGGTTTACTCTAGGCAAAGGAACACTATTGTTACATCTCCAAGACTTCATTTTAAGGGGAATCCGGACTTATTATTATCATGCGAGTAAAATGTAAACAAAAATCGTAAATAACACGTTTTTGACAGATATTCTTTCCCAAAGCAGAGTTTAACACACATTCTGCAAGATTAACGACCGTTTTGACACCATTTTCGCCAGAATTAATTCAAAATTAAAAGAGTAAATAAAATTAAAATTAAAAGATATTGTTAATCTCGCATAGTGTGCGCTGAACTCCAATTTTGAGAGAATCTGTGAAAATCTTATTTGCGATTTTCGTTTACATTTTACTCGCATAGTAAATAAAAGAGCTAAAGTCCCTTTAACTCCGGTCGTATGTTCATTGTGATTACTCATTCTGTTTCAATAAAGATCGATTAATATCTATTTCAGTTTCCCTTGTACTGTTCCATATAACGTGCGCAGGCAATATGACAAAAGTATATTTATTTTAAAAAACGCTTACAAAATTACAAAATATTAATTTATAGATAAAAATTACGTGAATATCATGAACATTCTACTCCTATCATGGAAGCAAAGCTATTCGATAAGAATTCTTTAATGAATCTTCCATGGAATGAAAAAGTGCAAAATGTCAAAATATTGAATTAATCTCAACATGTGGATGCATTGCCTACCTGCAAACTAAAACCCACAGTCTTTTACATTTCATTGTATACATTTTGGCATTAGAATTAATTGTTTTTGTAGCTGACTATCGTGTCCATTTTGTGTATGGATGTTGAGAATGATCTGAGTTGCACTTCTTGACTGTTAGCAATAAACACAGGCTGAGTTTCATCCCACTCTTTTGGAATTCCACAGTCAGGCACAGTATAAGTCAAAATATCAAAGGAGCACAAGCAATCCAACAAAGGTAAGAAACTTACAGTACCTGAAAATATTTTAAATTAATTAAAAAATATGTGCTATTTAAGATATTTGTTTTTCAAAGTACATGGGGATCATACCAGTAATTTGACGAATCACTTCACGTATTTCCTTCTGAATTGTTTTGACATCCTTCGTACCCACTTCTGGTAAAGGTGAATCTCCTTCCGCCATGATAGTAACAGTATTTGAAGCTGGTGCTTCATAATCAACCTTGAAATCCCATTTTTCTAACACTTCCTTTGTATTTACATTTGTTATTACCAAAGTTAATTTATACACTTTTCTTTGTACTAGCCACTCCTCGACTTGGCCCAACACAGTTTCCAGAAAAGACTTAATTTTTTCATCCGTGGACATCAGAAAAAATAGACCAAAATGTTCAGCTGGTTCGAAAGTTTCTGGTGGATATATTCCTCTCTGATAAAGTATGCTGTTTATGCCATAAACTGCAACGAAGTGAATGATGTTTCGAATCAAAGAGTAAACGACATATACAATACTCTCTCAACGAAAGAAAAATATTTTACCTTAGAATATAAGGCACAAGTACTTACGTAGATATTGTTTCACAAGCTCTGCAGAGCCTTTCAACGTGATACATTTTGCTTTTTGTTGAGTCTCTGTCATAATTGCCAAAAACACGACAGTATCAATTACTAATATTTACGTAATTAGGATGACTAGACCTGAGAGTCCTCGAGGATTATCAGAGGATGCAGGATGCCGGTTTCTCGAGTTTCAACGAATTTGAATGTGTCCAATAGCAGGTTATCCAGAGCCACATCCAGAGCTGCCAACACCGCCATGTTCAATTATAGTAGGAGTCAGTAGAAATTCATATAGTGGGTCTTGCACACCACAAGCAGCAGGCAGTGACCAGTGAGGAAATAGCATCGAGCTATGACGTCACAAATTGAACCCAAAGCATCTTGTCCATTGGTGGCTGTTACTTTCTTTTGGCATGACTCGACCCGTACGCTTGTTCGTTTTTACAGTTTTAAGAACCCCTTCCACAAACACGATATTTTGTTTAAACTCAATTTACCTCTGCCAATAGCCCATTAGAAACTTGCATTTTGAAGATGAGCCAATTTTAAACAATAAACTGGATTTGCGGAATTGAGCCTAGATGCCTTTGGGCACCATAGATGTGTTCAAAAATGAGTCGGCAACACGGAACCATAGGTTCTCTGCCGACACTTTCTACAATTTTCAAAAAAAAAGCAAGTTCACATTGGCGTTTGATGAGTGTGACTGGACCATAAAGAGCATCGAACCAGTCCCACGGTTGGGATTGGTCGAACATATACTGTAAGCAAACCTCAAACGTTGGTAATGAATATGCTCCCTACTCATCTCTGCCTATCCGAGACCACTCAACAGTGGCGACTCCACCGGAAAACGTGAAATACATGAAATGACAAACTGCGAATAATTCACAAGTATTCATTAGTGTTAGCAACTTCCTAGCCGCTACTAGCTGTTTGTAGCACGCGTCCATCATGGCATCCACCGGCGACTCAGGTGTTTCTGCTTTGGTTTACAATTATCTACTAAAAACAGATACAACGTTTGCCAAAGTTTTTCAAAAGAAGACAAAGGCGGTGAGTATCAAATAGGAGCCTACGAACACGTGGCACCTTCGTATTTTCCACAAGAGAACAAGCGCGTCGGCCACGAAGTGCCGCAAAATTTCAGAGATACCACGTGGACGAATCTATGCTCTTTACATATATCCACGAATACTTCTGAAACGCGGTTAAACCTTATTACTATTATTACCTTTTGGAGCTTTCATAGAATTTGAGCTTTTTAAGTAAATTTAAAAAACTTATTTACACAATAATCATATGCTAACAAGAGACTTGGAACATAATTTAACAGTTATAAGTATACTACATAATAAACGTATGCCCCATAGAGTAATAATGTAAAGAAAGGAGGATAATGTCATATTTAATGTTTATACTCCCTAATATACAATGAGTGGAGGAAATGTTGTAAGCATATAGTCTTATGTTGCAGCCTCTTCTGTCCAAAGGATCAGCCACCCTGGAAGAAGTGTTTCAGCACTTTCAAAAATGTTCTACAAAGAAAGTGAATTTAAAAGCAGAAAGTAAAGATAGCACTTCAGACTCAAGTTCAGAAAGTGATGAGGAACCCCCAAAAAATGTTAAATTAGTTAATAATAAATCTGCTGCTATTGCTGCAGTAGTGAAAAAGGATAAACAAGAGGATTCTTCCGAGGATGAGTCTAGTAGTGAAGAGGATAAACCTTCTACCACTGCAACAGCTAAAACTCAGATTGCAGCAAAGGTGGCTCCTTCAAGAAAGACATCTACCTCTGAAGACAGCTCTTCGGAGGAAGATGCTCCTAAAGTACCGGCAAAATCGGTATCTATACCAACAAAACATATTGCCAAAAAAGCATCCTCTAGTGAAGAATCTGATTCTGATAGTGAGCAGGAGGAACAATCCAAAACAAATGTCAAAGCAGTAATAAAGGCCAAAACTGCAATCAGTACACCAAGTGCAAATACTAAGAAAGAAGAGTCATCTAGTGAGGATAGCAGCGATGACAGTAATGAAGCATTGCCAGTAACAGTTGCTAAAAAGCCTGTGACGAAAGCACCACCTGCAAAGCCTCCTATAACAAAAAATAAACAATCGTCTAGTGAAAGTTCAGATTCTTCAGAGGAGGAGGAGGAGGCTGAGGCTCCAAATTCTGTTAAAAGTAAAACTCAGTCTAATGCAAAACAAGTAGCGATGCAAGACACAAGTAGTGATTCAGACGATTCGTCAAAAGACAAGGCACCCAAATCGACCAAAGCTCCGAGCAAACTACCCACAACAAAGCATTCCTCTAAAAAGGATTCATCATCGAGCGAAGATAGCAGCGATAATGAATCGCCTGCAAAAAGGATGAATGTTTCAACGACTGCAAAGACTGCAAAACCTTCTACTAAGAAAGAAGAATCTTCTTCAAGTGAAGAAAGTAGTGACGAGGAACCACCGGCAAAGAAAGTCGCTCTTGCTAAGTCGGTTCCGAAGAAACAAGAGTCTTCAAGTGAAGATTCCGACGATTCTGATGAAGAGAAGAAAACAGAAAAAATATGTACAACAAAGCCAATCAATCAAAAGAAGACGAAGGAAAGTTCAAGTGAAGAGTCTGATGAGAGTGAAGACGAGAAGCCAGCAACAAAGACGCAAGCGGCAGCAAAAGTTATGACTAAGTCAGTTCCTAAAGAAGCATCCTCATCTAGCGAGGAATCGGATTCTGATGAATCTGACAATGAAAAAGTAGCATCTAATATTGCTACCAAGGGCAATACTGTTACCGCCAAATCTAAAAAATCTGTCAAACCTGCGCCCGTTAAACAAGGATTTAGCTCGAAGGGGAGCGATTCGAGCGAGAAAAAAACTCCTTCGAAAGATGGAACTCCGGGAAAACCAGAAAAGAGAAAGCGTGAAAGCGACGAAGAGAATGAGGAAGTAGGAGAATCCGAAAAGCCAGTATCAAAGATTCCAAAGAACAACTACAGTAATTTTGTGAAGGCCAGCAATAATATTAATGGAGATAAGGTAACAAAACGTAGAAATGAATTTTTCAGTTTCATTATTTTCAATTTATTTGTGAGATTAAATGAAATTTTCTATTATACTCATGATTATTAGCAGCAGAAGAACGTACCTTTTCGTCGCGTACGAGACGATGAAATCACAGTGGATCCAAAATTGGCAAACAATTCGTTCGAGGCAAAGGTAAATGTGCGGAAGGAATCAAGGAACACAGGTCACTTGCCGCTTTTCGAAAGCTCGGTTCCTTTCGCGACGCCATATTTATCGCGCTGAGGATTTAAATGGCCTTTAGTAGTTGTCTCCGTTCTGCCACATTGCAGTTCCATCATTCACATGTTCATATTTCTGCACATTCGCCATGTGTCTCGAAAAAGTTGTCGCTATACACTTTTATTATTCTTATCTTTCTATTTGACTTTACTTTATTTTCGAATTTCATGTACACGACTGGCGGTGGCTGACCTGTTGTTCTCTTTTGTTTTAGGCGGAGAACGAGGACGGTAATGGTGTTATGAAGCATGACGCTCGCGGTGGATTTAGGGGAGGCCGTGGTGGTTTTGGATTTCGGGGCGGTAGAGGCGGGGAGCGTGGAGGGTTCAGGGGTGGCCGTGGAAGCGGCAGTGGTTTCAGGGGCGGACGTGGTGGTAGAGGTGGCTTTGATAGTAGAGGTGGCTCTGATGGTAGAGGTGGTTTTGATGGTAGAAAGTCATGGGGCGGAAACGAAAGCGGTCGTGGTGGAAGCGGTAACGGTTTCAGAAAGTCGTGGAATGGCGACGGGGAGAGAGGTGGTCGGGGTGGACGTGGAAATAGGGGTGGCCGCGGGGGAAGTTCCATGGGGATAAACACACCAGCGCAAAACAAAAAAATCACCTTTGATGATTGAAGCGACGCGATAGACTAAGTACAATGGTGAGAGGCTCCCTGAAATGTCTACTTTGACTCTTGACTAATTTTAATTCATCTGGCCCGACAGAGAGGCGCGCGTGGATCATGGGGAGAGAAGGCCAATTTGGATTTGAAGCACACAAAGGGCAAGTCCTTTCGACATGAGAAGACGAAGAAGAAGCGTGGTAGCTATCGGGGCGGTCAGATAGACACAAGTGTCAATTCCATCAAGTTTGAGGACATGTGAACGTGGAAGACCTGAGGAAGCCTTCTCCAATAAAACCATGCCAACCTGTCCGGTTGGATGATGCGGAAACATGAAGAAAGCTACTTGACATTAGGAGATATGGTGGGCTACGTAATTTCACTTGGGAATTTACGAACAGCATTCATTTGACTTTCGAGACTAGCCTCTAGGTGAACTTGTGTTGCCCAAAATACAAAGCTTAGCGTTACCGGTCCTCGAGTCCACGTGGTTTTTAACAAATATTATTGTATCATTCATTTAGGTAATAATGAAAACGTCTTACGCTGAGCAAAAAAAAAAGCATCAACACACTTGAACTCAACTGCATCACACCATGCCCGTGTTTTTTCACAATAATCTAACCTAACCTAACTTAACCTCTCACCCTGCATTTTCTATTCGAAGCAGATTTAGATTTATGTAATCTCCCTTTCCCCAGTACGAAATTAGTCCTGTCAAAACGAGCGAGTGAAGTATGTCAATGGCTTAAATTAATTACTCTGATTTTAATGTTAGACATTTACTTGATACAAGATACTATATTGTTATTTGTCACATATATGTTTATTAATGTTGCTCTTAGTGAAGCTTGACGAAACCACGGTGCGGTTTCGTTCCTAAAGGAAATAACGATAATAGCTATGCATACCCATTTACCCAGACACGAACATTGTTGTAACCTTTTTTTAATTATATTCAAAAATGTCAATACATCGTAAAGTTTCCATATTGTGATAACATAGCGTAAATAATGAATTTATCGAAAATTCTACGCTGCATTTTAACGGTTTGAGCAATGAGGTTATATAGTGCTGGCTAAGATATGACGTAAATGTATGTTTGTACTGCTGAAAGGATTAAAAAATGTCCAGAGGCAATCGGAGAAAAACATGTTAGATGATACTTATTTTTTAAGTTACAGATCAAAGACATTATTTGCTTAACGGACTCGTCTATAGTATAACGATAGTGTGAAATTAAAAGCTTTTATATTCGTAATCACTTAGCTCTCAAAAACCGCATCTCAATCGGAAGACGTAAGCTCATTCGATGTCAATAAGTTACAGTAGTGCAAAATAAATAACTTTCTTTGTCCAATTTTCTCCATTATACTCTTCGTGAATGAATTGGCAGCAAATAAACTGTTTGAGCAGTATAACAGTAATTCTGCCAAAATAATAATAGAGGTCGTCTTTTATTTTACCGCCAAGAAGCTTGCCAATGCGCAAAATTCAAGAGGTACGAAGGTGCCAAGAGAAGAGTTCTAGAAAAGTATGAAAACACCTTTTTTTTTTTAAATTTTTAAACTCGCCCGTTCTCTTCGCTTTCTTGGTTCTATATTTCATTTCTTTCTGGCCCTCTACCGGAGTACCGGATAGCGGCGCTTCCTCATTCTACGACTCCATAAGATTCCGCTCAACTCCACCACACCTGAGTCAACTTCAGAGAATCCACCAGTCAATCCGTGAACGTCTCTGTGCGAGGTCGCAGAGGTTCTCGATCCCGCTCGATAACGTCCAGTGACATGAACACTAATTGAGATTCGTGCAGATTTTATAATTAGTTTTTAATGTACCATAGTTAGGTGATATAATCCATTCGTACGAGCGAAGGACCACAAAGGATTGTTGAAATAAGATGACCGAAATAACCCCGTCGACGGTAAGTGGATCAACATTGCAGGATATTCATATTTATTTATTAAAATAGCTAGCTTATATGTACTTGTCTTTTCGCTATGCTTAAAATCGTGGTCTAATAACAAAAAATTGAGAGCGAATATCTTCTTACACAAGAATGGCGTACTCCGGGATAACTCGGGTTTACAAAAAATCTCAGGTATCCCAAAGCGTCTCAAGCTTCATAAAAAAAGCTCTATTCATTCCTTATTAAGGATGAAAGATTTTTTTTTATGAAAAAAGATTTACTTTTACACGCGTTGCTCTTTATTTCGTTGTATGACAAAGTGTGTTTTATTCCATAAAGGATTTCAAATTTATATGGAAATAGTCCTAGGACGAGAGATTCGTTTACCTTTGATAATATGGTTCGAAGAATCTTCAAGATTTCACAACTCGTGTGTTATCCATGTGAGCTTTGTGCCGACCTTACTATACACAAAAGGAATAACCGAGATACTTGTACCGTTATCGGCACGAAAGGCCATTATTCGATGGGACGTTACTTAGTGAGAGAGAAAATATTTTTGATATTTTACCGTTACTGGTGGATGCTAGAAGAGCCATAAAAAATACTTATTCAGTCTCGTCTCTCTCAATATCTATAATAACACGTGAACAAGTCAGTGGCGTTACTTCTCTTGTCTTACTTAACATAGACGATGGGAATGAGAAGATCGCAAGTTCAGGTCGTTCTCACGCGCGAATCCAACGTCATCCTCTCGCTCCGTGCTTCCTGCTCTCCGTATCCATTACTCAAGATATCTTTGTTATTACCCTACGTATTACGCTACCGCTGTTGTACGGAATCGAAGAAAAAATCTTCGATAAATCTTTCCCGAATAAAACCTGCATAAGTGAAGTGTGTTTAATTGTCGATACTAATAATGAAAGGTCAATGTTATACTAAATAATTTCCCAAAGCGGCGCACAGGCAACCACTGTTACCTCGGTCAACGACCATATCGAGAGGTCTGTTTGGTTCGCTCAATCAGGATAATCTGCAACTCACGACAAAAGTGTCTCGAGTATCGGTCTCTACGTACGCGCCTTTTTTGAATTCAAAGTACTCATCAGTATAAATCATATGACCCTAGAACTGCGGTAGCTTTCACTTAACGTCTTTAGTGGATTTGCTACCAAACACGAGGGACGAGAGACACCGAATAACGGAAGCTATGTGGATCACAACCTAGAAACCTCGAACACGTAGGGGCGCCGCGTATATCGATTACGGCTCGCGGTCTCGCGCTGTCATTATGGACACTTGTTTGCGCTAATCATTTGGTAAAATTTCACACAAGGGACTTATCATTTTATATTCAGATGTGCTACAGCACTTATCATATAAGAAGATACTATTTTCAAAAGAATTTTTCTTCTTTGTTCCTTCCAGAAGATGATTCGTAGGTTCTTCGGATTGATCCTCCTCGTGTGCGCGTGCATGCGAGTCTACGGCACGAAAAAGTGCGAGGGCAATGGTTTGGCCCTGAAGTACGTCTGGGGAGATGCACTGACGGACCCAACCGATTGCATAGGACCCAACAATCTTCAGTATCCTGCGTGAGTAACCGATTATGTCGATCGAATGATCCACGATTCTACAAAGGTTACCGTGCGTGTTACACGACACCTGTAGTGTAGATTCTAGTCTGATGACAAATTCTCCAATACTTGGATCATTCGATCGATCCGTCGATTCTTTTCAGGGCTGCGATATCGCGCTCCTTCAAGAACTTTGGGCTCGGAAGCAGTCGCTCTGCTAGATCCTATCAGCCGCGGACGATTGATCCCGAATTAACGAGACAAGCGCTTCTACACAGTTACAAGGCTGCGCACGGCGATTACTCAATCGCTGCTTCCAACTCTCGGGATGGTGAGTTACATAAATCATGGTCGATCGAACCCTTATCGGTCCAACGGAATCTGCTTCAGGAGCAAGTCATTTTAATGACAATGAAGCCGTCTGCCTCGCCAGCTCGTTCCTCTACTTTTCGACCCTGGTACACACACCACTCACAGGCGTGCGCGCACACTGTTCTCTTTGCTCATGCATACCTTCAGAGACTCTTAAAATTCCTTAATGAAAGTACCGACTTGTACCTGCCGATTCCGGTATGACAACCAGACCCACAGTTCACACGTACGCGTCGATGGTCAACTAACCTCGACTGCTGTAGACAGCAACCTTGAATTATGCGATTCTCTATATGACACGAAAACCTGGTTAGGAAATCCGTTTCATTTTGACGAAATGACCTTCATTTATTTTCCGTTAAAATTATCCAAGGAATTTCTGCGCTACGCTCGTTTCTTGTACGTTCCCCTTTTTCATTGCACGATTACCGTAGGCCGGTAGTTAAATCGGATAATCGTCGCCCTCAAAGAGGAATCAGGAATCACTTGACCTGTTGCTCGTTGAGCCGCGGTATCGTCATCCGGCCAATACAGTTATCACCTCGCGTACTACTCTAACGGGACACTCTGCCCACTCACGTTTCGAATAATCGCTGCTGACGTTCATTCGAATTCAAAGGAAATGGCCCTGGCTGCGCGAGCCGAACTATAACAAGGCGGGGTATTTCTGGGACGAAGGATTCCCACTTGGTTTAAATTCACAAAGGCCGTTCATCTACAGGACGAGCTTTTACGTCTAAGGAGACTTGCGGCTCACCGGCCCGATTGTGCAAGACCAGATACAACACGACGGCTCCGATGTACGGCGTCAGTCTAACCAGCGGACAACCAGTGACCATCGTTCAGAAGTTTCCTGATCTCCTGCAGCAGGTCGTCTTTGAAGTTTGCGAGTAAGTATTGGTCTTCGACGTATCACTGGACGGCATATTGCCCATCGTAATCAAATGCCCATCGGATGCTGAATGTTGACAAATTATTATCGACATGTAGCAGCCGATTGATCAGACATTTCTCAGTATCTCAAAACTGTGTCATTAGAGTATACTTGGTTTCTATGGAGACAAAAAATAGGATCGCCCAAATAAACCTTTTCTTTTCTATTTTAACAGATCGAAGGAGTGCGACGTAGTGCACGGGGAGTGCACGCAAACCTACGTGCCTTATCTTTTTTTGGTAATTCCTTTAGGACCCGTTACCTTGACTGGACAAGATTACGTGCTCGTTGAAAGTGGATGCGTTTGTAAACCGAAGAATTCGGCGAGCGCAAATTCCGATGTGCCGGCCGTCCCCAGTTTTTAAAGGGGACGAGCATGATTCTTTTGACATTGATAAGGAAGATTAAAAAGGAGCATGAAGTCAATGTCCATTATTAATTCTTTTGACTTCTATCTTTAGAAAAAAAAATTCTCAAAGGAATAATCATCGCGGTAAAGTTTACCGCGTTGATCGAGAGCGACTCGATGCTCGTCCTAACGTTTCTGCGGTGAGTCTAAAAACGAGGATGTAATGGCAAAAAGAAAAAAGCAAAAAAGCCTAGATTGTTTCGCAGAATCTGGTCTCGGAATTGAATTATGGATCATTGAACTCGGACGGTGCAGTCGTTCGTAGAAATCGATATCCGCCCGAAGACTGACTTCGTTTAAAAGTAGTCTTCGAGAAAGAGAATTTTATTGAAAGACATATTGGACTAAATGGCTAAAAATAGAGCGGATCAATTTTTTATTACGACATAATTAAGTGTGCAGATTGATTGTAGTTTGTAAATTATTAAATCATCCTAGACTTGTTAGTTCGATGATTTCTCGACCGCCATTTAGTCCTTGTTACACGAGGCAACAGTCAGTATACTTGCATTACATGCATCTCCACCTGATACCCGAAAAGAGATAACGAAAGGCATCCTCCTAATTTATATAATACCACACGATGGGGCTAGTCTCGTGTTTCAGAGAATCATTCAGACTCTGGGGCAGTAGCTTCCCACATTAAAAACATTCGAATGGTAGGAACATTACTTCTCGTATGTAACGGTGAAACGCGGAAATAACGAGCGACATAACCTTGCTACTCTTGCTAAACTCGAGCCATCTGTTGAAGCTCCAAATATACATATAGAGAAGAATTGCGGACTTTACAAACTACATAGCTACGCATTTCGGGACGGTAGGAAATATTGAGCCATGGAAAATTCTTATTAGAAGCTGATCTCTCGCATCAACCTCATCGTCTGCGGAAAACTGGTCGTCCAGCTTCTTCGGGTCTCGAAAGTACCGACTCGCTGTGTTACTGAGCCACCTACTAAGAACCGGACTGAAGGATAAGTAGCCGGGCGCTGCGCTGCAGGAACGAAAAGCACGTTGGGCAGGAGAAGGGTCGGATGGACGGCCGCTGACCGAATGGATCATACTGTGAATACCGATGAGCCGAACGTACCGTTACCTTTCTGCCGGTTCCCTCCGGACCCTCTACGTTGCAGTGCACACCCGCCCTGGTATTTTTTTTATGTGGAAATCTCAACAATTGGGTACACCAACACGAGCATGGTAAAGACGTCGCCCGATTTCTCTCATCATTTTCAAATTTGTACACGGCTCAAGAATTCTAAACCTAACTTGCACAGAATGTAAAGGCAGCTCTCTGTTCCGCCACCTCCTTGTCCGCAACATAATACCTGTGTTATTATAATTTAGGTTATTTCCAATTGCTGTAGCTATTATTAATTTATTATAGATTACGTACTCTGTATACTTTTTTTTTTGCTTTTTGATTTTTACCCATGCCACTTTCGCGAAAAATTGTTTTTTTAAATTAATCAAATCTACTACGAAGAAACATTCATTCTGCTGGTTAAATAACGGGACAGTTTGCAAAGGTATCGCAGTTTGCAATTTCAAGAAACACATAGAATACTCGACGGGATTTTGCCGTATTGGTGCTAACGGTATTCCTGAGGTCAGGAAGAAAGATCGCAGGTCGTGAGTATCGTCGGTAATCATACCGGTGCTTCTTTCTGTCCTTCCGTACCAAGCGAAGCCCCACATAACTTTGCAAACTGCTCGATCACACTGTGCACTGCAATTATCCTTGGGCCCAAGACAGTTCTGACTGGTTTTCTTTTCTAGACGACTTCTCTATGCGTTTGGATGATCGCGTTCGTTTGTCATATTAAATCATAACATTTTAGCCAGGATCCAGTTACAACTTGTGTACATTCATGCCCTTCAATCGCAAAGATACGACAGTTAATGAATAAATCGATAATTAATGATTATTAAATCGCATATTCGAATCTGAAAAGAGCAGATGATAGGAATCATGGAAGGTTCACTCTTTACATTTTTGCGTTTCTCCAAAACGCCTATATGAATTCCAGGCACATGTTGACAAATTACTCATTGCAAACCCAGGCGAATGCATACATTGTAAGCAACATTCTATGGAGAGCCACTTGCTGGAAACTTCATTGTTGTCGATCTAACAAAAAACATATTGAACTAGTGGACCGACTATAGTTCACGTTCACAGTTACTGTTGCTGATACTGGACTTTCGTTGATTACAGCGTTGTGTTTCAAGCCCTGCAAGGAATAGGTAATCGGGTAGAAAACTTGAAGAGTTTCGAAGAAATAAATCAGGTGTGTATGTTCTGAACGCTGTCAACCCCTTGCGAAAAAGAAAAAATGCACCTACATAGCATGAAAATCCATATTGCCTACAGGTTGGAAATATTTTTTATCTCACCTAATGGACCCTACCGTTAGCGTTGCCGCGCCGCTCATGAGCGAAAATCATGATTTTCCGTTAGAAGAGTCTAGCATTAATTTGGTGTCGCAATATGTTTCTCTTCCTCTCCTTCTCTCTTTTCCATTTTTGCAGAAACTTATGCTGCTCAGCTTCTGTCGGTCACGTTGTTATCTGCAATTATTATGGAAATGAACGAACCAATCACCGAGCTAGTAACCGCCGAAGATCCAATTGGATCCAAGTTCCAGAAGGCTGGTTCTCTTTTCTAGTACCCCTACGTACGTGCGGCGACCATCGATGGCGGCGGCAGGTGGTCCGATTGGCGTTGTTGAAAATGGCTTTCGAAAGAGGGCGCTTCGATAGAGCTACCTGCTTCTAACGCCGGACGATGTCGCTCCATTACCTCGACAAGTGCTGCTGGCTGGAACCTGGAATCTGCCTGAACGACGGTAACACCACAGTAAAACTACAGCAGCACCAGATATCGTCAGTGCACCAGTTGGACACTGATAAATATTACGCCAGTCCTGTGCCGCTTGTGCATCCAGTATGTGGATATTATGGCTCTGCTACGCTTCTATTGGGAACATTCAACATTGTTGGTGTATTAGCTCCGTGCTACGTTATCGTGTGAAGTTCTGAGTGGATTTTCATGGGATCTTGCTCTCTCCAAGTCAAGTTATTGGTGCCCAAGTCTCTTTTCGTTCACGGTAAGAGCGAGGGAGTGTCTCGTTTTTCCGACAGAACAGCTGCTTCAATTCACCTAACCTCAAAGACAAAGAGAGGAAGGCGTGTCGTGCTTCGTGGTTATAATTCGTCTTTCGTGTCGCAGTTTTTCCTTTGCGCACGCATTTAAATACGTTGAGTGCATCTTTTTTTTTATTAGTATTCTCTCTTACTTGCAATTCCGCTTTAACACAAATGCATAATATTTTTTCTTTCCCAGACACACACTTGCATACGCGCGCGCGCGTCCATTCTTTCTTTCTCTCTTTTTCCCCTATCATTCTGTTTGTATGCTTTACGGAGCAAAGTATCCGCAGAGGTTACAACTTCATTGATAATAGCTTTGATCTTTTGACGTTTGTAGTTATTTGCATTTCTTTCTTTACTCTAGATTTTGATAAAAAGTTTAAAAGAAGGATTGTTCCTAATAACTGCAGCATATCATCATGCACTTTTTTTTTAGAAATGCTCTGCTTGTCACTTGATAATTTTTTTCATTTGTTACATGAATTTAGATTATCTCCATTTGTCACGAATTAATATAGGTATACACGTCATTTAAACTGCATTACGTATTGCCGATTCAATAGAATTGATAAATCACAGTTATTTCAGTTTCTAGGTGATTTTTAATAAGGTATTTTTACATACAACAGTTTAAACATAGCGTATAAATGCAGAGGTGGGAATTGAGTCCGAGTTCAAGGGATGGTACCCTTGTCAGTGTAATAAACAACGAGTAAACATATTGCATTAACATTATTACATATCTTGTTATTAAGCAATAATTAATGAACTGTGAGATTGTCGAAGAGTGGGATCGCGCGCAAGAGACGCGACGTGCTATTGCCGATGAAATCAGTTAGATATCTGACAGCATTACGATGTGTCTGAAATCCATGGACGACGATCGATGCACCACTCACGGAATAACGTGCGTCGCCAGAATAAAATTAATGCCGAACCAGAGAATAGATTATCTTGAATGCGATCGACTGGCGGAATCATTTTTCGTTCAAGTCAAATGGCGAATACGCAAACGATGTGCTTGATGAATATTGACGGAGAGTCGACCGATTTCATTAGTGTAGATCCAGAATGTTGCGAGGATCGTGCATTATGTACTCTGGAATCGCGATTTTGGCGAACATTACTTCGTTGACTTCATCCATCGTGATATGACAGAATGAGAGAAATACTTTGACACCGGGTTGCCGGCGAGCCATTATTTATACTTCGTTACCTATCGGTCATTGAGCTCTTTATCATGAACCAGCATCTAGTTTATCATCTCAACGCTTATGGCAATACGTCAATGCGGCTCCCCGCCATCAATTACCTATTCAAATCACTGTCAATGTCAGGTGGCTGGCTGACGATGTGAATAACTGAGATGCAGGGAGACTAGAGGGATGGATGTTGATAATTCTTGTTTAAATTCAAAAGAAAGTTACGTAGCATTAGTTATGTGAGATTGATCAACTACAGGCCGACATAACTTTCCTCTGGCATTCCGTTTTTCTTCTTTTCCATAATTTACTTTCATTTTAGTCTAATCCTGTGCTATGATTACTTTTGAATGTTACAGGTTTCCATACAGCATACAATCTGAGATTTTATCATCCTCATCTGTAATCGGCTGATGATGGAACTTTCCAAGGAGGAATAAAAGTGCTGGATAAAGTGGATCTGTTGTCGGGAAAGATTGTCTTTTGAATCAGTTCGATCCAATATTGTGGATGAAGAGTTATTCTTTCTTTTTCTTCGAAATTTCCAAGTGGATTTTCCTTCGCGTTCCTAATCCAAACGTCTATTGCGTCTTTTCGCTCCAATTCGTCCATCGCTCTTCACTCCTTCCCCTTTTATTACTTTCTTAAAATTATATTCTCATTTTCATCATACTAATTTTTTACCTGATACCTAGCATCACACTGTAGCTCTGGCCTTTGAAAAAGAGAGGAAAATGTCTACGAAGACAAATGCCATATCGCAAATTAAGTTTACGGATCTGGTTCCATTTTAACTAATGAATTAGAGAGTGAACTCATGGTCGCTGCTATACAGCAAAGGGAATTGCTGCAAAGTAGGAAAATTAAGCAATTTCATTGAATCGTTGGATCAGGCAGGCGAGACTGCGACGGAGTATGAGCAGAAGTAAGAGTCTTCTTCGTAGCGCACTTTGACTCTTTAGTTGCCGGGTAGTCATGGCTGCTTTGGATAACAAAATGAAGTAGCGTGTATGAACCTTCTAACATAAATGGGTTAAATGGCTACGAACGACGCCAAGTATGACGCCGTTCTTCGCCCGTTGCAAAATGGCGATCGTAGTTTTTTGGAAGCACAACAAGTGGCGTCAAGGATATCGGTGTCCTATTCGAAAGTGAAGCCTTCTTTTGAAGGTAGAATTAATCAATTAATCGAAGGGAAGTTTTATCTGTGCTACTTCATACTTTTTAACTATATTGCCTAATCTCTTAAAATTGTAGGAAGTGTGATTTAGATATAAGAAGACAAAAAAATTCATACGACTCAACTTAAAAGGTTTGCAAAATTTCTCTTAGGCATCTCTGCCATTGGCAATATTAGCGTTTAGCCATTCGTGTGAATCGGTAGTTCTTTGTACAAATGTAAATAGCATACATCGTCAGCAGAATTAGTTTAGCCGCGAGTCGCGAATAGTCACAGCTGCAGTTCTCTTATTGTTCCATCAAAGTTCCTGGACTTTTCATTCCCCTTCTTCGTCCCTTTTTTTCCGATTTTTTTTTCATAATCCTATATTTCGACACCTATTACCTCCTCCTCCGTGAAATGGAGGAACGTACAGAAACAGATCAGTAATAATCTTTTCGTGCCGCTCATTTCTTTCACTGGCGCCAGAGAAATAGCGAAATAGTGAAAGCTAAAAAGCAGAGTTCATATCAAGAAAAAGAAGAACTTGACAGTTAACAGTGATTATAGCAATGACGATTTCTACCGGTGAAGGTAGCGTCTTTCTTCTGGGTGCAGTTGGTCCACGATGTGTCGTCAAACAAGCTACCGTCAAACGATGCGTAGCAGCGCTGCTTTTGATCTCTGTCGCGAGTATCTTCTACTACACCCACTACATCATAAGCAGCCCCTTCTCCAGGTCAGTCGTTTCACACGTATTCACTCCTATAGGGATACTGGCTCAAGGAATGGTTTAACGACCCTGTTACACATTTCTACGAGGGAGCTAAATATTACCTATAATTAAGCAATCAACTAACAATTTCAAATTGAACCTCAGGCTTCCTTTCCTCACATATTCATCAACATCTACAGTACATTAAATTCTCGTTTCATTTCTGAAAGAAAAACAAATTGAAACGCCTCCTTACGTTTACAGTTTGATACATCGAGACACACGGCCTGAACCGGTAATAAGATGTTCAACACTTAGGGGTGGGACGAGATTACCAGCGGCTCCGGATCATCGCAGCGAAGCCAGGTTGAGAATTGACCCGAAGGTTTTGGTCTTCACCGAGACTCTTTACTCCAGGCTTGGTCGAGAGATCGCTGAACTTCTTGATTATAATCGAATCAAGTGAGTATCCTCTAGTTTGACCTCAAGGTAGTTCCACGACTTTGGATAAGGTGTGTGTGCTATTTCGTATTACAGACACAAGCTCGAGGTGGCAGGGAAATCACTGCCTGTGTTAACGAATCTGGACAAGGGTCGCTACGGAGTATTAATCTTCGAGAATCTGAATAAGTACTTGCAGATGGATAAGTGGAATCGTGAGCTCCTGGATAAGTACTGCCGAGAGTATTCCGTGGGTATCGTTGGGTTCGCACCTCCAGGCGAAGAGAGTCTTGTTGGTGCGCAACTAAAGGGCTTCCCTCTCTTTATTCATACCAACCTGAGACTAAAGGTTCGTACGGCTTGTGGGCTTATAAGCTCTTAACTAGAAATTTATTGGAATTGCCGGTTCCATAGGACGCCCAACTGAACGCTGCATCGCCGATACTCCGACTAACGAGAGCAGGCGAGACAGCCTGGGGCGCGCTTCCTGGAGGCGATTGGACCATCTTTCAAGCAAATCACAGCACGTACGAGCCTCTCGCTTGGGCCCATCGAAACATCCTTGACTTCTCGAATAACAGGAATCCTTTGGCGACCGTTGTTCAGGTACTCTTTTCATTCTTTAATTGATTCAGTGTCGAGAGATTTTGGATTTCTCCTCGAACCGCTCTGACAGCTACGAAGATATCGACGGCATCGACAGTTAGAGGCAGGTTGGCCTCCCGACGTGGTTATCGGATCACATTATTATTCCTGTTTATTTCTGACAAGCTTACTTCGACAGTGGTGCCTCGCAGTGCAACGTGATGCAGTTCTACTCTGCAGCGGTACCTATTTACCTTTGCCGTTTACCACTTAGAAACAATCAGGAACAATTTCAGGATCATGGAAGGTATGATGGGATTCAGAGGGTACTTTTTGGCGGCGGGCTGCGCTTTTGGTTACACAAACTACTCTTACTGGATTCGATCTCCTATCTCTCGCATGGCCAGCTCAGTCTTAGCCTCAATCGTATGATTCTCGTCGACGTTGATGATATTTTCGTCGGCGAAAAAGGCACTCGCCTCAAGAAGGACGATGTACTTGCTCTACTGGCAACTCAGCAACGCATTCAGAGTCTGGTACCTGGGTTCAAATTTAATCTTGGCTTTTCGGGAAAATACTTTCATCATGGGACATCTGAGGAAAATCTGGGAGATGACATGCTTCTTGAAAATGTCGACAGGTAAAGTATACTATTTTTTGCTTTGGTCCTTGGAATTAACGTATTAACAAGAAATCATATTACCTATAGATTCACATGGTTCTCTCACATGTGGAATCACCAGCAGCCTCACCTGTATGAGAATGTGTCGCACCTGCAGTCGGACATGGCACTGAATAAGCAATTCGCAAAGAAGCATGGGATTCCAACTGCTACTGGATATAGCGTCAGTCCTCACCATTCGGGTGTCTACCCCGTCCACGAAGGTCTTTACGAAGCCTGGAAGAAAGTCTGGAGCATTAGGGTTACCAGCACTGAGGAATATCCCCACCTAAGACCGGCGCGCCTTAGACGTGGCTTTATTCATCGGAATATTATGGTGAGACGAGATGCTTTTACTGAGCAATACATTATCCTCTTTAGAGCTCGAATGGCCGCAGTTTTTGACGTGGCCAATGATCCAAGTGATCGAAGCTATAATAACTAAATTATTACCGACTTCAGGTACTTCCGCGACAAACGTGCGGTTTGTTCACGCATACCATATTCATTGAAAGATATCCGGGCGGAAGGGACAAGCTCGATGAGTCCATTCAAGGTGGCGAGCTTTTCCAAACGATTGTCTATAATCCCGTAAGTTGTGACGGCAATACAAATTTTAAAACTCTACTAGATCGTATTTCTTGACTTTTTCATATGTTATACTTATATTTTTTATAAAGACCTTCGCTTCCTTTCGTAGATCAACATATTCATGACGCACATGTCCAACTACGGAAACGACCGGCTAGCTCTTTATACCTTTGAGTCGGTTATCAAATTTATTCGGTGTTGGACGAACCTAAGACTTTCTAGCGCGCCGCCTCTTCAGCTCGGCGAACTATATTTTCATCTTTATCCTGAGGAGGAGGATCCTGTTTGGGGAGTAAGTCCCATCATACTATCAATATTGCCAGCATGAACGTTACATATGATATTGGAGCTAATGAAGTTAAATGCCTACCACCTTCCTTTACTTTATTTTATCAGAATCCCTGTGACGATCCGAGACATCAGAAAATATGGTCTCGGAACAAGACATGTGATCAGTTACCGAGGTTTTTGGTAATTGGTCCCCAGAAAACTGGGACAACTGCTCTGTATACATTCCTTTCGATACATCCAGCCATCAGCAGCAACCTTCCCAGCCCCGACACTTTCGAGGAAATTCAATTTTTCAATGGAAAAAATTACTACAAAGGACTAGACTGGTAAGATTTTTAAATATAAAAATTCACCACGAACGAAAGAAGAAAGATGTAGTGATAAATCCTTCCCCCCTCTCGCCCTCTTCCTCTTCGCCACATTTGCATCGTCTGTTTTAATATTTTTTTTTTATTTGTTCGTCCTCCGCTCACAATGTTTATGGTACATTTGGCTTACTAGGTATATGAGCTTCTTTCCTGCGGGGAAGAATGAAAGCCTACGGTTCTTATTCGAAAAGTCTGCAACCTACTTCGATGGCGACCTTGTCCCACGCAGAGCACACGCTCTTCTGCCGAAAGCTGAACTTATCACAATACTGTTATCACCCGCACGACGCGCCTACTCTTGGTATCAGCACACTCGGGTACACGGCGATCCTGTGGCAAATAATTACACTTTTCATTCAGTCATCACCGCGAGCGACACCGCACCGAAACCCTTGCGCGATCTTCGAAACAGGTGAGATCAGTTGATATCGTCGACAAATGAGAAATTTGAAATAGTCATTAGTCAACGA
Organism: Calameuta pallipes; assembly: GCA_030142375.1. NCBI lineage: Eukaryota > Metazoa > Arthropoda > Insecta > Hymenoptera > Cephidae > Calameuta > Calameuta pallipes. Next base: position 90,890 of record JARQSW010000004.1, read on the forward strand.
GTCAACATTGTTGATTGTGCAATTTCTACTTTCCAATGCTTACACAGGTGTCTCAATCCCGGAAAGTACGCGCAGCATCTTGAAAGGTGGCTGTCGTACTATACACCGCAACAGCTACACATAATCGACGGGGAGCAGCTGAGGCAAAATCCTGTGGAAACACTTCACGAGCTTCAACGATTTCTTAAGATCACACCAGCTTTCAATTATTCGTCGCATCTCAGATATGATCCAAAGAAGGGTTTCTTCTGTCAAGTGACTAACGAAGATCATACCAAATGTTTAGGAAAAAGCAAGGGACGTCAATATCCACCCATGGATGATAAATCGTACAAGCTTCTGCAAGTGAGTCAGACTCCTAATTAAAGCTATCTCGTGCATGCAATGTCACTATGTATTCTCTAATTCCAACTTCAATGATGTAATAAACTGTATTTTTTACGCTAGAGATACTACCTCTCACACAATACCGCGCTGGTAAAATTGTTGAAGCGACTGGGATCCAGGACGATTCCACAATGGCTTAAGGACGATCTGACAGATACGGTGATGACTTAGCAAAACCCGAGTGTCTCACAACTGGATCCTTGCTCATCCTGTACTTTCGTCATGTTACTGGCAGCGGTTCATGCTGCCGCGAACAATTTGTAATTACTTGTACATTTCACACATTAGCAGGGCCTAGTCTCTAATACCTCTAGGACCCGCGTCCGTGTATCAGATAGGAGGCCTAATGCGACAGCGATACCAACGGCGACTAGTCACTGAAAGGCTTTGTAATGAGAACTTCATTCGGAGCTATTAATTATGCAAATGTCGTTACTATTATGATATAATCCATTAAATAATTATGATTCAAGAAACACAAGGTAACAATTTCATAGTATCAGCAATGTTGAAATGTCCTATTTAAGTATATAGGGGTAATAGTTATATGGTATCTCATGCGCGTAACTGTTACATCCTTGAGTAAGACATTTTAACGTTGCCGATATGTAAATGTTACTAGGGTAAATCCATCAAAAAGATAAACACCTTTAAGTAAATGGCTCCACTGAATGGAAACGTGCTAAAATTACTATATATAAATATAATTTAATTAAACGCGTCCATTAGCTGGGGCCTGTTCATTCACTGATGGAATCACCCAATGTGTTTATTGAAGGGCACAGTCATTGTCATGTCAATAATTTCCAATGACAAAATGGTCTGCGCGCCACATAATCAAAAGAGAATATATGAACGAATTACTTCTCTTGACTTGATATCCTTCTCTGAGAAAATCTTAATTCTGCGAGCCCCAGGTCAACCGTCTCATATTTTCTTTTCTCGCGTAAATAAGTCGGACCACAGAGAAGAGGGGTTAATGTTGAATTAGAGAGAGAGAGGAGGTATCAAGACAGACTGTTAATCCTAATTGGTCCATCTACCGAGAACGGCCAAACGGATGCTTGAGAAGTAATGAAACGCTGAGGGCGAAATTGAATGTATGGGATGACGTATGTTAATAGCTGTTCACTCCGGCACGTGGCGATTGGTAAATTCTGCTAGATACGTGTAGGTCTTACGATGCTGCTACGTATTGTCTATTTTAACGTTAGTATATAATCGTTGAATGGCATCAATTCAACTTTTAAGGTCGAATCAAAAACCGCCATCTCTTAACGTGGAATTGTGCCTGTATGTTTGATGATTGTGGAGTCTTATCGAATAATAATTTTAATGTTCTGTTTAGAGTTTGACAGCACTGCTCTTGATAGGTAGAAAAAAAAATCAAAAAACGCTGTTATTTTATTAATGTAAAATATTTATGTTTACGTTTATACGTATCGTGGCTAACCACACAATACGTAACTTGTGTTCAACTGATGACTGTAAATTTACGTTTTAGGTTCTCAATTTTACGTAGACCATTTTTATCAGTGGATACGACCGCGTAGCTAGAATCTCAACGAGTGAGATATCATCTTTTCGGAAAGTGATGTTTGGTGTTTCGGTGTGAAAGGAGGCGGCGCGATTCCACTGCCGATGCACCGTGAGCACTCGTCTGCTATTATTGGCCGACAGCGACTATCGGCTACAGGAGCCGTCAGACTACTTTCTGTATTCTACCAGGCGGCTGCTGGTTAACTCCTTAACGTTGCGTATTTTACGCACAGTTATCTCGTCGCGGGATGTGCCATTCTAGGAGTATTGTATATAGTAGGCACTAAATGAAAATCGTTCTGAGTCAATATATTAATGTGACGCGACAGCGAAGTGCGGAGTACGACGACGTGTTTCCGCGTAGTCTGACAATAAACGCAGAAACGGCACGTGCAGGTACATAAAATCTTTGTAAATCCTCCAGGTAAAGGAAGGCTACTATTAAAACTCACATTTACTCACATTCCTCCTACGACTTTTCGCCTTGCGACGACAGTAATATTGTCCCCGTGTCCCCCCGTGTCCTGGGCGAGTGTGTAAGATAACAAAATATCCGAAAAGATACACTGTGGCAAAGGGCATGAGAATGTTTCAATAGAATACTAATTTAATATTTAACTTGTGATTATACGGTTGTAAAATGCGGCGACAACTGCATGAACAGTCGAAAACTTGTAATAAAATGTGAATGAAAAATCTCGGGTGATGATCTCTCTTTATGAGCGATCAGTTCGTAACGTCCGTTTTCTAAGAGGACATCCTACTGCTTTCTTCGAAATCCTTCCAATACGTTTTCATTCTGTGAAGTGTATCAATTGGCTTTTTTCATGAATTCCTCTTCGACGCAACATAATCCTTTGTGATTTTCATGATAACGCCATGACACACTGCTTGCGCTGTCCTGCCGTATCTTCTGACTTCATCCACATTCAATGAAGAATAATTTGATTGCCGATGCTTCTTTGGCATAAACTAAAATGCAGGTCCCGATGCAGCGGTGCCTTGGAATTTTGAAATCTCCCGATGGTATCGAAGGAATCTTGGCGAAGCGCCGTCACCATTCGCGTCAATGACATCGACTCGAGTAGCGTGAGCATCACGACTGGGAGAAATTGGAATGATCGGAAATGTGATGTCGTGCGGCATGGTGGGAAGACTTGGTTGAAGGTAAAGAGCTTCGCCCCCAGGAAAAAAGAGACGCTGCATATAAGAGCGGGCAGGGCCACGTTCAAGAGCAATGCGCGATCTCAGGTTGTTCAGGTATTCGGAGCGGTTCCTTAGGACACCGAAGAGCTCAAGAGAGAGAAAGAGCGGTGTCATCGAGCAGACGACCAAGGATAACAGAGCAAGAAGGCAGATGAGCTGCCAGGCAAGGTGGACCATTCGGGAGTTGATCGGTGTCTGGGTAGACGTTACGATAGCGAGTGGTGCCAGAAAGCTTCCAAGGAGGGCGCAGCCAAGGTGCCCAGCCAAAATATTGCAGTAATCCTCGAGGGCGCTGCGGAAGACCCGTCTCGAGAGGGCGTAGAAGACAAGACCACCGCTGGCACCAATACTTAGGGCAGCAAGCGGTGAGTAGAAGTCGAGACCAGCTGACAGTGTGACGATTCCCGCGGTGGCGGCTTGTAGACATCGCGCCATGGTCCAGTGATTGAAAGGCTCACGGCTTATAATGAAGTGAAGCGCAACGACCATCAGAGCGCATCCCGAGCCCGCCAACAGACTATTCACCAGAACCAACCGAGTCGTTAGTAGCATTCTCGAGGCACGAGCAAGCGACAATCCTTGAAGGCCCACGAAAATTAGAAAATGCCCGCAGAAGAGGATGCTGCCCGAGTCTCTCGGTATACTTGCCTCGTCGATGTCCCGCAGTCGAAGCAGCCTTCGCCCGAGAACGAGGGAGCCTATTGTTCCTGAGAGAGCACCGACAATGTGAATTACGCCGGCGCCGGCATCGTCTTGGAAATAAACTCGTTGTCCCGCGAGTGAGCCCGTGGCCATCCAGCCCTTTCGACTCCAAACCCAGTGAAGAAGGACTGGTTGCAGCAGGCCCGCAAGAAGGCTTGCACTCAGGACATAGCCGAGGGTATGCATTCGACCGACGGTTCCACTGGTGCAGATGCCCGAGGCCGCCATCGCTGCTTCCCATCCGAGGAGCGCCTCTTCTTCGTTGGCTTCATTGCTCCAAATCCAGAAATTGCCGCCAATGAGGCCGGCAGTGTCACCGTTGAATGCTAAGGCGAAGCCAAGCAGTAGGTAGACTACACTCACGACAGACACATCGAGCAGATTCTGCAGAAGGATCAGGTTCACGTTGTTCGTCGGGATGCTTCCAAGCTGCACGAGGAGCAGACCCAGGCGAAGAACGATCGACAGGACTCCGCGGAAAAGCAGACTGGTCGTCGAGCTGTTGATAGGCAGCAACATCTTCACTGCCTTCATCGTCGCTGCCAGTACTTCATCCTCGTTTTCCTCCTCCTGCACGAGGAATTTCTTTCTTCCATCTAACGATCCATTTAATTCATTCCAGATGCGAAATAATTCCGGCTTTCCCTGGTTTCCAGCGCCATATTCGTAATAATTCTCCCCGTAGAGTTCCTCGATCTCCTTTTGGAAGGACACTAGGGATGGCATCCTATACATCGACCATTCTTCTCCTAGTTCTCACTGTGCAACTATATTTTCTTTCTCACAGACCGCAGATTGCTGATTGCTCACTCAAATTATGAATACGTGGCCAGTCGTTGGGTATGATGTATGCGCGAATGCAAGATATAAGAAGTAAAACTGTCATATAATGTTGACGACGTACTTGGATATCATTAGAGCAACGAAATTCCATCGGAATCTGCCCGCTGCGTACTTTGAGTATTTTGAGTACTTTTGTCAAATGTTTTAGCTCGTAGGGCTTCCGCCGGCTGGAAAGACACAACATCCTTATCTGATTTACATGAAATTTATTATCCTTTTGCCTCTCTGACACTGCTATATCATTTTTCATGAATATAAATAGCAATTATATTATCTGACATGTGTCATAACGTAATTCAGAAATCGAAGGGAAAACCTTCCGCTGATTAAGGATAACAGCCGCGCGCTTGCGTATTTCGTTCCACAAAGTGTGGAAGCCGTGAGCGCGCATCTTATGGAGAATGACTATAGACCAGATTAACGGTCCCCGAACGGGAGTGAAGCGGAGAGACTGAGAGAGGCAAAGCAAGCGAGAAGGACGTTGCCTGTGTGTGTATTGGTGTATATGGATGCGCGCCTGCGTTTTACGGGTGGCTGCAAGCAGCAGGAAGGGGGATAGGCAGCCGGCAGCAGTCAGTCCGAAGCGGCCGTTGCTCTTGCCGCTGTGGGGAATCAGGTGCCGTAGTGCTGTGCAAGATGGCGGCTGCTGGCGTGTCGTGCCGGGCATTCACTGTGCTTCGGTGTGATATGTCACGCGTTTTCAGTGTAACGTCTATGACTGCCGCGAAGAAGTATCAGAACGTGAGTTGCTCCGTACGCTCGCAATACTTCGGCTTAATCTTATAAGCGCCTTTCCTCTACAAACATCTCGAAATACATGCCAATTGTTCGGGATTTCCTTTAAGGTTTAATCCATCTCGTTTGCGCCTCTTCGACTGCATGCAGTGCTTCGTCGGTCCCTGTATTTTAATGTGCGCCTGCGCATCCGGGTCCGTGCAACTTGTTTTCCCTTACACGTGTGAATCGTTTACTACCGTGCGTTCCAGCTACGAGTCATCTGTTTTCAAAAAATAGGCCTTCACGCACAATTTAACTGATTTCATTGTTCTGAGAAATGCACACTCACCACGCTGAATGGATCAAGTGTCATTATACTTTGCAGCGACACGTTTAACCACGTGTCGCCGTGTGTATCCTCCGACTCATCGCCCTGCGTCCTACGTGCTATATCTTTTCTCCGGGTGAAATTGACCTACTCTCGGTCGATCACTGATTGTCATTCGGAGATTCCGACGTTAAGGGATTCAAGATGTCGCCGAAATTTTTATTTTATTTCTCATCAGTAGTCGGCGATGTGTTTATAACTCGCGATGTACGTCAGCTAATCTTATCGCGACGGTGTCAAAGCTAAGGGAACTATTACTGTTCGGTACGATTGCTTTGGATGTTATTAATATTTCATTCTGAATATTTTCAGTGTCATTTTAAGAAAAAATTACTTAATTTGTAGATTTTTATTAAATCACGAGCGCTCGTCGCATATTTACATAGGGTTACTTATATTAGGCGACATCTTACAAGGGAGCCGGCAGATTTATAAATATTCTGTAGCTGAAAATCGTTCATCCGAAAATAACGGCTTCACCACTGGCCGGGTCGACCCAGGCACAAGCCCTGGCGAGTTAAAGCAAATCCAAATTCGCATTAGTTTCGACAAAGATGAAGGATCAATTCATGCCTGCGTGTCTTGATAGCATTGTTTATCAGTATAGTTGCGATTTGAGTATCTGACCATGCAAGGAGCAATTAGCACTCTCCTCTCCTCTCCTCTCCTCTCCTCTCCTCTCCTCTCCTCTCCTCTCCTCTCCTCTCCTCTCCTCTCCTCTCCTTAGGTCCCTTCTCGGCTTTTTGGCGGTACGGAGTTTTAGTTTATTATTGAGCTCATCAAGCTCAAAATATCCTTTGTGCAAGTCCATATCGCGTTCTCTGAAGGTCCAATCCCCCTTTCGACAGACATATAACATCTTCGACCCGCTCTGACCTGGAGTTGACCCGATACGACCTGATCTGACTTGACATTTCCGAGAATGAGGTCGGTAGAAAAATCGGAGAAATCCAGGCACCCGACAATTTTAAGTGCTAATTGTTCTTTCACGGAAAAGTTACAATTTCTCCCGCTCCAGGAACGAGTGATTAGCTATCATGCGTTGACCACGGTTAGAAGAAGGCGATAATGAGAGTGCTCGTAATGTCACTGGCGTTACTGCTAGTGACTGCGTTGGTTGTCCGAAAAGGAAGAATGGAGAACGTTGCTGCGGAAGCTACACAGGATTCAAAGCCTGTTAAACACTAGGCAAAGCTGCGGCTAGCGCCACAAGCATCGATTTACCACCCTCCTCCGCTCTTTTCCGGCGAGCGCTCTCTCCTAGGATCACACTCGAATGAAGAATAATGTTACTCAATTTGTCAATTCACTGCATCGAGATGCTTTTACTCTGGTTTTTGGATACGGTGCGTACAACTGATCGATGGCCTGTCGAATCGAATGTTTCGCAGTTTAGTCCTCTAATAAGAATGTTCGATCACGTTGAATAAGCTAGTTAGTTGTTTTTTTCCCCTTAATTTTTCGGCGAAGCACCAAGTGTCGAAGAAGGGTATGATATATAATATGGTGCTTATAGCCTCTTGCGCCTATGGCATTTCCGAAAGGTGTCGATATTCAATTGTGTTATCGTCTCTATCATTGTTTTCAGGAAACATGGTGTCGCAGATGGCGAACCATCTGGCAAAGAGGAATTTCCAGCTCGGCTACATCTTTCGGACCGACTCTTACTCCGGTCCTCGCTAAAGATTCAAAATCGTCAAAGGATTCAAAGGATTTGAACGAATTAAAATGCCAGAAAAAGAGTTCGATAGAATCGATCTCAAGCTCAATGACAGATGATGCAGAATCAAGCGGTAAGCTTTCGTAGAAACTGGTAAAAACGTAACGCGAATAAAATAATGTCTGAAAAACTCACAGGGAGGAAAAATCGAAAACTATGCGAATAAGAATGATGATGCATTACGCAGTTTCGTCTGTTTATCGTAAATGGCAGAACATTTTGAATTTCTTGAGGAAACACTGTTAAATAATTCCGATACTTCCAATTTGAGAAAAAGCTGAGCCATGTAAGCCATAATTTCTTTTACTGCACGCGTGAACATCTGCAAGCCCTTGTCTCTTGCACACTGCCTTCTAAGTGCATAGAAAAAAAAAATGCTAAATCCTTAAGAACCAACTTCTCTGTTATCGCTCAACCGAAAGAGGCTTTAAACGTTTGCTTTTCGACTGTCAGCATTGTTGGCATAACAACTAGATGCGCACAGAATTTGCGGAGTGCAGCTTCTTACATCTTTAGAGAGACTCCTTCGATCCGTACGAACAGTCTAGAATTGAATAAACAATTATACGTGTCCCTGTGTCCATCTTCGTCTTTCGGAGGCCATCTAGGAATGTACATATAAGTTAATATTTCGAGCTATTCTAGCTTTATTAAGAGAACAAACATACGATAGGTTAAATTAGACTGCACATTGAAAATTCGTCAAGTAAGAAAAGGAGCACGTCGAAGTGACCTGCGAAACAGACGGAGTAACGTGCTTGCAATGTTGCCGATGTCATGATCGAGCAATTAAGTGTCACGGCTTTAATTCGTTGGTTTATCCTGAGACAAGAGAGGTTCTGGGCCTTGATGAAGGACCTCAGCATTGAGGCTGTCATCGAGGACCTCAAATTCTTCGAAATCCATATTCCCGAAGTCGCTGGATCGCGAAGAGACTTGGCCGTTGTGTTGCCAGCGATTGAACCCACTGTCCTTTAATCTATTGGCGCACAAAAGACCCTCTGACCGTTTTGACGCGGGATCATCGAATTCGTCAAGAATAAATTCCGTTCGCTGTCGCATTTCTGACCCTCGTTCCTTACGTTCCATCTCGTCAGTGCTGCCTTCTAATATCTCGGGTTTCTCGGGGTTCTCGGGGTTGCGTGTGCGTCTTTCCTCCCGTTTGGGCTCGAGGCCAATTACAATCGGTGGCTCTCGGCGGCCAGGAATTTTCATGAGCGTCGGAGTAGGCATCTGCATGGTCGTAGGCGACTTGGCATCACTACCTACAGTTCCTGAACTCTTAACGCTAGGACAAGTTCCGAGATCGGAATCCCTGTTCTGTAAATGATCTTTGTTCTCAGTTTTCGAACCCTCTACCCCAAGTCTTCCAGTGAGCTCCAGTCTACTGTCACACGAGTTACTCTTGATTAGACGAAATTTCGTCAGGTCCGCGCAACCTCGACCGTTGCATTTCTCTTTGATATCAATCTTGTTTGAAATCTTAGTGCCGGTTGGCGAGATGATAGAAGCGCCACTTGAGATATCGACCACCTTACCACCGTAGTACGTGATTGACGTTCCACATTCGCGTATTTTTTTGAGAACATCCTGGGAAACAAAGTGACCCGATGTACTCTCGAAGATATCCTCGTCCTGATAGTAAAGGTCTTCCTCATTTTCATCCTCCTGATCGACATCGACATCGATCTCACCCTCGGAGCTGGAACGAGAAGAGGCACCTCGTAGTCCACTTCCAGGATCGGTATCTTGATAATCGCTTGAGACTCCTGAGCTGACGCTACCGGTATCCCAGCTCTGAGGACCACGTCCGAGTCTGCCTTTGGAGAGTAAAGTCGTCGGTTCGCTTGGCGAGCTATTTCCACTTCTGGCTTCGAACGCCTGAGCGATGATTCTTGTTTTGGAGTCGGTTCTCATCCGTTCCGTAGCATCTTCTTCCTTCCCGATCGTCGATCTAGCTGCTGATTTACTCGACGTCCTCTCCATATGCTCAAAGAGTTTCTTCAGTTTCTTGGCCCTGTTCGCCTTCCTTGATTGCCGGCCGGCACTGGCGCCGGGTTCATCTGCCAAGTGCTTCCGATCCTCGGCCACCTTACTGAGGTCGTGCATACTGACGCTCTTGCCGCCTGGTGGGATCCTATTTTCGTAAAGACCTTCACGAGGGCACTCGTCTTCTGGGGCCTTAATGGCAAGGCTCTTTTCGAAAATTTTCCGAACGTTCCTTACTGTATCGGGATCAGGCAGCTCTTCGTCGATGAGCTCTCGATTAATACGAATTGGATGATAAAAAAAGTGTCTTTTCAATGAAGACTGCTGATTTCCTGATTGCATCTTCTTCTCTTCTTCGTCAAAACCATCGCTCTTCGTTACGTTGTTATTCGTCACACTCGTCGTCGGATCGCTCGAGTTTTCCGATTTGCTGCTTCGCTTGTACGTCCCTTTCCCGACGGCAGCCTTCGTCGACTTTCCTGGCTTTTCTCCTAAAATTTTCTCTTCTACTCTTTCGGCACGTACTGGCTCGATGATGACCACTTTGTTGTCAACTAGGAGTTCTTGAAACGAATACTGTTTCAGATATTGCATGAGTCCATCAAACGCAACGTCCCTATTCATGCTGCCGAACATATTTTTACTGAACATATCGGATTTTATTATTTTATATCGTATATGATTGAATTCTGCGCCATCCTGGCACTCGATTGAGTCGACGCAGCTCCATGACCTCGTGAGATTCGTGCGATCGTTCGCTTTTCCATTCGCATTATTTAATTTTGACTGTTTACAAAATTTATTATTAACCGTCTCTGTCTCTACTCCATCGTCCATGGATTGTCTTCTAGTTTCACTCCCAATTTCCGATCCTAAGCCAAGATCAGAACTTTCGGACCTGGCCTCGAAACCAAGACTACCCTTAACCGCGCTACATGCCTTCCCGAAAATGTTAGAAGTCTCCTTAATGATTCTTCCGAGTTTACCATCGTTTGGCTTCGTCTTCTCGCTTCGATACAGCACGTTCGTCTCCCTCTTTTCCTCTGATTTTTTCTTCTGCAGCTTCACTTTCTCCTCTTTCTCCTCATCCTCCTCCTCCTCCTCCTCCTCCTCCTCTTGCTGTTCCTGATTCTTCAAGCAGTCGCAATTTGACGGCTCCTCAGGCAAATCTTGTCTCTTCAATTGGTGGGATCCCGCTGTCTCGCGAGCCTCGGTAGTGTCTATTGCATCGACCGAGTGATGCTTCCGTTTAGTCACATCATTGTCAATAATTTTAAGTACTTGTGGTCGTCGCGACATGTCTCCGTCTGGTTCTTCGGAATCTGAAATCCAGATAGATTTGAAATCCTCGGCTATTTCAGTATTTTTGGACTTCTTGCGCTGCGATTTCGTCCGGCCAACACACGCGGCAGCAGATGCTTCTTCAGGGCAACAAGTTACAAGAACAGCAATACTACCAGCAGGAGAGCAGTTCTCGATTGGTACCCCTCTCCTCGGGTCTCTCTTACCCTTTAAACTTCCTCCTTGTATTTCACTCCGGAGTTCGCATCTGTTAATTCTAGACCGCCTTCCTGACTCCGTCACTGTTTCTAAGGGCTTCCTATTCGGATTTCCGTCTTCTTCGTGTTTTTCCAGCTCGCCGTAATGTCCTCGTATTCTATACTCTTCCGTGGTATCTGTTCTTGTTATCGCGTCCTCTACCGGTTCATCTGTCTTCTCATCCGTGTCTTCGTTCACTTTTGTAGTAATATTATTGCTCTTGTTCGTATCGCTGCTCCTCCTATTAGTACTGGTAATGGCGTTACTGCTACCGTCGATGCTCCTGCTTGCTGCGCCGGTTACTATGTCGTCGTATTCGAGACGAAACTTTGAGAGAGGTAGAAGGTCAAGCACGTCAAAGTATTCGAGCTCGCTGTCGTCCTCGAAGAGAATGCTGTCGAGACTCCTGTGCTCCTTGCGTCTCCGCTTCACCTGTACAGAGGTAAGAGAGCAAACGACTGGCGCGCGCGAGAGAGACAGTGGTCGAGTGAGAGAAGTAGAGGAAGAGAGAGAGAAATAAGCGAAAGAATAAAAGAACGCAGGTAATAAAAAAAAATGACAACCGGTCAAAAAAGTTGAGAATGAGAATTTCAGGGAATTGGACAAATTGTTGTCAAAGAATGGAAAATTGAGTTTCGTACGAACCTGCGTATAAATACAGTCGAGGCTTCTGTTCTCTTCCAGAGGCCAGTCGTCCTCGACGATGTCGACGAGGCCTCCGACGCCGTCGAGAACCTGAACGCTGTGGTATCGCCTCAAATGGTCGGGCCAGTCGAGGATATTGAGACGATCGCGATCACGAAAACGATTTTCCTCTCGGAAGCAAGAGACAGGATTTCGATCTGTCTTTAAGGATTCTCTCAATCTGTCGTAATTATATGATTCCGAGAGATGTTGTTGACTTCTGGACAATCTGAGAAACGAGTAATAGGAATTAACGGTGGCTGATCGATCGAACAATTTTGTGGTGTATCGATTAATTTATTAATCGGTCCAACAACTCACAGAAAGTAAGTAATATACCTGCGAGGGTCAAGCCAGGATAGATATATCATTTTCTCTCTCTCCCTTTTGCTTCTTACCTGTCCTTGAGTGAATTGCGATCTATTAGCTTTGCTCTGGGGATAAGCTGAGCTTTGCGAGGGACATCGAAGGGCTCCCCTAGTCGAAGGTATCGGCACTCCTGTTCCTTTTTCACGTTGTCCTCAGCGATGAGGGCCAAGCTTCTCGTTCTCTTTAAGAGTTTTTTCTGCTCTGCTGTCTCCAAGGATCCACTTCCACGTTTCCCATAGCGACTGTTGCCAGCTACACCCTCCCTGCCATCAGTACCGAATATTCAATCACGAGTCTTGTCTCGACGATTGCCTTATTCATTAGAGTCTACCGTATAAGAGTTTTCAATAAGGTAAGGCGATAATTCAACTATAGCACTGATAATTCGCCGAAAGGTCAACTCTATTGCGAACCAAGAAAAACACAGTCGAAATTTATTTCTACGAAAATATGAAAGCATACGCCACAGTGGAATTTATAGGGTGTATATCGATTAACTGGCCAAAGAATATGGGGGAATATGGGACTAGTCGGAAAGAAAGGAGAAAAAAGCATTATTGATTTGAGGTAGTGTCACTCTATCCTTTTATTTTTCCCTTTTGTCTTCCTTCCATACTGTATGCCATTTTATCCTGGAGATGAGAGTAACGAGAGAAAGTATCACATCGAACGCACCGCATCCACGCTATTAAGTAATGCGAAGCGGCAACGAAACGAGAGCCGACGAATGAGCACTTGATAGCTCATAACTCACACAACGTATAGTACCTACCGAACTACCAGCTACGTTTTGCCGGATTTCTGTCATGGACGTGCAAAACACGAGGCCACAATTCGCTATGCTTTTGTAAACACGGTACAGGGTACAGAAACTGGAACGGCCCTCGAGAAGCAAAACCCGTGGTCTTGTCGCATTGTTTCTGTCGTAGGAGCATGGACGCGCGGGGACTCGAGAGCTAAAACGACGTCACGTACGCGACTTACGTAACTGCATCACGAGTTATTGAGATCCGCCGAGTGCATACTTACTCGCGTGGAGAGAAAAAAAAAGAAAGAAAAAGAAAAAGAGTCTTCCCTAAAACGCAGCCATCTATCCAGTGCTGAATTTTCCGATTAATAATAAAAATATTCTTTTGCAGCCTCATTTATTCTTCTCCTCTCCGCACAAGCCTTAGTGTGTTGTTGCGTTATTAGTTATTAGTGTTAAAAAGAAGGCGTCATTATGAGTTAGGTTATGGGCTTTTTGTTCGTCAATTTGAAACACTATCTGGTCCATCCACTAGGAAGCAAAGTCCAATCATTTTTAATAGGCGACTCGTTACCGGACTAAAAGCTTTTTTCTTAATGGAATCATCGTCCTGTGCGATCACGTATCCTTTACCTTAAATAGAATGACGATCTTTTCTAGTTGATAATTAATCGCTCCTCTTTATTTTTTTCTGCTTACGATCAGTAGGTGTACGTCTTTTTAATGACTTTATGGTAGAAGATTTGGTATCCGTTCACCACGCGACTCTGCCCGTTCACACTAACTAGACGACTAACTAGCATGCGCAATCTACCGTGAGTGCCGTGACGTGACGTGACGTGAGGAAGGCGCGAGGGGATCGAGACAGAAGGCCAAACAGGAGGTAGAAGGAGTCACAGCGTAAAAAGAGACAAGTAGAAGGAAACCTGCGGGTAACTTTGACGCGATGCACCTTGACTCTGATGTTTTCGAACGAGAGTGCCATTGCTGCTGCTAAATTGATTACGTAATATAATATATAAAGCAATTGGCGTTGGCACGTGCTGGGCTTATCGATTTCAGGAACTCAGGAACTCAGAAAATTTTCTCTTGAGTTACAACCCAAGCTAACGCGGTTACTTGTAGGATACTCGCAAGCAATAGCGATCCGATCTGCGGCCGCAGGCCGATCACGTCTCAATCGCGACTCTGATGAACGGAAGTATCCTCGACAGCGGAAGTGTGCATGAGCACAGGAAGTCGCAGTGCAACGAGAATCCACAAATGCATTTCCGCCTTTCCAATTCTTTTCTTTATCTGATATTCTAAAGTTATCGAAGAGAAGTGATCGAAGACTTGGATCCTATGGGAAATCGATCGCTGTTTCTTTTGGGATGTTGGCTATCACGAGACAAAACGTTGACAGTGTGTCAAGGACGCAGACCTTTCGAGCAGAACGGAACTACGGCAGGCGCGTTTCACCGTCTTCGCCATCTATTATACTTTTTATCCTTAATAAACGAATTATTGTTTCGCGTCGTCTTCAGTTTCGACGAACGTTAAGAAAATATTTTAAAGAAAAACTCGAACTTCCATCGAAACCGTAATTCCTTGTGTCTTCACCGTACAGGATGTTGGAGGATGCTGCTAGCGAATGATAGTTGATAGGAGGAAATACGACTGAAAGGCCGCACACGGCGAGGAGTTGGAAGATTAGGCGCGTAGTAATTGCAGACTTTTTAATCTAACTGTACCTGATCTGCTTGCCGGTGTCGTCGTCAAATTCCATGGTTACTTGATAGTACACCATCCTTATGGAAAACATCGTGCAAGACACGTCGATCCTCTTAAATGCGATATTTCCCTTTGACCTTGCTATTACAATATTTCAATAGCTTGATAACTAAGTAGGACCAAAGGTTCACAGTCTATTCGCGCGCGTGCACTCTCGCCGCCGAAATTTCATCTAAAACATTCGAGGACTTTCCGACGCGGCTGTGCACTGTATGTCCGATCGGTAGCACTGAGGCAGTGAGGCAGTTCGGCACTGCGACGTATCGCCGTGCTGAATCCCATGCACAAACGGATATCCGGCATTTCGTTGTTTTTTTTCTTCCGCCTCCCATCCTCGATTGTACGGCTCTCTCGTTCGGTTCCGTAGGTTATTTATTTCTTGTTCCTTTCGCAAGAGACGTGAAAGTGAAAAGCTTCCTAAGAAGTATAGCGGGTGACGCGCGACAATACCAAAAGATCGGGGATGCATCGGTCGCACTTAAGAAATATTGCAGACGCCGAACAGTCCAGGTGGCTAGCATTTCCGGTATACGTTTTTCAGTCGCTAGCCGAGCGAGACTTTCGGCACGCAACGCGAACACGGATCTCATTTTCATGTACAGTAACGTCGACCGACCAACTAGATCACGAGCACTAATAGGTGCTACCGGAACTATTACCGTTACACGGGAATTCGATAATCTGACAAATGATTATTATGCACTCGCCGAAAATGAAGCTAAGATTCTGTATTATATCGACGTCAAACTCATAATCATAATTTTGTATCTTTGACTTTACTTACCGGTGACATTTTTGTCGTTGCCTTTCGTGAACCCACAAAGCATCTCCCAAGCTGTGACTTCCACTGTGAACACCCCCCATAACACTTTAGCCTGATGCTCTTTTTTCACGACAGTAACCTTTTGTATTTTTTTTTATTTCAGTTTTTCTTCGTTATTTCTCCTTTATCTTTTATATTCTATTCTGCATTTATATTTTTCATTTTCCATTGTCTATCGACTCTTGACTTCGTCATCCTTTTTTCATTTTCCTTTTTCTTAATGGCAATGTTTATCGTCTTGTTAGCCTTGGCGTCTCGTAGTACCATCAATGTCCGATAGATGGACTCTACGCGTGATGTCTTTCTCGCATGGGAGTTTGGCTTGCCCAGTGCTCAATAAGAGGGCACAGGTTAACGAGACTTTACTTTTATGTGAACTGAGTGTTGTTCCTACGTAAACTTTTTCGTGAAAGGGTCGCGACCACACGGTCTTTGACCCACATAAATAAATTAAAGAATAAAGTTAATTAATACACCCACTTGTTGTGTAATTGTCCGATTTTTTTTTTGGAATAAGACACAGGTATCAAATGGGGATACTCGTTTTTCTCCAAATTTGATTTACATCTTTCATTTTTAACAATAATCTTGTTTGTAAAACTCGTGTTGTCGTGTTTGGTGTGGTGCTTCCTTCGTTAACAACGACCACCGATGGTGTAATACAATGTGGAATGCAACAGCGAGAAAAGTTCCAGGAACCACTCGCTTTTTTTTCCTCTTATTTTTCCCGAAAACAAGAATCAAACGCGTAGACGCGACGCACTAGATGAACCAGATTTCCGAAGAAAAGTCGTAGATGCGCGCACGCGTTCAGCTAATTCTATAGACACCATCGATCAGTGTGTTATTAACCGAACGAGATCCCACTGTCTACTGACATCTAAAATCTTCTAAGAGAGTTTCCGCTCGAGAGGACTTCCTTTCCATCCCTCCCATGTAGGTCTTGCCGAGAATAAGGTGGAAGCGTGTTTAACGCGATCGTAGCGGCCAGCCAATTGTCGGATGTTGCCGTTTCATTAAAACAATTGTGCCGCTCGAGATTTAAAGATTCGCTGCCATTGGTGACTCCTACGAGGTGGCGAGGCCGGAAAACTGAGGATTGCGTGGCTGGCATTCGTGGCACAGGCGACCGCGTTTCCGTCGACTTTCGAATTGTTGAAGACATGAGCGATTGTATTTAAAAAAAAACTCGGCCGAGACTCCCGCGTGGCTAATGTCATTTTCCCTGAGGAAATTAGCTGATTAAACAATTGCGCAAGTCAATCACGAAATAGGCGCTCCGCTTTATTCGCAACGAATGTCTATAATACTAATGCTGATGAACGACATATGATTGTGCATGATTCCTGTAATCCCCTCAACCCCTCAGCCCCTCTCCGTTACTTCGTTCTGTATTTTCACTCTCTTCTACATTTCTGCTTTTATCCTAAAAAAAGTCGCATTATATCAACTATATCCGAGCTAAGACTTGACTCTCCCAGTTTATTACTCGGTTCCGACCTGCTTAACGTTCATACGAGCTTCAACTTTGTACATTCTCAGCCATCCATTCCCATCTCTGGCCAGTTCGAGCCGCTACTCTTTCCATCTGCTTTCCACACTCTGATACCTACTCCATATCAATGTCTGCTAACCAGGTTGTGGCCTAGCTCTCGATTACGCGTGCATCACGCGAGCATTCTCACGGGAGCGTTGATGGTTTCTCCCTCCCGCACTATCATCACCACCATCACCACCATCACCACCATCACTCGAAAAATTTTAAAATACCTAAATCTATTCGCAATGTCAATATTACACGGAAAATCTCAGAGTCAATTACACAATCAAGCCTACTGAATACCGCGATATCATGTGGGAATTCCGGACTATACGTAAAGCATTGTACTTAATCTTTCAGATGTGAGTCTGGTTTATCACAAGGGTCTTCCGAGGATTACCGTGCCGTTGCCCTCTCGAAGAGAAAGATGTATCTTCACTCTGAAGCCAATTACACACACGGTTGGAGACTTCATGGAGATGTTGAAGCAAGAAGATCGAGGAATCGATCGAGCAACGGTAACTACCCTAGGTGAGAACAGAAGACTCAGGATTTCTTCGAGTTACGCAGTACGTGCTTCGTGAGAGCAACGTGTCCGGCGATTTACGGCCTTTTGGAATCGATTTCTCGCAAATAAGCTTAACGCTAAATATTATATTATCTCAACATTATCAACTCAAGTTGGACATTATCGCTCAATATCCAGATGGACTGAGAATAGCCGCAAGTAACACGATAGAGTCCTTGATCGAGGACGACTTTAAACTGATTATCAACGACAACGTTTATACGGTCAAGCCGCCCCAGCATTCATCGATCTCTATGGTAAGAACCAACTGCGAGTTAAGAACAGCTAACAGCTTTATCTCTCCTATCTACTTGACATTCAACTCTGGTCGACCAATTGAACTTCGTGATATATCGCCAATTAGGATTCGTCGTGAAACATCACGTGCTGCACTATCCTACGTCAACCATTTCCTTTCGCGTCTTACGAAATGTACGCTATTTTCTGTGACGCGTTATAAAGATTTCTATGTCAGGTTTTCTATCATTTTTAGGAGGATATGGAAAAGTTGTCGGACGTCCAGACCTTGGTAGGACAGCTTTACGAATCTTTGCACGTGCGAGACCATAACGCAGAAATCGAGAGACAAGTCATGGCTCAACTGGAGGACATTAAGCTCGAATTGGAGCCTCTCGAGCAAGTGAGTTGAAAAAGTAAATTGGTCAGTTCGAGTATGATCGTCTTATTCTTATATTCCTCTCCCCGCTTGTCGTGCATCGCGTCTATCAGCCATAAATAAAAACTTTTTCCACATGAGTATCGTCTCTGTCATAAAATTTTTTTTTAATTTGCAGAAACGCTTGGAACTAGAAGCTACTGCTGCGAGACGTGCCAATTTGTCAACGTGGGCTGGGCTTGTTATGATGTCTGTCCAATTTGGTGTGTTAGCCAGACTCACCTGGTGGGAATATTCCTGGGACATCATGGAGCCTGTCACGTACTTTGTGACCTATGGCACAGCCATGGGTTGCTACATTTATTTTCTTCTAACAAAACAGGTGGGAACTTTCAAAGAAACGTAGTGGCGTTACCGTCCCGTAGTGTGACACTCGATAAACCCATACGATCGTATTGACTTTTAGGAGTACATGCTGCCAGACGTCCTTGATAGGCGTCATCTCCTCGTTCTGCATAAGAAGGCCAAAAAAGTAGGTCTGGACGTCGATCGATATAACAGATTGAAGGACGAGGCGTACGAGCTCGAGACAATCTTGAAGGTAGTGCGAGGACCACTGTGGTCGCAGAAGAACCTCATAGAGCAGAGACGTCGCGATAGGAGAAGTTCGAGTAGCTCAAGATCACCAAGTTCATCACCAAGTCCCAGTTCTAGTCCCAGTCCGAGTCCCGATAGGAACGTGATTGGAAAGAAGACCATTTCGAGTTCGTCAACGCAGTCACACCCTCTTAATACCGTTATACATTAATAATAAATGTGGCGGTCGAGTTGCTGCTGATACAGGTTACAATGACCACGATGACAACGATGACACTAGAATCAGCGTTAAGACGCTGCCGTCCAAGGGCAAGAATGTACTTTCTATCGGTGAAGAGCGAGCTATAAAATGCGCACCGTTAAATATGAAGTTTCTTTCAGGCTGCTTAATCCCCAGCCCTTCGCAGTTTCTTCCTCTTGCCTTTCCTTCTACATACAGCCAGTCGCGCCCACTGCCATTCGTCATTCTTCTTTATCGCTTTAAATTCGTACGTTGCTGATTATTTATATACTATATTATCATAGCACAACCCTTTTTCGAGGTTCATAGTTAAATATCTAACGTTTAAAATTGTCAAACTATTCAATTTCTGCCTATCTTTATCATTAAAGACATCGAAATTATATTAATAATTAATAATAAGCTTTCCCCTTTAATCACAAGTATTTAATTCTCACGATCAATTACGAAGAATGGCATTTGACGTCTGTCGTTTCTGTTTGTATCTGCACTGTTAGACACTTATGTATATAATACAACATGATTTCTATTGAATAAAACAATATTTATTAAGTTTCGGCATCAGCATGTTATTAATTAGGAATATTATTGACCCTGATCAACTAATTGTGCAATTCAATTTTATGTGTTTTTAACAGGCAGCAATGGATGGAATCCGTTCGTCGATCTCTGATCACTTTCAAACTTTTATAGATTCTGATTTTTCACACGCTCGGGAACAACTTCTTACGAATTTCGTATCTTCACGCTGCGCCACCGTTCGTAGGATAATATCTCCAGCCTCCATCCATTAGAACTGCCAAGGTCCATCTTTCGGGAGGATGAATCGAGGTAAAGTAGAGGACTGCCGGTGAAGACACGTGGCCGCATCGGTATAAAATTCTATGTGGAGGAAGTGCAGCTTCAGGGAAGCTGGGCTCTGGAGCGTGAAGCTCTTGCCATTTTCTAATAGTTTGAATAGCAGTGCAGTACGAGGATACGATGAAGTATAAAACAATAGGCGGGCCGGCGACAGATGTCCCCTCGCAGGAGCCCCAGGGATCCAAGGGGTCGCCCAGCTGCACCTTTCAATTTAAAATGCGTTCTGGGATTGAGATTCTAGTATCGCTGGAGAAAAATCTTTTCCTCTCCGAGAGTCAGTGCTATGATCTCCGCAGCCTCCATGCATCAAAACTCGGGCGCCGTCGCTCGCAAGATTTCCGCAAGTAAAATCGTCTGCTCGATACTTGGGAACAATGGATGAAAATGTAAGAATTCTTCTGGAAGATGCAGTTGCAGCTGCCTTTTAAAAATTTGTATCAGCTTCAAACACAATATTCGTTGTAAATAATTACATTTATTCCTTTATCAATTGTACAATATATAATAACAAGATAGATTCAATACAGAATGTGTTCTATATATCGTGTACTATTTAAAACGATTAGTATGTAAGTGTTTGTAAGAATATAAAGCGGATGCAATTTATTGGTCACGGTAATATTAAGGTTTCTTCTTATTAATTGCTTCTTTTTTTTTCTAATTGCGTTATATATTTTTCATTTTTAGCGCATTGGATAACATCATTTCTTATATCATTAATTAATCACGTGTCTCGTGTGATTTGTGTGAATAAGGCCACAGATAGTTTGTCATATGCACTCTTTTTTGTCCCGTATGTTTTGTGTTGCGTGTCTTATGCGTGTACTTTGGGCGCGCGAATTCTCGCGTGTGTAAGTGTAAGTGTAAGTGTGAGTGTGAGTGTGTGCGTGTGTATGTGTGTGAGTGTGGTGTAGATGTAAGTGTAGGTGTAAGTGTGAGTGCGAGTGTGCTCATGTATGGTTCCATATGTGTGTATGTACGTGTGCGTAAATATATGTTAAAAAAAAACGAGTGTAAATCATGATTCGTGCGAGTGATTATGAAAATGAGTTACTCTTTCATAAAGAGCGGCAATTCTAGAAGATGCCCATCGAATCGCACGATCGATACTTGGTAGGTACAAGACCATGCCAATATTGTATCTCTAAATGAGTTATCCCATAATTGACGCCGGTACATGTACTTTACTGAATACAGACCAATAGAGAGAAGAAGATAAGAAAGAGAAGGAGAGGGCAAGATGCGAGCAAGAGAGAGAGAGAGAGAGGAAATAATTAAACAGAGAAAGAGATAGATAGAGAGAAAGAGAAGAAGGGAAGAGAGAGAGAGAGAGAGAGAATCAGTTAAATAAAAATAAAATATATGCATATAGAACTTTGTTTAAATATATACCATAGTCAATCCATGGGTAAAATTTGTTTGTTTTTCTTTTTGACAGATGGAAAACAAGTAAAGCCTTAGCTATTTACACGCGGTACTTCATAAAATTACTAAAATATATGTTTAAAAAAGAGACAAATACAATATATTTCAGTGCGAAGCAATGCGCATGCGTAGTTTGTGACATAAATTTTATGAAGAACCACGTGTGGCTTGCTAATCGTTTCATTGTCTTCAGACTGTCAGAAAAAAAGACACATTTTACTCGTGTACCGACTAAAACGTCATAACACGCTGTCGCAACGAATATTATCGAAACGGTCAGTGCCGAGTTATTGTTTCTTGACGTATGATTTATAAGGCATTCGTGTTGTTTTGATCGACTCTGACGTTTTACGACATTTTGAGGAGTATCGCACCGAAGAGGCGATGAATCACATTATTATTGGTTAGAATTCGTAATGTCGTATAGGTAATTACTAATTACAATACAAGTGGCAGTTACTTTACACCGTAGAATCTGCCGCTGATTGTAAAATTGCAAGTAACTCCTAGAAAGCTGCTCGGATACAGATCGACGTTCGAGCTAATATGAGATTAAAGAAAATTTAAAACTATCGTTACAACACTTGGATGCAGGTAAGCGTGTCTTCTCGCAATTTTTCGTAGGTCTGATGTGAACGACGGTGTCCTTCGTTTAGGTAGTCGATTGAAGAGGAACGAGGAGAAGGGTTGGCGGTGACAAAGGCGTGTATCTCAAAGGGTATAGAACGGTAGCGAGGATACGTGGTGATTCTGGGCTTGAGGCTGTATTGCTCCAGCCAAGTAACCTTTGATCCTTCCTTCCTTCCTTCCTTCTTCTTACATGAGCTTCTGCTTAGCGCACTCGGGACAAATGATATCATCGCCGTCCGTAATGAAGCCACGACCAACCAAGGAAGTCCTGCATCCGGCGCAGATAAAGCAGTCGTTGTGCCAGTGTCTATCCTCGAAGGATATGAATCGCGTGCCGCCAATACCTAGAGGATCGTAACTCTTGAGTTTTCGAGCGTCGGCACAAAATTGACTCGGAAGTCAATTGGAATGTGTAAGCGGTAACGCGTGAGTCTTTATTAGCATATAGAAGACCTACCGGTGATCGGCTTGGTGCAGGCGGTGCACCTCTTGGCGAAGAGCTCCCCGAAGCAGTCGGCGCAGTAGGGCTTCTCGTCGCGAGAGGTAAATCGTTGACCAGCCAAGGAGGTGCTGCAGTTGCTGCAGGTAAAGCAATCTCTGTGCCAGGGCTCGTTTTTGTAAGTGACGCCGCCACTGGTGATGATCTGGAAAGATAAAGATCATGATCAAACTGCTGCTCCTGTCGGAGCAACGAGCGACCTCTACGTGACTTTTTACTACCTTATTGCATTTAACGCAACGGGTTGCGAACTTGTCTTCGTAACATCCGGCGCAATAAATTTCCTGTTCGCGCGGAATGAAGCTCTTCGTTCCGATTGGATTCTTGCAAACGACACAGCAGAAGCACTTCTCGTGCCACTGTCTCGTCTTGTACTCCATCTTCTTGGTACCTGACGACAAATAAACACACGCTCTAGTGCTTCTGATTCTTTCATTCAATCTTGCGTCTTGTTATCATTTAGCACATGTAATTCTCGTAATGTCGGCTCTTCTTACTATTTTTGCCAAAGTTTTGATGGAAACATAAATTTTGTCATTCGAGAACAAATCGATCGCATCCTCGTCTTCTCCTCCTTCTAGCCTAGGCCGTTATTTCTAGAAATGGGGGAGGCTCGTACCATTCGGTACTGGCTGAAAATTCGTGATTCGCGCAACTGGATGAGGCGATGATTCATGGGTACAATCCGCAATGCGGCACCAAAACGTCTACATTTTAATATTGTAACATTTAAGTATATAAAACCGTTTTGGAAAAATTCACTTTGCGAGCATAAATAAATTGGACAATTTTTTTTAACAATTCCAGTGTCACTGAATCTGACAGACACGGAAACGCATCTAGGAAAGAAGCATGTGAAATATTAAATACTGTATGGTTCGATGATTTGGCATTGTCATGTCATTCTAAGAAATTCCCATGTTTGGAGCAGTAGAAACGTGGGACGTCGCTCTCCATTAACGGGTTATGCTAATCGAATACGTCATCCGTCGGGAGGGCGATTAGATGTGCGTTCACAAAGTCCGATCAGCAAGACTCGCCTATTTAGTATGAGATAAAGTAAATTAATGATCTCGAGGAATCCTGCACTTCTTGGATGCGGGTGACTGAAATATCGAAGAGCACCGCTCTGTGTTGGCGCACGGTCGGAATTAACTCCGAAGAAGATGAAAATTGAAGTGTGATCAGCTGATGGCTCCAAAGTACAATTAATAAGCCAATAAGGAAAATTTTCCTAAAAATTCTTAAGACTGACCGGTCAGGTCTGACTATGCGAAAGACGGTGAGTCCCTCCTTGGGGAATTGCCTTATGATTACTTTTGGTTATGTCACTGCCTATTTTAGTGCATGACTGCGCATTCGCCATTCCGAAGGATGATCTAATGAAAAGATCAGCTTAAAAGTTGCTACGAAACGTCGGAGAAGGAGAAGGATCAGGAACGAGAAGACTATCTGCCAGTTGGTTGTTCTCCTCGTAGGGATTTTTATCGGCAAGCGTCTCCTCCTCGCGCGCACAGATGGTTCTTACGCCCGCTCGTGTGACTCAAGAGAGACGAAGTGACGTCACGAGGTCCAAGCTACCTCCGTATATGTATAAACTGTTGGATGGGCCAAGGTCTCGGTGTAGCAATAACTCGATGTATTGCGGCGAAACAAAAATGACTGGCATGTCGTACAGACTGACACGACTCTAGTAACGATGGATGGATCGATCCTACGAATCTCGAGAATAACACAAAGATTTACGGATCCACGATGGATAAGATGGATAAATGCGAAAACTGGCATAGGTGAGGTCGCGCGGCTGCCGATAGAACGAGAAATCGGCAACGGCGTGCAGTCGCGCTGAATTGCCTGCAGACATGAAAGTTTACGGCTGGAGTCCACATGAGTCACATCTAAATATACAAGAAAACTTTAAGTAATGTGCGTCTTGACCTACGTGAACGTTCATGATTCGCAAGGCCATTCGGCCAAATCAGTTATACTTAAAGACATTGGAGAATATTAATATCGAACGATGGGTATGACGAGGAGATTTACGCAATTGACAGAGGCCGTCCCACAGTTACAGAGTTTACGGGATGCTCTGATCGGTAATGGTAATACGATCCTATCCACATAAGGAGATATGTGGCTCCGTCAATGCATCAGGACGAATCCGCTGATCTAGAGTCAGTAGGTTAGTTTCGCTCTACCTCGGCCCAGATCTTAATGGCTGCGTGCACATCTGATCTTGAAGTAACAAGGATGGAGGAATCGGGGGAGGAGGAGGAGGAGGATAAAGATAAGAGCAAATGGTCCATCGATTCACCTGGTTCAGCAATTTTCGGATCTCCCAGTAAGCATTCTTTGCCGAGACAACATCGAAACTTCGAATCGCCCTCCATTGGGAACATACTGAATATCGCGACGTCCTCATCCTTCTCTTTAGCTCTTTTGATCCTCTCTTCGCCGACAGTCTTCGTCTGAAGATTCAATCGGTTTGCCAACCGATCGCTCAGAGCGTCCGTCGCCATATTTTACGATTCAACCTGAATTTAATGTATCGCAACGTTCTTCTATTAAAATATAAAATTCGAAGGTCCTTTGTAATTGGCACGAAGAACAATATCCAATTCGATTCTCGCTGCCGTCGTTCAGCACCACTTTATGTTAAAACGCAATAAACTAAGTAAACCGGGGGGCATTTTGATTTTTCGATCACGGTTTGCCACTTGAATAAAAACTGTCAAATTATCAGAATGAGATACGGGGGAAAGTAAGGCGCTCCCTGATGCACCTCTAGTCGTCTGATCGAGATCGAAGACCGAAGTGACGATCGCGCCTCTCAAAAGTCGGGTTATCAAAGTGACGACAGATTACGATTGACTTTGATCCGCACTGTTTTTAACTTTGTGAGCGACGCATCGAACGCGCGCTTCTGACACATCGGGACAGAATAGTTTTACAAATCCCGTACGCGGCGTACGGTCTGCGGATTGAGAATGATTGTGCGACCAATCAACGATCAACAGTCGAGCTTATTTTTGCAGATCAAACCACTTGCCGTTCTAGCACTTTATCTCGCGGCAGAAAATCGCGCTGGTAATTTTTTGCGAGCTTGAAACTCTTTAAAACACGTCCAGGTTGTGTCTCTCGATAATCTATGGTAATCGTAGCCAAACCCGAACGACCAAACCTAATCGATCGAGCTGCCGTGTGCTCAATATTGGCGATAAGCGAGCGGACTATATTAATTGGCCAACGTAAAGATTAAAGGTAGGATCCATATCTGCCAGATAAAATAAGGATAAACACCGACGATAGAAGATTCGTTTGATAAACTTCTCGCGTACTTGTTCATTTGTTAACTTGCACTGCTGTAAGCCTCGGTGTCTCTCAAGGAAACTCAATTGAAATTAACGCTCTTCGAGACTGCAGGTCGAACGGCAATGCAGCCGCAATGGGAAGTTTTATTTTAAAAAATTGAAATTTAAGATTTTCACGAAACTATAAAAAAATGTTGTGCCCTTCGGAAGGGGGATCCGCCTAAATCTACGTTCAAGTGGCAATGATCGAAGAATTAAAAGGCTCGTCGATGCGTCGAGGGATCCTTTACCACGTGTCACTTCGATTATCGATCAGAAGCGAATAGTCTGTTGACTATAAGAAAGAAGCGAACGCAAAAGTGTAAAGGGAATCGGTATCGGTGCCACACGCGATTGGCACGAAGGCTTCCGAGCTACTGAGCCTCAATGTTGCTGCTCTCCTCAATGTTCAACTGAACAGCAACGAGGAACGAGCAGCGAGCAGGCGCAATATACAATATTATATGGTGATAAGTCGCTTGCTCTATAGTCATAGGAACTGTCATTGTCTCACCGGAAGAAGAACCATTCTCCCTCTCTCTCTCTCTTTCTCTCTCTCTCTTTCTCTCTCTCTCACACACACACACACTCCTCCTCCCCCTCTCTGAAGGCACAATTTTCACCTGACTAGACAAAAATTTTGCCGCATTCTCCCGAATCGGGGATCGAGACTCGAGAATAAAAAATCGCTGGCCTATTTCCTGCCGCCGATCGAGATCGCGCAGTGAAAGTCTCTACCATGGAAGACAGTAATCCTTCAGGTTAGGGAGAGTGCTAAATCCATCCCCGCAATCTTGGATCTATGACCTTCGCAGTTAAACCGCATGACCCACATGTCGGGCTGTAAGAAATTAATTTTGTTAAATGTTCGTCTCAGTGGGCTCTTTATCGAGTATGATTGTTCAGGACGGCCAAAAGTTTCCACCGACTTTGCTTAACCTCGCGTCAGACACACGCAGCGACGTGATAATACTTCAGCTTCTGTTTTTTCCGTCAACGACATACGAAGTAAGTACACTTTGAGAAAGTTACTGAGTTTCGTATGGCGATACGGTAAGATGGTCAGTTGACAAAGAGGGAAATTAAAATGGCTAGGAAAGGGTGTAAGTATAGGCCTGAAGTGCGCTCCTAAGCATTCTGTAAATTTGCGGCACGAGCTGCCGTTATTCTTCTTGTTGTTCGAGTACATACGTACGCGTCACGCTCGGATGAGAAATCTGGCAGCTGAGGTAAGCCGCTAAACTATCGAAAACGTGGGCGATGGACGCATGACGCGTAGGCTATCCTGCCCCCTGCTTCCTGCCTCCTGCCACCCCTACCATCGTCTTCTATCTTTAATCTTCCAGCGCTCAACATTGAGCACCCATTATGCGATTGACCTTAATGAAGTGTAGACTCAACTGCCTCACTTCCCCTTGGGATTCAGAAATCTTTTGCGCGTGGATTAAAAACTCGGAACAGTCGAGTAATTCATTGTCAGCCTATTATTAATTTCTCGCGCTATCCCTCGTTACCTCTTTCGCTTAACGTGAGCGAGCAACACACGCACACACACCACGTCGCTTTTTATATGGATGGACAGGCGCAATGTGTAGGTCTATAGTGTCGCCAAGTGACGGTTCAATTCCAGGACGACGGTGCTTTCATTTTATTCAACTTGTTGGGATTCGAATTTGTACTCCAATGAACAATGGAAACTTCTCACTTCACACGCTTCAACGTTCTATATAATAATTCTTTCTATTTAATCTTTTCACCTAAGGCTGTGTTCAGCGATTCTATATGTGAGCGCGCACGTACATGGAGCGATGACGTTGGAAGTGATAAAAACTTAAAAATAATCAATTTTCGTTTTCCATTTTCCCTCAAAATATTAGCTGAGCAACCCGCCCTCCTTACACGCTGGGGAACCCAGGTAATTTTGTTTTAGGTGTATAGAGTGTCCAAAAGTAAAAATAAAAAATGTAGAAAAATCAGGCAGATACAGTGACGGTCCAATGGTGATTTGATTGGCCATAAAAGAACTGACTTCACGAGCGGCTATCTCGAAAGCAAGGCTTTTGTGAATTTCGAATCAAGGTGATCCAGCATCCTTCCCATATGTCGAAGCGGCTGATCGAATACTTTGACGCATCAATGGAAAACGAAGGGGAAAGATGGTTGTAAAGCTTTTCTCGCTTCTGACGTCATCATTTGGTGCACGCGTACAACAGCTCAAGAGCAACGTTAATAAATGAAATCTTGCAGTTTAATTTGGTTTTTTTTTTTTTTAAATTCTGCGCCGAAGGACTAGATAATTGTGCGGCTTTGAAATAGCACAAAATCAAATGTCAATTGTCGAAAAGCTGCAATCCGACTTGGAACAAGACAGTTGGCAGTAATTTTCGAGTGTCTGGCATCGCGACCTTGACTCGTTTACCTTAACAAGAGGCGGCCGATGCAAGATCCATTTATCGCTGCTACTCGACGCGTCCTCCTCTCGTGCGCTCTAATACTCTCCCACTTTCATACTATCGCGCGATTAGGGCTTGGTCGAAAGCGTTAATGTAAAAATACAGCTTAGAGATCTCGAGGGTCAGCTCTGGTTGTAAAAATAAAGTCCGTTTCCTGGCCACATTCTTATCCATCCTTATCATACTTGTAAACTGACGCAGGAGGAACTTCATATTTATACTCTTGAATGAAGAGTTTAGAGCTTCGAACTTACCAGCACGAAATATTTCGCCGCAGCCATCGCAACGGCTGGCAAACTGAGCATCGTAACAGTTTCCGCAGTAGATCTTGTCCAGCTTACTTCCGAATTGCTTGTCGACCAGGGAGACTCGGCACTTGTTACAGAGGAAGCAAGCTTCGTGCCAGTGCTTATCCTTGTACGAGAGATCCTAAATAAAAAAAAAGCATCGAATTTTAGTCTCTTTCGATAACAGTCGATCGCTCGAGGGATCGACCTTAAATTAAGTTAACGATACGAAAATGCGTTTAAACGAACGTATGGCAAGAATGTAGAAGCGTGATAAGAGCGCGGGAAGTCATGAACCAGCGTAGCAAAGTGCGTAAATCGTTAATGATAGGACGTGAATCCGCGAATCTGCGAATACGGTAGAAGTGGCTGTTACGAAGGCCCTGCTAATATGGTAAGGCTATTTTTAGAAGTGACCGACTTGGCTGACTTGGCCAACTTCAATTTTGCTCCTACAAACTGTTGCTTAAAATCGTTCTAGGTACTTTTTACTCACTTTCGAATCAATGCCGATTATTTTATTGCACTCCTCGCATCCATTCGCGAAGACACTCTCGTAACACTTGATGCAATACGGATGCTCATCTCTGAGGACGTAGCGTTGACCAGTTAGTGACTCGTCGCATTGCCAACAGCAAAAGTGTCCACTGTGCCAGTCCTTGTTCATTGCCTTCGTGTATTCTCCGCTGAAAATCAACTGAAACAGAAATAAGCGACACCGTCAGGCAGACTAATTGGAACACTGACTTAGGCCTGCTCATTGGCAGAAGGACATAGCGTGGATAGAGAGATAGATCGAGAGAGAGAGAGAGAGAGAGAGAGAGAGAGAGAGAGAGAGAGAGAGAGAGAGAGAGAGAGAGAGAGAGAGAGAGAGAAAGAGAGAGCCAGATAAAGTGTAAAGGAGATGCAGAAAAACATGAAATTTTCACTCTGCTGCAATAACTGCATATACGCTTTGCAAATCGTGCACTGGTTCACGCATTCTCTAAAAAAAAAACACGTGTCGCGCGCACTCCTGAGTCCTTGTCTTCTTTACGCTGTTAATAAAATATGTACCTTGAGTGAATGATGTTGTATGTGCTGGCTGAGTATATGTATGCGTTCGATACATTCGTGACTCTAATAAAGTTAGTGATTTCGTGAAATTGATGAGTATCGGAGTGGAGAGATTCGCTAGTGTTAAACAGATGGAGTAGGTATGCCTGGAGTGCCACATACTAGAAAATATATAGTCGATTTTAAATGCAACAGTTTACTTGATTTCTTAATTATTCTTGACTTTGCTAATTAAAAGGTGTGTCTATGAAAACTTTATTGTTTTGCGTAAATCTATACTGAGAATGAAATCGAGGTAGATATGTACAAGTATGAGAAGAAGGGGGGAGCAACCTCTTCCATCGAAGATGTTGGATCAACATACAATTCTGAAATACGAGCTGCTCAATTTTCGCCACTCGATGCGTTTATTCGCATGCACAAAGTTGGCACTCAAGGTATAAAGGGGTAGCGAAGAGAGGCTTAACCATTGGACAAAAAAAGAGTTGGAACGAGGTGAGGCGGGCGCGACAATGAGGATGACGGCGAGAAAGAATACAAGGGAGAAGAGGAGAGAGAGAGAGAAAAGAAGAGAAGAGACGCCGGTTTATCTTCAGCCAGCACATACTCTTCGATGGCGTTGTGGTTGTTCTGGGTGCTGTCGACCTCCGTGATGGTAACCTCGGCATTCTGGTCGTGACTCTCCCTACGTTTGGTGGTCTTCTTCACTTTGCGAACTTTGCGTTCAGTGGTCGTGTACACTACACTGTCTACATCCGCCATTGTCTCGGACTATAAGAGAAATTGTCGCGCAAATTTATTTAACGGTTGCAAAGGTGCAAGAGTGCGAAAGTTACTGAACGTATGGGAGTCTCGAAAAATAGGAGCTTCGAACCGCCGCGTCCCTTTCGAGTTTGCGAACTGACTGAAATCTAGGATCGGATCCCTGGGCGTCATATCGGGATGCTATTTTGGGCATCCCGACGACTCCAGAAACACGCGCCCCCTCCTTCGGAACCAGTGCAGTGTGCCGGGTGCAACTTTTATATGCCTATACATTCGTGATATCTTTCGCGAAACTCACGGAGCACACAGCACGCAGCACAAATTCTAATCGTTCCAAGTTATTTTTGGTGATTCAGTTCCATGCACGGTTAGGCCTCCTGCTTCGCGCCGATCGGATACTCTTCTTCGGTCTCCTTCGTCGACTCGTACGGACGCCAGAATGAAGAATATTACACAGAGACACTCGCGCACCCTGTTCAATATCCTCAAAGAGATAGACGACATAGGGCAACCGCTTGGATCCTGTGTCCTGCCTCCTGCGAGAACTCACTTTTATTCTCCGAGCAAGAGATGGACCTTTTTTTTTGAAGGCCTCTTCGACAGGACCAAATCAGCGACATACGATTTTTGGAATGCATTGTTGTATACTTTTGAAAGTTACCTTACGTGAAAATGCTAAGGTCCTCCTTTCTATTTTTGTGTCACCGCGCGCAATAAACTCCTTAAGCTTCTCCGAGAGGCGAGAGCGAGATGATAGATAGAGAGAGAGAGAGAGAGAGAGAGAGAGAGAGGGAGAGAGAGAGAGAGAGAGGGGAGAGAGTCGGAATGTGCCAGAGAGCGAGAAACTCTGAGCTTTAAAATTGGGCGGCGGTGTAAGAAGCCGCAAGTTTTTCACACTTCACCAAAGAAGAGGGCGGAAGGCATAAGGCCGTGTGACGCAGATTGCTTATGCTAGATGCTGCGATTACTTGACCAGTTGCCAAACAGGTGGTTCCTGCTTCGCTGAGGAATCGTCGACGGAGGCTTCGAAAAATAGCAGTAAGAAATAGAAAATTCGTTGTCGGGGTGACGGGCTCGGAATTTTTCGCACATCACCAATAAAGTATTTACGCGACGCGGATAAAAACGGATCGAAAAACGCGAACTCGACGAACCAGCCTGTTTTGCTTAATGACATGTCGCACCGACGTTCGAGCGTTCCGGATCAAGCGAGGCAAGTCCATTTCATGTAAATTCATGGTAAACTAAACGACCGGTAGAAAGTTGAGCATCAAACTGCAGTTTAGGCATCGGTTTTAAATCGAACTTCAGCTATCTGGTTCCGAAACATTTAAATTGCAGCAAATTATTCCAAGGCGTGTCACACAATCATACGGCATGTCTTTAATGCTTTCCGCATTGAGAAAAAAAATCGCCCATGTTTACTTCGCACGTTGGAAATTCCCAAGAAATTTGGCTCAGCGTGGTAATTTGATATCGCGAAGAAACACGTGAATAGACCTGTCTGTCTTTTCAAAAGTTGCACGGCAGTTGGGAGCGCAGATCGTTGCATTGCCCGTTGCATAAAAATTCATATAAATAAGAAATATTAGAGTCGTCACTTTTTGGAGAGACGCGTAATTTTGAAAAATGTAAAACAAGGATCCGTACGGTGATGTTGCGAACGAGTCAGAGATTGATATTTTGGGCGAAGCAACACTTGGACCGCCCAAGGCACACGGCACATGGCACACGGCACCAATGCGAGTAGCGCACAACCCCGCATCCTACGCATCTACGTATCTACGTATCTACGCATCTACGCATCTACGCATCTACGCATCTAAGCATCTCAAGTATCTTTTGTCGCTTCGCACCGCCACGCGACACCGCGTGCAGCCAATGCCCGCTTTTACTCTCACACTATTATTTCGACACTGATTCCGACCTCAAGCCTGATAACAGTGATAACGTGATTTCCAACAGGCCGTACGATGTATGAAAATTTTAAGTGAAAAATGATAGACGCGATGAGCACACACATATAAAAAGTCTTTCGATTACCCAGAATGCTTTGCTCGATTCGTTATCGGCTTGACAGCACTCGGTCAATTTCCCTGTCGACGATGATCTCGATACAGGAAAGCTGCCCTCGTCGGCATCGTGAAACTCATCCTCCGTCCCGTCCTCCTTCTTAGGAGAGATTCGCACGGTATGCATTCGCGAATTATTTTTTACTTTTTCTTCGTTTTCGTTTTCGTTGTCTTCTTCCTCTTCCTCTTGAGCATCGTTTTTAGATCCGATTCGTCGGGGGTCCGAATGCGCGACGTAGCTTTTCACCGCCTCGTAATCACTCTCATTAGCTTCCCTGAAACGCGATACACTGGGAGGCAGTTTCGTGCTCTGGGATTTTTCAAAGGACGGAATCGCATTGCCCATCCAAACGACCTTCGTCCAGTCACCGTCCAAGGAGTCATCGTGCGCTGTCGTCGCTTTTCGATTTTTACGCTCTCCTTTTAAGGATCTCCAGCACGCTTTCTTCCTGTAGGCCAGATCTCTTTTACTCTCGGAGAGGGCAGCGGCGATTCCCCCATCGAAGATTGAATCCTCCTTTGTGATCTGATCGTCAAAGCTAGTTTGCACCTCGACCGAGAAGCTCAATTTGCTATGGGACCTGGAAATATTTGGGCTGAGCGGAGGCGACGTATTCGTCGACTCGTCACGCATGGAGTCTCGATTACCAGTCTGCACGGAAATATCGGACTTGCGTCTTTCCGGTTCCCTTTGCCGCTTTGTCTTTCTCGTTGACGTTAGATTCTCGGCAGACTTGCTGACGTCGGCGTTTCGAGATTTAAGTCGCGTAGCCTTTCGCAGTATCGTTGTCGACTGTTTAGACGATTTCGACGACTTGGACGGTTCGGCAACTCGCATCCGGGTCTCGATCAGTAGAGACGTTTGATCTTCCGGATCCCAGTGGAATGGCTCACCCTGGACTTTCGCATAGCATATTCGTTCTTCGTTCTCTTCCGGTAAATGCTTCTGCACGTGAGCCCCATTGTTCCAGGAGCCATGATAGCTGTTCTGGGCCCTCGAAGACGGAGCTGACGAAGATGACGGAGAATGAGAACGAGAGGAATCTGACGAGCGAGAGGATCTGGAGGATTGCGATGACAAAGAGGAGGAGGAGCTCGGAGAGATCAGTTTCGCTCCTGGTGGCAGCTTGTCGAAGGATTTCCTCGTAGGAGCTTCGTTGCCCGATTCGTTCTCGAAAGTGATTCCACGCTCGACGGAGGAATTTGAGGGGGAGCTGGACCTCGAGATATCTTCGCCGAGAGCGAACGGTATGGGCGTCGGTATTCGTACGTACTTGTCGACGGGAGACGAAACCAGGAGAAGTGGGAGAGACGAGTCCTCGATACCGAGGGCAGAGTCAGGTCTGGAGTCGTCGAGGACGTAGCCGGTGCTGCAGTCCGAGAGGGTCCCATCGTCAAAGTGTTCGTCGAGGGAACGCAGCTCGCTCTTTACTCTCAAGCTGTACTCGTGAAGATTTTCAAGCTTCTGAATTGCGCCCCGCGACAGCTGGACGTTGCCAGCAACGTGACTGCAACTGCAGAGAGAATTGTGCGAACTCAATATCTCGTATCTCGAGTCATGATAAGAGAGACACGGTGCCGCGGGAGGATGGAGGCTGCTGTTGAGATCGTTTCTGATCTCCCGCAAACAGGCAAGAAGTTCGAGTACGCCGACGCATCCTATCAGCACGGAGACCAGTAGCCCCATTATTAGATATACGATATACGATTGATTTCAATTGCACCCATATACCGTTGCACTTCCGCCTGTTATCTTTTATAATCGATATCCTCGAAAAGCAAAAGTGTCTCACGGCTCCTCTCGTGTCGTTATTGGCGGTTGGCCGATCGAGCTGATTACAATTTCGTCCAATCATGTATTCTCTCTCCTTGTCTCTTCGACCAATTTCATTCGCGAATTTTCCTCAGGAAGAGTCTGGAGGTCGAGAGCAATTTTGAGGTCTTCGGTCTTCAACCCGAGAGCATCGTGAGGTCGCGGCCGAAGAGAAGGGAGGGAATCGATGGAAGGGATGGAAGGGATGACTCTGGCGAGTCGTTTAATATTTTCAGCGACATCGAAGCTCCTCTCGTTGGTAAATTAGGTAAAAGTTGATCGAGGGAGGATAGGCTGATGACAGAACGATTTCAAAAATATCTCGGAGAGACACGAATTCCCTGAGGTTGGACGGCTACGGCTGTCGGAAGCACGAGGTCACATGGTCGGCGCAACACCAGATTTCAGATAGTTATTCGAGCTGTGTAGCCTGCTTGACGATTATCCCGCAGGTACATCTGGACCGTGTACGGTAGCACTGGTCCTTTATCTTCGAACGAATCCCGAGATTGAGTTATCCATACCGACGGAGCGCCGATAGTAAACTGTTTTATTTTATGCGAGCAAACCGAGCTCGGAAACTGTGCTTGTTGGCCGTTATGTCGCTTAGCTTGACGACGAACCCGGCCGAAGGCTAAACTTAGACGCCCCAAAGTCCCTGGACGCAAATCGTGTCCTTAATGCACGCTCGGCGATCGATGAGGCCCTGATAATTAAATTAAATTACGATGTTCTTGGCACTTTCGGCGCTCCTAGCGCGCATCTACCACTTGGCAACGGCAATGGCCCTCATTTTCACGCGTACCGTTTGACCTCTCAAAATTCTTATTTTCCGCTTCCATTCCTCCTCAATCTTCTGACTCCGAGTCAAATCTTCTATAGGGTATATCGGATGACATAATAATCAACAAGATTGCAGCTATACCTATACGTGTCGCTGTGACGACTCGAATCCTAAGTCGTTCGCACAATGGCGTCTCAGATGCGCAAATTCGTCATCACGAAATCCTACGATACTTGTGCACGAGCTTTTTCACTGCCTGAACGTATAAAGATTTTTTTATAACTTAAGACACGCGTCTCTTATCATTTCGTTTTTATCTCGTGCCTACGATCTAGTTGGTTCATAAATTTTCAAGAAGCAAAGAGCAAGATCAAGAGTAGAATACGCCGATTTTATTTTGCATTTTTTTCTTTTTTTCATTTCTTTCAATACTTCAGTAAGACGCCTCAGTTAGATGCTCCTTCGT
Source organism: Calameuta pallipes (assembly GCA_030142375.1). Taxonomy (NCBI): domain Eukaryota; kingdom Metazoa; phylum Arthropoda; class Insecta; order Hymenoptera; family Cephidae; genus Calameuta; species Calameuta pallipes. The sequence goes on from JARQSW010000004.1 coordinate 126,340, forward strand.
TATATCGCGCCTGTAGTTGATAACTGCTCGTTCTTTTCGTATCAGTACGAAAGAGTGGATATCCTACTGCCAATTATTGACACGTCGCAGTCGTGACAAATAACGACGTAGTTGCCGGAAAGAATATATGGATGAATGTGTCCTTTGAATGGCAACGCCAAATCAAGACACTAAGAGGCTTGCCGAATCGTTTCTTTAGGCCTGTGGGTCTACCCGTTCCCTGATGAGCAGCCGACGAAACAATTCCAACGTTATTTTCGTCGATGATCGAGGATTCGCTTTGCGCAGTCCAAGTTGAAGTCACTTGCTGCTCTGGACGAGCTTCACGTGTCCTTTTCTATTCCTGGAAATAGTTGCCGAACACGACGCGAAATTCCCAAATGAGATCCTTCGAGTTGACAAAGGTCAGGACGATCCCCCCCCACCCCATCAACTACGGAAAAGCTCGCCCTGCTTTATAAATTAAAAATTACGAACCGCAGCACGAAATTTCCTTCTACCCTGTACACGTATTGCATATAATCACCGAATCCTGCTTCTATATTCCTCGTTTGATAAATTTCATTTAATCAAATTTGGCGCGTTCTCCAAATCCACGATTCTTCTGACCTACATGTCTCGCCATTCATCCTCGCATTGCAAAAGCGTAATGGCTATTTCTAAATTGTAGCCCAAGCGATTCGGTGTATGTACCGTCGCCGCGGGCATCGCTCTTCTTTCTCTGCGGTTGTGCAGCCGGCCGACTGGCTGCCCGGGTAAGGTTGGCATCAGTGGTTCCGCGTGCAAACATTTCCACGGCCGGTTGTATTCTTACCTCGTTGCAAGTGTAACGGCTGATTAATCGGCCGATATTACGTGATTGCTGGGTGTCGTGCACACGAGTTTCTAATTGTCAACGTTTCGCCGTCTAAAAGATCTCCTGTCCTTCGAAAGGCCACGTAATTCGATTATTCTGTGAAATATCTCCCATGGAGAGGGGACACGTCGAGCGGCCTCAATGTGCTTTGACAAACTACTACACCAGACGTCGTCTCGTGAAATATCAGCCAAATTACGCCTCCACGGACAATTCTATAACATTATACATATATACCATAGACGGGACACTGTTGTGTAGTAGACACGTGTATAGTTGAATTACGAGTGAAATAGACTTTATATTTGCAGCTCGCGCACGCAATTAAATTCCCATAACAGCCACCACACGCCTGGCTTTCAGTAAAGAAATTTCTATTATACATACATCATGACGCGCAAGGTTTTCTATTAATTGACGTACTGTAAGAGAAGAAAGAAAAAATAAATAACAATTGTCTTCTTCTCTCTCGTATAATTATCTCATCTATTGATATATATGTATATCATAGAGGTGTAACCGCATTGCGCTCTAGTCGGTTGCTTCTACGTTGCCGCACCTTATTCATTGATCCATCTGTGCACCAGTTGACGTTTACCATTAACTCCAGGGACTACGTCCAAAAATCAAAGACGAAGCACTATAATTCGTTTGCTTCGAGGATGAAGCACAGGCTGCACAAACGGATATTTCTCTCTGAAGCCATTATCGACAATTTACAGAGCTATATTAATTTCTACTCTAATTGTAAGAGCACAGCGAAGCGGTAACTGATTGTGAGTATACCGGGATGCCATTCGACAGGCGCCCGTGGTTTCCCCATTCACTACTCGTTCATGTATCGTCCAACAGTTTCACTGTTCTCCAAAGAGATGGCGCGATATGTTCTCTCTCCCTCTCTCTCTCTCATTGTCATAGGCGCTGTTTCGTTGAAAACGGAATTCGCCAATTTTACTCTACGCTGACGGAAACTTCATAATTTTAACTAATCGCGATATCCCTCTTACATGAATCCTGCAGTTCAAGTTAATCTTATATAAATTCAATTATGCTATATATGACAAACGTCCAAGGATAAAGAATGCCATTATGGACGTTCAAGGCTTCAGTCAAAATACGAGTCTCACTCAAGGAGGTTTTATCCCCACGTACAAGTCAAACAAAAGTCAGTCACTCTCAAGAATATTAAGTAATTTGCAATAATTTTTTTTGCATAATTATAATCTAGTAACGACTAGAAATGAATTTTTAGATTTGCAAATTATTACTCGAATGCTTTTAAACGATAAAAATGAATTTGTAATTCATTATTTACGTTCGTGTGGCTTTGCTCTTTTTTTGCAATTTTACATTTGCAATCTTTAAATCTTTTACAGTTATTAAATTATAAATCCATACGTTCATAAATTCATAAAGATTACTAATTTAAGACAACTATTGCAAATTTCAATTAAATAATATAAAACATTTCTTAAATAACACGCAATCTAAGCTATCGTCTGCCGATAATCTTCGCTTAACCTATTATTTCTTGACGTCTAACGCAGTGTCGGTAAAAATCCACGTGGCGACAAACATTATTGAACTGACAGTGTTTACTTTAATTATTAATATTTCATTCCAAAATTCTGTGACCTCACTTTTTCAATATATTTATATAAAAATCTGTACACTTCAGGCAATATTTTAGCTCTTTCATTATTAGTGTGATTATTAAAAAAAAAAAAATCGTGATACTAAAGTGTCAGAAATGCTTTTTCCTCCTTAAGACCCCTTACAGTAATTAGTATGATTTTTCATGTAAAATTGCTCTTTGAAATTTTCGATAAGGTGTCTTTGAATTTCGTCGATAACTGCTATGTACTTTAACTGAATTATACCATATAAAAAATTCAATATTTTATTTAATATCAAGAATGCCGATAGAGCTTCCCTAAAAGTTCATCATTGACTGTTTCCAAAGAAAAGTGTATTACTTCAGTTGAATTGTAAAGAAAGTCGGCACAATCGTCTCGATACGTTAATACTTACACGAAAAGAAGCTACCTATATGTTTCTCTTTGATTACTGACCCCTTACAGCCATGAAATTTGGCTCGAAAGAGTTTCAGAAAAAAGAGAACAATTATCAACGACTTTTTTCCCCGTAAAAATAGGAAAGAATGTATAGAAAGTTGTCTTATCGTAGGATTGGCAGATTAAGATAACCGTAATGCAAAACTGCAAGATGCAAGATGCACTGACCTCATCGCAAGCAGCGCATCTGGGTTTCAGCTGTTCGGCGTAGTGTCGTTCGCAGTACAGCGCATCGTCATGTACGCAGTAAGCCAAGTCGACAAGAAGTTCCCTGCACTGCGTGCACTGAAAACAGGGCGGATGGTAGAGAAGACCCAGTTTACTCGCCGAGACTGCGAGTGTGCCGTAGTTAAGAGGGTTGTGACAGCCGCCGCACTCCTGTAAAAATGATAAGATTTTTCGGGCACGATAAGCAGAGAGATCGAGAGGACTTATAAGAAAGGATAGAGAGGCAGAAGAGAGGAGGAGATGCGTGGAAGGCGCATGGGTCGATATACATATGTACATACATAGACACGGCGAACTACGATGCTGTGGGCGCGTCAACGCTAAAAGCTTCCAGAGCGATTGGCACCGAGTAAACATGTGACCTCTTCGATACATAAGCTTAACCCGACCGGCTTCTAAGTTTAACCAACCCTATCCAAACAGCGGCAGCACCGAGGATGTACAGGATGTAGATACATACACGAATATTGACATTCATGGGTAAACCACGTCTTTTCACGCTTATCGTGCTCATCGGTCTTATTACGATTTTTAACGAGGACTACGCTCCTTTCTCTTATATGAAGAGATTACGCGTTCGACTACAGGATGACAAAACGTATTACGACAGCGATCCGAATCGATTGAATTTCCGTATGAACCGATGTACGTCAAACTCCCGGGCTCCCTAAAACAAATCGTAAATTCCTGCGGTAGCGGAGCAAGGTGCGCCACACGGTGTGAAAGATTATTTGTTTTTGGAAAGGGAAACACTTCCGCCGGTAACACGAGGAAACGCATTGTAGACAGGAGCACTGTGGAGTAATAAATTTTTTTCTTCGATCGTATCGCACCAGGAGTCTGATATTTCGTAGGTGAGTATTAGAATATTTATCATGGGATCGTTAAGCGAAGCGAACTGAATTAAAGTGTCTTACAAGACATCTCTCGGTAATCTCCTGAACGGTGCCGATATCCAATGCGATCTCGTTCCTCGCCGCCATGAAGTCATCGGCGCTCGTGGAATGTTGAGGCTCGAGGTGACGACAGTAAGCTCTGGCAAGGTCCTGCTTCGGCAACTGGATCGCCAATTGACGATCTCGATATCGCTCACCGGGACTTCCTAGTCTCGGTACCATGATTTCTGGCAGCATCGAAAAGTACTCTTCTACCTGAAAGTCATTTCGAATCGATGTAATTGATGGAATCGACGTAACTGGCTCGAACCGCTACAACCAATTTCATACGAGTAATCGGACGTTGGCGCGTTTTCTCAAAGTCTCCCACCAACTCTCTCTCTCTTGCCATGCGTCCGAAATGTCGTCTAAAATCTGACTACAGAGTATTTATAGAAAAATTTCATTACAGAGTATCAATCTTATAAATATATCGGGGTGCTCGATTACTGGTGTATAAAGTCGTAAAAGTTTAATGGAGAGTTTATGATATAGTGGCGGCCAAGCTGGCTTCTCCAGTTTGCTATACTTTGCTGGTTTACCAGTCTTACTAGTTTCCTGCTTCCTCGTTATTCTCCGTTAGTTATGACAAGCTTTTCGAAAATATTGAAGTTGGGCTCCAAGCCAACCCCCACGCTCGCACATGAGTACTTTCAGTTTCGCAGGTACAGAGATATATGTGTGTATATATGTAAGACACATCCAATTGACTAACATGCATGCTCAGCTTCGCGCATATATGAGTACGTTCACATGAAATCTGTCGACTTAGTAAATTTAGTAAATTGATCATATTTTTTCATGAACATTTTTTCGAGCTCTCGGTTCCCCCAGTCCTTGAGCATCCTTCGGCAAACGGAAATTCTCGGACCTTATGAGATGGAAGTCCCGGTGGAGCCCAGACCAGGCCCCTGTCCCTCGGGTCGAATGGGACGGGGCCGCCCCCGGATGAATCTGCCTTCAAGCCCAACCTCGCTCTCACGGAGACCCATTCCTCGTGACACACGTCGTGCGCTTCTCTCGGGCACTTGCAGCTCGTGCAGTTTTTTCTGAAATCAGAGACAAGGACAATAAGGGAGTGTGCATTATAACGATGATCCTATGTTTGAATGGCCGTGTTCAATGAAACCGTCGACAAAGGGCCGCTCTTAACGTTAAATATTTGCCTGGCACTTTTCATTAAGGCCGGAACACGCCTCCAAGGATTCTAATAAAGCGTTATATTGCCATTGGAGGGATCGTGCGCGCGTCATCGATAAACTGATAATTACGGACGGATTTCTCGAGAACGAGAGTCGGCCGATCGGACTCGGAAGATCAATCAGCTTTTACCTCGTGTACATACGAGTAGTATCAAATAGATGAAATTTAAAGCTAACATTTTACTCTGGCCTTTGCGCATCCTGTCGAATGGTCGGGCTAAGGTCGAACCAAGATCAAGACTGAAGGTTGCTCCAAATATATCGGGTCACGAGCCTAAAAGCTGCCATCCACTGGGATGGGACCGTGGAGTCAGCGAGCTATAGCTTTATCGCAGCTTGGCTCAGCTTAGCCCGCGTAGTGGATCACAGCCTTTAAGAGAATTCTATTCCTGTTCGGCAGGCGTGCAGAGTCTTATAGTCTAATTGTAAGTGAAGCCGAGAATCTTAACATCGGACGAGCGGCCATTTTTTTTCTTCGTGCTTACTAAATTACGCTAAATTACAATAATTCGACAGCACGTTTTCATGTCTTCCGTTCTATGTCTCATAAAGATATTTGGGTCTCAGAATCCCAGATAAAAGGACACTCTTATAAAGTGATATTATAACCCCATAGATATTAATTTTGCCTCCGCGAACATATCGTTGAAAAATGCTCTCAATTAATAAAAGTTAAAGTGAATAATTTATTATACCTCTCGTCGCTGATCGATCGATTCCTGGGATCATTCGAAGCAAGAAATCAAAGCGCGCTCTGAAGGACTTGAGGATAAATCGAAAAAATGACGTTCAAAGCAAAATCGAACTAATAAGATTCAAATTTTAGGACCACGAATATTCAGACTTCACATATACGCGTAGCTCTTATGTGCGTTACAGAAAGAGTGACTTATTATCTATTCGCGCGCGCACGTGCGAAAGAAATAAATAGAGAGACAGAAAGGAATGTTTTTTTTCGCTACTCCGAGCCCACGAGGACACTTTGAGTTCAATGTGCGAAAGACACTTATATGTATATTATAATATAAACATGCTTGGATTTCTTAATAGAAGCAATAACTGTGAGTTAGCAATTTACCTAACAATCAGCTCGAAAAGTTCAAACTGGTCAAAGACCTTACAGTAGAGATGAAGGACCCTGACGCAGGCCCACTTCATACCCGGCCACGGTGCCAGACTGAAGTCGAGGCCATCCTCGAGCGGACACCTGCCAATGGAGAAGACTCGCTCGAGCTCGGTTCCACTTATCGTTGGAAATCGGTATTTTCGATCGAGCATTGGATTTCGTCGAGGCTTTCCTCGTGCAGCCCCGGTTACGTTTCCAGAGTCCACAAGGTTAACGAGAGCATCGAGTCCTCTCTTAAATTCACCCCCAGGAAGAGTCGGATGCCTCTCGGACCTCTCGCGCTTCTCGAAGGATGCGGCACTTTTGCGAAAAAAGTCTTTCTCCGGTACCGAGGGACACCGGGTTCGCATCTCCCTGATCCTCTCCCGTGTCTCTCGCGTCTCCAAGGAAGGACTCGGCTGACCCACCACCGATTCCTTCCTCCTCTTCGGTTGCGGGATCTTGACACGAATTCCCTGAGGCTCCGCGCCGGGCGACGTCACGCACGAAACTCGCACTTCCATCTTCGAGCCCTCTTGCGTCGGTCCCTTCGGACTCATCTTGTCAGCGAATTCATTGAGTCCATCTCTATCGCTATCGTAATTCGTGGTAACGACGATGACGACGTGGACGTTGACGGAGATGGCCTTGCAGCCACCCTGGAGCCACCCTGGCCGACGTCCCTTCCGATCGTCTAGGCTTCCCCCCCTTCCCGTCTCTTCACCACGTTCGCTCCCTTCTCATTCGCGCTCAATGCAATCGCCTTCGCTGCACTCATGCTGGCAGTCAGCATTGGGACGTCGGAGCCTGATTGACTTCGCGGTTCTGTCACCGCGCTCTTGCGAGACACCCGAAGACCAGCCGAGGCGACAGAGCGACGAAAGGTGAAGGATCACTAATGAAGGAGCGCACGAAACTTGCTCGCTTCGAAATGAAAGGCGCGAGGCGCGCGTCGCAAGCAGCGTGCAGTTTATAAATTTACGTTCGCTCCTCGGCTAGTCGGCCAAATTAAGGCACCGTTTGTTTAAATTCACTCAGCGGGGCCTTTATGAATCGATCACACCTCGCAGGCTATCTACATAGCGTGGCCATCTTCATTTATTTTTATTGGGAAATCACGTGGGGCTTAACGAGGGACAGAGAGAAAGATTGTTTATATGTCAACGATAAAACGATTTTGAGCTTTTCAGTTTTTAAGCTTTCTTCGAACCTCGGGCAACACGATTTCTAAGTCTATTTACTGTCACTCTCACCAACAACGACACCACCGGAGGCACTGAAATCGAGATGGCATTCAGAAAAGAAATTTCATGAGCTTGAGGACTCTGGATATTATAGGAGAAAGAAGAAGAAAAGAAGCGATGGCTCGGAAGAAGAGAGGAGAGGCATATTGGAGGAGACGATTGGAAAGTACAGGAGGGACTATGTCGAGCCAGCCCCACGTAGCTCTATGTTGGGATCTGTGCCAACACGAGCTAATAGAATCGGAGTGCCGTACGCTGTAGTCGTCGAACGATACGGATAAACCTGACGATGAGATTGGAGATAAAGAGGAAGGACGGCGTTTACTACTTTCTTAGTGAAATCGCTTTGACTGAAAAGGAACAGTGAAAATTTTCGTTATTTCTCTGATTGAACCCCCTATGGAGAAAGAACCCTCTGGAACACCATGAAAACCCTAGACAACGTCAATCCAGTATCAATTATCTTAATCACTCCAACGCGTGCGATGATTTTCGATCGATCGAGCACAGGATCGTCCACGTTACCCGTGAAGTATACAGCATCTCCGTTGTCCAAAGAGAGCATGCAACGTCTAATGAATGCTAACCCATCTTCCTGGCGAGCGATACATCAGGAAGCTTCGGCTAATGGCTATTAATTAGATAAGTGTTTGCTATATCAGGAGTATGTAACGGTCACCGTTTAAAATAGCCGTGGATAAAACGCCATTTCAAGATGCTCTATTTGCGTCCATCGTAGAGGTCGCTTCGTACCTAAATCTGAAGAAGCCACAAGTGCGAAATCGCTCGGCGATCGAAAACGAATTTCAAGAGGCGCAACTACGGACCGATTTGGCACGTACGTTAAATTTAAATCTAACCCGAACAGACGTCTAGCGTCACGCACGAGGCGTTCCACAGGGAGGGTGCAGAGTGGCGAACAGTGCGGAAAGCCGATATACCGTTAGAGGGAGCGCGTTTCGCGCAGCAACACAAACAAACCCGATGACGCGATCGAGTGGTTCCTCCTGCTGCCTCGTGCTTCCTCGTGCTCCTTACGGTCTAACCAGAAGCGATAATACAAAATTGAGAATGGCGTATCTGGGTACTCGTAACCTTGTAACCTTCCAATCGTAAAGTTCAAGTACGCGATCGGCGGATTGTCAATTGCGGGACACTTGCAGGGAATCTATCTCATTTGAAAAAAAGGGTCTGTGCCGTTGGAAAAAGAAGTTTGGCAAGGTGCGAAGCGGCCTAAAAAATTCAACCGTAACGCTGGGCTTTGACGTCGATTGAGAAGAGAGAAAAATGTCTTTTGCTCCAGGCCAAAGAATATAATATGCGAAAATAGAAGTGTCTGTCGTCACGGGTGACGTTATCAGCCAACGAAGCTTTACGGGCCGTGAATCGAAAAATAAAGCTGCCATATATCAGTTCGGATTCATTATTACAGATTGGTAGATATGCATGCACACACCGCGCACAGCCTGCACCTTGTGGCGCACGCTACACATGCGACACATGCGACACATGCAATCGACAATCTTATTCATAGAGACACACGTGGCGTTTCGGTCCACTCACGGAGGCTCGTTACTGTCACGATCCTCACGAGGATTTTCGATATTGTCTTTGCATCGGACAACTTTGAGACTCGACTTTTTCAGGCTCGTTCGGTATCAACAAACTATGAGCTCTTCACTCACTGAACGTAATTTCAGAATTTTCGATCTTGATCTTATCGAGGATAAACGAAAGAGTGGAAGAATACGAATATTTGGACTCAAGACACTTTATGCTTTCTTAGCTATACGTTGATACGAATATGTAACGGTTGAGGACTGTGAGTCGATCGGCTAATCGTACGGCAGAGAGCTCACGATGATTGCACCACGTGTCAAGGTCGAAATTTGTCCGATTAGATCTCCATTTCCGAAATCAAACTCGAATTCGATTATGACGCCACGATAAGACACGCGACGAGGTACGCGCCAAAGAGTGCATCCGCAAAAGAAGCATACTTCAAACTGGCGCCACGAGGTTCCACGGCGACGTAGGTAGGTGGCTGCCTATACAGGGAACACCGGGTGGCCAAGAAACACGGAGGAGGCGCAGGCGCGCAACTGGTGTCATCGAAAGCTCTTGGAAAAGCAGCCAGCTAGTCAGCTAGTCAGTCAGTCAGTCAGTCAGTCACCGGTTAGTCATCCGACTGGCTGGGCAAGGCAATCCTAGACTCTCCCTTCTCTGGCTGGCGACCCCCCCCCCCCCGGCAGTCCAATGGGTCTGTTTTCTTGCAGGCATCGAAATAATGCTCATTTCATATATCTTCTATAGTCATTGTTTGTTTTTTTTGGCAACTCGCGCGCTCACCCCCATATCGCACGCTTTCGCTCTGGACTTTGGCGAAAGAGCAAACGCGCAGGAAAATAAAGTAAACTCAAAGGAGGACTGGATCCTGTCAACCGAATGGTGGTCCGGACAATCGTCTCACGCGTTAGTTCCATTTAACGTTACACGTCGTACTAGTACGGCGTCTGAGCTGGCAGACGACACTCGAGAATTCGGTGACGTGGACGTTCTATTCTATATGAATGTAGCGTCGAGTCACGCACAAAACTCAAAAGTCGTCAGTGCTTAGTAAGATCCATAATAATAACTCCAGTTTACATATTTAAAACAAGATGGCGCATGTCTTCTCCGATTCGTTCATTCTCTCGGAAATCCTCTTTACCCGCGAGAAACAAGTGACAGTCGCATTACGTCAGCATTGAGATACAGACTCGAGGGAATCATGAAACGATCAGCGAGGGATACTCACGACCCGTTTATTCCGTGAATAAAATTAAGTAGACGACGCGATGGGATGCGTGCTTTTTTTCTGTACGTTGGAGGAATCGCGCGATTGCGTAATTCAATTGTCTGGAACGAACGCTGGATAAGCACCTCTCGTTATGCAACGGTTGGTTATTGCCGATGAGGAGGCTAGAATAATGCAATTTCCCTGATGTCGGCATCGTAAGCACCGTTAATCTTGGCAGCCCTAACCTGACGCGACGAGGTCACCGGAGGAATCTCTGACAGAGACGGACGACAATGCCGTCTCCTAGCAAATTACTTCGGGTCGACCGATCCTTGCGATGATTCATCGCAAATAAAATAATCGCGATATCCGTAGGATTATTATCTCTTAGCTGGTTATCGCACGGCTACACGTCCCATTCGTCGTAGCATTGTTGACCATTGAAAATAATTCCCGCAGCCCTTACTTTCGAATGCTCGCGCACGCTCTCATAAAAACAGAAATAGATCCTCACGTGTCGCAAGATGCATTCTTCTTCCATGTCTCCCTGTACGTTATGGGGAATTGTCCTTTCTCGTTCTTCGCTATCTCCTCCGTGACTCCGTGACCCCCCTCTCCCCCGTCTTCCTCTGCAGGCCTTTGTCGGTTGTGCGAATCGTATTCAGGCGAAAATTGCAAAGGCAACGCAGCGACGACCAGTCTTGGAGTCCGAGCTGCGGGAAGAGTGGGAGGACGGGATAGTGATAACTGCAGGGGGGGAGAAGAGGTTGTCAACGAGGCAGCGATTATGACTAATCGCAAGCCGGAGGCCGATACGGAAGCGGACTGAACCCCTTCGAAATGAAGATACGACTGTTGGGCTGTGCTCTTCTCTTAATTGCATAGTTTCGCTCTCGCGAAGGAAAGGGCGGCGTTTTCTTTTTCGATTCCGCCAATTCCCTGACCAACAGTCGATCGTCCAAGACCATATTTCGATGCCGGTCACACAGTGTTGCGAAGGAAGTTCGTGATCAGCCGAAATAGGAGGTCAGTGTTGGCCTGCAATGTGATTAGGAAATGAGCCTGTACTGCTATCTTCCTGTTGGCTTCGAATCGACGTTGTCCAACGTAAAGTAGGATTCCACCGTGCCTCTGTTAGCGGCGAGTGGAAAATGGGCTTCTTGAAGATCCGTTTCAACCGAGCATCGCAATCCACAACACGGCATATATGTATGTATAGTCTGTGAGAGCGATCCGGTAAGAATGTTTCAGGCAGTGCTTTGCTTCGTTTTTCTCGCACGCGGCACAAATCGAGTCAGTACTGTTGCATTGGAGAAATTTATCGACGCTCTCTCTTCTACTGCGCGACTGCACCTTCAATTGTCATTCGATTTCATTTCATTTATTTTCTTCGCAAAAGACTTCGAGTTTCTTTGCTCAGGTTGCGCTTCTTCCGCATTGGAGAATTCATGCGACTTCGTAGAACGCAGTCGCTTCACTCGCGATATTACGCGCACAAACCTCATTACTAAGAGTCGGCCGACTGAAGCTTGACCATACCGATTCAAGTCCAAGTTTCAACTGACGCTCCTTCTACAGTAGTAGAAGAATGGGAGAAGTGGAAAAGGAGAACGAGGGAGACAGTGAGAGAGCGAGAGAGACCTCGTACCCAAGCGGAAAAATTATATATATATGTATGTGTGTGTATACTATATGGAACATATGTATACTGATTGCACACAGTTTTGAACATATACAAATCATATACATATAATCCATATCCCGAGTGATAATTTTGAAGCTACCTTGTACCACGAGGTTCTGGACGGAGTCTCTTTTGATCCTTCATTTCAATCCTAACATTCTGCTTTAAACCTGTACGTCATACAATTTTGTATTTCAACCAATCTTCAACTTCCATGTCTTACTATAACCTATTTCTATGTTCAATGTAAAAATAAATTTAAAATCTCATTTATAAAATATTTTTCTTTTTAATACTTATTACTATCACGATTACTACTACCGCAGAGGAATTAATTGCGAATTACGAAATACTAAATGTGTTCTTTCAATTTCTCTTATGTAGAATGTATTTCGCGAAATTCCCGCGAGGTCCTCTTTTAAGCCCTTAAGTGTAAGATGTGGAAAAATCTATCACTTTTCAGGTCTATAACCAGGATATTTATCAAATGTAAATATCTCTTACATACATACATATAGTCATAGATTTTACATGCACTATTACTTCGTTATACTATTAACGTTTCAAAAAATACATTTTTTACGAGGCTAGATATAATTTTCATCTAGATCATATATGATCTGACGACATATATGTATGTCGAAATCTGTACTCGGTCGCGGCTTTGCCTCACGAGCTACTGTCCGACGCGACTGTCTCCGTTTGCTTTGCGAATCTGATAAGGAGGAGAGGGGGGGGGGGTATTGAATAGCAAACTTACCGGCTACAGTAGCAGACCGGACACCTCGCATCCTCGTTAATTACGCTCGCACGCTTCCAATTGTCCCATTGTCCAGTGCTCATTGCGCGACGCTATCTGATTATTAGCCAATACGACACGCAAAATCGGCGGACGCACAATCTTCGATTCGCCTTATCTTTAGCTTGTATTTCTTTCGACAGCGTGCGACAACCAAACCCGTCAAGTAGTCGATCACGCTCTAAAATTAGCAAACGAACCGTCGATGCGCTCACCTGCGCAAAGCGCGCGCTCACCAGGTCGCAACACTCGTGCAGTGGTTGAAGCCCAACCAACGAAGAACTAATTAGTCCTTGGATATAATTTCCCATGAGCCATGTGTTGTTGTTACGCGACGCTGGGCGACCGCGAGACTAAAGCAATACTGGCCCGTGGCACTGCTGCTCGATATTATCGTAAGGTTTCCTGAAAGTGGCATTAAAATTCCAACGATAGCGCGAACTCTGTTGCGATCCGAAAGAACATACTTACATACATATGTACGTCGGAACTGACATTAACGTAGAATACATTGTAGGATACTTACAAAACAAAACAACAAAATAACCGGTCGAGCACCATATTCCATTAAACCTCATTAGCCTCTCCCCCCTATTTCCAAATCTGCTCGGAAATCTGAGCTTGACCCACCGATATCGTTCCCTTGTCCTCAAGATACAATACAATTCCTTAATTGCTACATGTGAATGGGTCCATGGACCAGTGAACGTGACGGTTAAGATACCTATGAAGTGCCTGCCAAGAAAGTCCAATTGGATATGCCGGGAGGATGATAAAGAGATTTCATGAGGCTCGCAGTTGATGACCCGCTGGACCACCGAGATCACGCAGGAGCCAGAGTCTAGCAGACTTACGTTATGCCAGGACGGGCGAAAATCTCATTAACGGTTTAACGAATTAAAAATGTTCTAGCGCACCTACACTCGTCTTTCCGTTGCACAGACTACCTGCAAGTTTATTCCTCCTCCGGACGAGGGCTGACCAGCGAGCCAGCGTGGAGCAAGCCGTGGCGCCATGAGCCATGAACGACCTATTGCTCAGTCAGCACGCCTCATCGCCGCCCAACTTTTAGCAGTTTATAAAGTGCTCGACGGGAAATCTTGGCTTCCCTTCGTCAAGGTTGCACAGCGACGACCTCCGACCTTCCACTTTCAGCCCAGCGCTTTCGTCGAACCTGCGAAGACTCCTAGACTCGCTACGCTCCTGCAGTCCCGAGGGTGTATAAATGCTATTACGTCGCGTACGAGGGAATACGCGAGAGACAACCAAATGTCACGAGTTACCCTTTTGCTCTAGATTCCATCCTTCGTTCGTTTATTAGCGGGAGGGGAGGAGGGCAACTCCCCCACCCCGGATGCCCGACACTCAATCGGCGGCAAATAACGGCCTCTCACGCCAACCAGTACAATTGATATTTCCTGACATTTTTCAGGAAGCGTCAGCAAATTCGTTAGAGCTTTCACGATGTCTCGCAGCGCCCAGTTTGAAAATTCACGTGAATTAATAATGCGTAAGACTGCTGAATGAGAGACGTGATAAGAATGACACAGCCATACAAGAAGGAAGGAGACCTAATGATACGCGAGCGCGTAACGCCTCACTCCTATTAACCATATAATGGACATGAATCACTGGCAGCCTCATGGTCGTCCTGCAAATACTTTGACAGAGTCTTTTCATTATGTTTCTATGCGGACACAACAGCGATTTTTCATTTCGGTCATCGAAGAAGAACTCTCTTTCTTTTTGTCTGCCACCAGTCCGTTCAGAATTACGAGTGAAAGATTCAGCTGCTGTTCGCTAGATATTATTACTACACTGGACTATACTTTGCATTGTACGTATACGTAGACTATACATAGTCTGCATAGACGAAATCAGATCCACTTAAAGATACTTGGTTATGATCTCATGATTGAGCTAAAGTATGAGGAGAGTGGACGACTTTTATGCTCATTCGCATTGACATTCGGTATCACCCAGCCATGTTTTGTATCGCTTGATTCAGCCAACCCGTGTTGTAAAGCTATTGGTACGAAGACCACGTGGCTCCTCAGTTCCTCCAGGAAACTCTGCAGTTTCTTTACTCGTCTTGGACGACATTGAGCATCGCGAAGCAGTCACTGCCAACCGCAAGACACGTACACTCCGCTACTGTGGTTCTCACTAACCTGGCAGCTCAAATCGCAGGGTTTAATTACTCCAACTTGAACTTAAAATTTTAAGTGCATACTCGTATGCAGTATATGTTGGTAGATTCGACTTGAGCCCACTAACGCTAGGCAGGATATTAACGCAATATAGAATCATAATATACATTTTTTTAAGCTGCACTCCGAAATATACGTCAGAACTGTAATGGCAATTCCGCTTGAGCATCTTTTGTAAGAAATTTCATCATTTTCTGTCGCCACCGTGTGCACCCATATAATTCATCCGTTACCCTCAATAGACAATGTTGCTTACGACAGTCACGTTAATCTATGAATTCACTTATTTGCGTAGAAACTCTGTTTGCTATGTGAAATGGTAAGTGGCGCGTACTCTACTGATCTCCGTAGATAACTTGTCAATCCGAAAATATCGACAATCTCATAAATTACGAGACTAGATGGCAGCACCGTAATCATATGTATAACATCATATCTGCTTGCTCGCCCAGAACCACGCTCTGTGGTATCTTATTGAATATATTCAAAAGCGATTCGTTTAGCGTAAAATTCATTGCGACCTGAGCTCAGAAAAATTAAACTGATACCATGCATAGATTCGATTATTAAGTTTATCAGCAACCTTAATCTTACCTCCAGGGATGTGGGACAAATCCAGAGCAGGCACCTTCGCACTGCAGACAGGGTTGGCCATTGTTTATATCGGTTATCCTAACCCCCTGAAACAAAGTGTGTCTAATTAGATATGATCAGGATTAAGAATCGAAACGGAAAGAGGTTAAGTACTTCGAACTAGTCGCTTTGACGTCTTCAGAGATTCTGTGCGTTACGTATACGCGTAAATATCGGATGTTTTGTTTGTCCAACGAAAAAATATATAGGAAATGTATTAATTCCTTTTCTTTCAAATTCATGAAAATCTATCAATAGATCCAACTGCACGGGAGACAAAACTCTGATCGTGCAGAACGTTCTTAACCGGGGAAAACGACGCGAGCGCCGATGGGTTGGAGCGGTTAGAGCCTGCAGCGGTGAGGCTGAACCATGTGAGATATGAAACAAGGTCGCCCAGGACGGATGTGGTCGGGCTGCCCACGTGGAGGCGATCGCTCGTCTCACCAGTCGAGTCTCGACCATCGCCAAATATTGAGTGAAATGCGTAGTAGTCGGCAGGCTATGTCGTCTCCCCATCTTCCTCGGATGGCTATATTTAGTCAGCTTGAATAATTATGGGAAACCGATCGCGACTAATTATCATAGTTCGTAACTCGAGGCTTGAGTCAATGCACCTCATCCTCTCGTTCTCCTACGTCGAGCGTCGCGACGTTCGTTTCGACGCCGATGTCGAGCGCGACTGTATGGCCGTTTTTAAGGTCACGTGTTCCACCGAGGAGAAAAATTCTACGTCTGACGACTTCTACACAGTGTAGCGACTTCGTAGGCGTACCGTGACATTTGCCTGACGCGTTGAGTAACCGAGAGTTACGCAGCAAGATTGAATCTTTCCGAGTTCGCGGAAGGAGGACAAGGCGACAAGGAGTTCGGAACGGAGGGAAGGATATGACTATATGACTGTATGACCATACGGCTATGCGATACATCGCGAGTATATCTATAGATAGATAGAGAGAGAAATAGAGAGAGAGAGAGAGAGAGAGAAGAGGAGAGAGAGAGAGCAGAAGTGAATTAAAGAGGTCGTCAAAGGACTGTACGTAGCTATGAGAATGCATCGTACCCCATCTTGGTATTCCCAGATCTTTCTTGAGGGTGTCCTAGAAGGTCTCTTCGAATTCCTGGATTCTCTGCTGGTGCGTACGACATCACACTTGCCGCCGTTCGTCCCAAAAGAGCCGTGCGCCCATCTTTTAGCGACGATGCTCGGATTCCTCGATGAGTCTGGAATTTGAATGAACGTCGCGGTAACGTTACGCTCGACCGGTCCAGTACTGGCCTCGCGGTATCTCTCGTCACTGGCGAGGACGCCGACGTTGTCCAAAGGATCTTGTCGAACTACAATTGGCCTGCGGAGCTGTGTTTGATCTGCTGGTGACTCCTTCCTCTCGAGCGAAGTACCAGAAAAATATTTGTTCCTAAATCCCTTGTCGGCATTTCCTCCAGTGAAGTGACGTTCTTCCGACGCGCCGTTTCCAAACTTTTTCTCTTCCTTAAGGTACCTGCGAGCGAATTCTTTGTTACTCTCGTGCCAATCTTTCCTCGTGTCGTCTTCATGATCCTCCGATCCAGGCTCCCTGGGTGGAGTTAGGGCTCTCGCGTGTCTCGGCAGCCTCTTCTGCAGGGAATGCGCCGCCCCCCCGTTTAGCTCGCTAACGGATGAAACACGCGCCTGCCTTAAAGAATGCCGCATCGGCAAACTCTCCGGATCTCGCCTCGGCCCTGCAAGGGCTCTCTCGTATCTTTTAATTCTGACGTCGAACTCATCCGGGCTCTCCGGTTCGTCGACCAGAAAAGAATCATCTTTCTTTCCTGTGACTCCTCGAGAATTCCTCGGAGACACCAGCGGACCGAAATTGTGCGCATCGCTTCTTTTCCGTGAACTCTCATTCTTAATCTCGATAACTTCCTTCGGCCTACTGGATTCCTTGGAGCGATGCGCTCTATTGGCATTTTTATGTTCTTCACTGTCCTTTCTAGCCAGCGGAGGACATGACTCGGCTTCTCTTCTATTAGACGTTCGATCAAGAGAAAACGAGCGAATGTCTTCCTGCGAGTCTTTCTCCTTGTCTTTAAATTTCTCGAACGTAGATCTGATGGTCTCGTTATCGCGAGAAGCCGATCTCGATTTCCTGAATCTTTCCTCTCGATGGCGATGAGCAGAGTGCTCGTTGACGCTGCGTCTCAGGGAGTCAGAGTTTTCACTTTCACGACTTTTGGCTTTATCACTGTACGTTTGATGCTCCTTCGCGTCCTCCGTTTCCTGGGTTTCCTTGTTCCTCTTCATCATCAACATCATCCTCTTCTTCTTCTTCTTCTTCTTCTCAATCTTCATCTTCTCCTCACTTTCATTCCCATTCGCGCTCGCGAAAAGGGAAAATCTGGTTTTCGCGGAACTTGGTGATTCGTCATTTTGTACCTGATCCTGCGACCGCGACGCTTTAGCTGCTGATGATCGCCTTTCTTGACCCACCTTCGTTTTATTCTCGCCATTGATCATCCTTGTTATCTTATTCTTGCTATCAGTTGGCGCCGACCTGAAAAGTTCGAATCGCGATTTTCTGCCATCTTTAGTCTTGGCCTCCGGCGTCAAATTGTTGCAGTCTCCCAAGATGTCCTTAATATCCCACGTGCCGAAATGTTCTCTGCTTCGGCGGTACACTAAATCCGCATCTTCCAATTTTTCGTCTTCCGGCATGTAAAAGCAGTTTGCCATAAGTTTTTCCGAACGCGCATGCGCTCTTTCACCTCGAGATTCCTCGAACCATCTGTGCTTCCCTTTGACTCCTCGACTGGAATCCAACGAACCATCGACCCTCGACGAGATAACCGCAGTTGGCTTTGGTTTCTCTGGCTCGATTTTCTTGGAGCCACGAAAGCGAGACGTCATCTTGACAATGAACGGAGTATCGATTGTTTTGGTAAAAATGAATGATGAGCCAATTATCGAAGGCTGAAGCGAAACCGGCAATCGACGGACTCTGGGCAGCTTTTAATAAGCTCGATAAAAGGGACTAGACAGCCCGAAACGGTTTCATGAGATGCGCGTTAGGCATTCGCCACAAGCTTAGATGATGCGAGATACAAGAAATATTCCTTGCCTGGGCTCAAACTGGAACGGTCACAGAAATGGCAGTGTGGCAGTATGGCAGTGTGGCGCAAGACTGCGAAGTAGCACTGAATCTCGAAAGCGAGTATGTAGTCACACGCGAAGGCGCACGCAGCTCTCACAACCGATGACTGACTGTCAAACGGACGATCGAAGAACAAAGGTGGCAAAGCGTCGTTATCCCGTTTCTCGTCTCCGATTATATGTATATCGTCGCGAGCACGGACGGTAGTCCTAATTGGCAGATCGCTTCGTAGGAACGTGGCGGCATAATCGCTATAGTACAAGACTCGGAACTGTTTAAAGTAGCCTGTGAAAACGTAGGTGACGCAGGAGCTGAGCTCGTTAGATAGATCACAGTTGGCTGACGGAATGGTCGAGCTCGATGGTTCGTTGCACGTTGCAGGCTTCGGGCAGAGTTTCTTGACACACGGGGAGTCAAGAACGCGACGTTGAAGATGCTGATCGAGCACAGGAGCAGGAAGCAGAAGCCAGGAGGAGGCTCGTACGCTCCTCGTCTCCTGCCTGTCGCTTTACACTGTCGCTAAAAGAAACCCGTATACGCGTCTCATTTCAATCCGAAAGCGGGCGCGCACGGCGTTGGAAAGCGAAGAAGCTTGGAAGCCAATCGGATGTGTCTCACTGAGGAGGCATTGGCCACCATTTAATTATTGAGACTACTCCCGTCTACACTATCGGACTATGAGCGACTTGAGACAATCTCCACGGAGCGCGGCGAACGTGACCTTCGAATTAGCCTCACGGATTCGATAGTTTGAATTGTGTGATTGCGTCACATATGACATTACACTGTTGACTTCTTTCTCGGCGAAATTCAGCATGCGATCAAAATATACATATGTGTGTGTACATATACCTAACCATTGCAACCAAGAAAGCAGAGTTACTGCACGTAGTTACGCTTATAATATGTCGTAGCTTCTTTCCCGATCACATTCCTCATTCGTCATCCGGCGCAACCTTTCCATTCGGTGCACTCTAATATGTAATATGTATTCGTAGCGCGAGCTCAGATGCATTCGCAAAAGACGAGAATGAGGGTGCACGATCATCCAAATGGGTAACATACTGTTCACTGCGTGCAGCATAAAAGCATAAAAGCTGCCGGGAAGCAGTGTCATGGTTTTCGTCGCAGTTGCTCCGCGTACACTTGAATGGTTGAACCAAACTCGCCATTTGTTTCTTTTCATCCACATTCGTTATCGAACAACGTAAACGCTGCCGATGTCGATTCAAACGGTTAAACGAGGATCTGCGTCGATGTTCCTGCCCGTTCTAGGACACATCAGACCGACTCGCTCCCACTAGCGTACGCGCCAATAAGCACAACGAATGAATTGACATGCGATCACGCTTATCCGAAATGGTGCCGCTCGATGTTTGTCCACGTTGACGCTACAGTCTGGCCAAAGTCTGTCCAAGCGGCAAACATCGACTCGATTACGAGTGGACAGATCGGCAGGAAAGGCAGTCACAGTCACATCTAATGCGACTACGTTACATTGCATTAGCAATACGCAATTAGCATGCATAGGGGGGAAGGTCCTCTACATACGTTACAATAGCAATGTGTATATCGGAATCGAATTGAAAGATTAAAATTTAATCTGTATGTATTTAATACGTGTAACGTGTATCGTGTATCTTTGTGTTATTGAACACAGTCAATGATAAAGGAAGAGCGCATAAAAAATATCGATACCTAAAATTTTCTTACTCTACCGTTTGTTCGACCTGTCCCTCAAATGATTCGGTATTGTTGGCGGTAAGTAAAGCGCATTTACAACGATCCGAGATTTCGTGATTGCGCAGCTGATAAACATTCCATGGCAGGAATTGTCATGGCAGCGAGTCAGTCGACTGCAGTCCACTGCCGCCATTCTATGCCAGTCGCTCGAGGACACATCGACGGACAACGTCGTAAAAGGCCACTGATCACGTTCAGTCACACTCCAGACTCTACGATTCCACACTCGAGTCTCATTGTCAGGCAGAATCCAAGTAATCGTTAAAGTGGTCTAGAATCTCGCTTTTATAGATCCCCCGACGATACGTTTCATGTCATCCTTAAGAAAATTGTCTTTCAATCACGAAATAATAATCTCAAGACCCCTTCGGCTGATCTTCCTTCACAGGAGACTTTATCAAGCCTCGGTGCTGTAGCAGTGATCTTACTGTCCGAGGAATTCATAATGGCTAGATTTTTACAATAGCAAAGTCGAACGAGGACTCAGGTATATTGTATGTCTGCCTAGTCTATTACACAATACGCAAAACACGTATTTTATCTCTGAACTGAACTGTGGAAATCTGCCCCATGAAACATTGTCAGTCGATGACGAAGCAGCAAAACATATAGCACCTTCGATTCCGTAGGGGTACAGTTGGATACGGCGATTTGCTGATACTTCATACTTTCTCCAATTTAACGACGGAGCCACTTATACCCAATTCAGTGCAATCTGACATTATGGAACCAAAAGTCTGTCCAATTTTTCGATATCATTCGTCCTCTTCTATCTCTTTGGCACTTTCAAACAGAGATGCATGGTGAAAAATCGGACTTGCTCCTTTACTTTAGATTATTTTTAAGTAGCGATTGACCAATTGCCAAATATAGTCGATGCGCTTTAAACGAACAGAGAACAACGTTACCATTATAAACTAATGGAAATAGAGTTCTCCCTGATCCTTTGTGCGCACCAAGTCGTCAAGATAACCTCTTTCTTGTATGCCTTATATCCTCACGTATTTCTAGTATCGCGTGCGATGCTGTCCCAACGTTACAAATAAGTTGAAACGAAGTACTATAACCAAATGGAGTCGAGATTGCGTAGGGCAATGTGTGTCGGGTATGTAGACTGAGAAAAACCGGCTGTTCTAACGAGAGAATTAGTTGGGTGGTGGAGGGGCGGGGGGGGGGGCTCGAGGCTCGGAGCAATAACACGTCAGTGGAAATTCGCTGAATCTTCCTCGAGGACGCACGGCCGAATAAGACAATACGCCAATGAGCGAAGCGAATGCGATGACCTGCGGGTCGCAATTAGTGAGGCGACGGTAGCCGAGTGCAACAGGAGACAAGAACCTGGCAACCGGTAGATCGATATGCCATCGCTCTGATTTCGATTTGCGTAATCGGTCATTCGTCTACTGCTTCCACCAGTGGTGGCAATTGAACGTGTCTTCGTTAGCCCCGACAGAACATAACGTAATCAAATCTCCATAATAATTTCATTCGGAGCGGCTAATTCGCACCTGCAACACGATTTATTTGCAGTCTGAACGACGCTTACAATTAGAGTAACATCGTTACGTCGAAGGTCGCGGCGTATGGTCAGCGAGCCAAAGGTAATCCATTCTAGAGTGCAGTCTCTACAGTCTCTACTACTCTTCTGGGTGTGGTTGATTATCGCGCGCGCGCGCGCGCACGACTCCCGCCCTCCTTCCATCGTCCTGGACGCCCACCAATTTCTTCACTTCACTGCTACACCTTCTGACGGTTCGAGAGCCTCGCTGCGGCGACCTACGCCACGCCAGGCGGCTACGTGCCGAATTACGTAACAGCTATGTATGTATATAGATACGAGTGCCCGCGCAACTCACGGGTATCGCACCTACCTTCTACGAGTCTCTGTCTCTCATTTTTCTTCTCTTTACTCGATCACTCCGTACAGATGTATACATACAATGCTACTGGCTCAGTTCCTACAACTTCCTTCCTTTCTTTCTTTTGGCCTTCCTGCAGTCTTACTTGTTCCTTTTCTCCTTCCATGTTCATCTATCGCAGCAACGGACAAACAAAGCTAAGGTCTCCGCCACGAGAATGATCAGACCACTTAAACAAACTGGCGACCACACAGGGGGCTCCTCGTTGCAGGATTGACCTTTGTTCGAGTACCTTCTCGATTTTGCTATACTGGTTTCGCGCTGACTGCGTTATCACGCGATATAAGATTAATTACAGTGTTCTCTAATAGCAGCTTTACGAACGCAAATTATGCTCAGGCGAAGAAGGAATTTGAAGAAAGGATGGTCATGCTGTCGAAAGGGTTATTAGACTGCAGCAGGAGCGTCCCGTGGTGCTCGAGGTTTTGCCGGGGATACTGCAGACGCGTGTTGATGTTTCAACGGGGACGTTATAAACGCACGATGGAAAGAATCGGAGCAGAAGCGCGAGGCGTCGCGACGCGATCGCGTCACTCCGTGAGACTGTTGATTTGCGAATGAGACGCTCGATTGGTTCGTCGGAACGTCAGATCGTCCACGACCTCGTGGGTGTGAATGTTAAGGAAATGTTTGACTGTCATGAGAAAATGTCAATAATCTTCGAAACGTAAGCAAGAGACCGACGATGAGGTGGTGAAAATTAAAAAACAAAAGTACTTGACAATTGCTCTAGACTTTCTCGTTGATCGCGCAACGAACAGTCACCGTAACGCTGAAGGAATAGAGGATCGACTCGTCAGTGAGAACTCTCCGTATTTCCATTCCTACCGATTAAGCACGATCAGTCGATCTCTTGGACAGATTTTCGCGATCTATCGCATGCTCGTGCTTACTGCCTCTTGCGCGTTTCTCTCGTAACGGCGCAGACCAGACACGAATGGAACGATTTGGGCAATTCGGTTATCTCTATGCAACGCGCTTACCCATACACTTTTATACGGCGTTGTAACCATACGCTAATATTATAGTTACTTTAAATATTGCCGCGTCAAAATATCAATATACTCGTGCACCATCTCGATTAATTATTAGGAAGATAGACCTTGCGAACCGGTAGCCGGTCCCTTTCGCCCAGCAAGGTGCGAACAAGGTGTGCAGCCCGGTTACGCAGTGTTAGACAACAGGGCTAATTAATATATATACATGAAATTGACGCATCTCACATATAATTGGCAAACGTGGGACACACGGAAAGAGAACTAAAGGAATTATAATCACTTGGCGATATCAATGTGGTCTACTGAACTAAAAGATCCTGATCAATAATTGACACCCAATAACATGAAGTTACTGGACGAAGCATCTATAAAACAGATAAGAATTAAATTATGTTTATAATTACATTGACACCTTCATTTTAAGACCTCGAATTTAAGATCGATAATATGCGGATATCAATAACCTTTTATGTTTATAAATGAAGTTTTTTTGGCGTTTGTTTTGTGTAATTATTATAAACTTAATTAATATTTTTTTTTTTTCGTTATTATATATGAAATATACGTAGAAACAATATAGCGTAGTAGTGCCCACTGAATTTCTTACGGTTGAGGTTCTGCTTGTTTTACATGCATTCTGTACTGGCTATTGGTATACTAGTATTACTAGTATGCGCTGTCTATAAAAGAACTCTGACCGGGCGGGAGCTGCCACCCTGCGCTGGAGCGAAAAGCTTTCGATAGATTCTCGAATAAGAACGTAGATATCTCGTGACGAATTTCTCGAAAAAAGTCGTGCCTTGATACACGTAGTTGCTAATATTCAAAAACACGAACGATAATACATATAGGCACGCACGTATAGTAATTTAAATGATGCATCTTATTAAAATTCTTTCTGACCGGTACAATAAATGCGCGTATCTAATATATCAATACGTGTTATTTGGCTCACGCCGACGTCATACGCCGATGAGCTGCAATCTTATCGTCAGCAGGATAACGCCAGTTACGGTAACAACTCAACGGACAGTCCTGATAGACTCTTCTGAGAAAATAATGAGCTCGGAACTGTTTCGATGATAAATTGATAACGCTCGTTTTATGCCACGTTTCCCCTTCTTGCCTATTTCTTATTCTTGTCCCTACGTATCCTAAGTA
Source organism: Calameuta pallipes (assembly GCA_030142375.1). Lineage (NCBI taxonomy): Eukaryota > Metazoa > Arthropoda > Insecta > Hymenoptera > Cephidae > Calameuta > Calameuta pallipes. The sequence continues at coordinate 151,045 of JARQSW010000004.1, forward strand.
CTTCCTTCGACGTGTTCATAATTGGCCCCGAATACAAAGTTATCTGCCCACGCATTTTGCATAGGGCGCTACGAGAATCATGAGGAACGAAGTATAAAGCGCGCTAAAGTATTTACGGTGTGCTAGGGTGCATTATCAAAACTTTCCTAGTGACCTGTGTACACGGCAATGAGATTTCTCAGGACTGGATTCAATTCCAATGCAAATGAGGGTTATGGCTTCTGCGTCATTTTACTCGATCGACATTTTTATCGAGCGAAAGGCAATGCGTAGATGCTTTAGAGGAGGAAGCTTATCAAATGCGCTGCCGCACACGCACGACGCACTTGATTGTATAATGTAATAATTGCAAATTGTCTCGTCTTAATGTAACGCTGCTGTGCGCTAATAATTAAGTACAATGTGCACGTGTCGAATAATTGACAAAAAGAGAGCCAAAGACCGGAAGGTGAAGGTGATGGTAGGAGAGGTCCATGAGGTCGCTTGTAGATAACGGTTATATACGATAGGATTGGCTGGATAAACGTATAGATAGGGAAGAGACAGAGAGATCGATATGTGTTCAAAGTCATTAACTAAGTCAATCTACTCTGTGGATACGTGCAGAGAGAGAATGAAAACAATCGTAGCGCAACTCGTGCTACTTGTACGACTCATATACATATATGTACGTGTACATATACATATAGGGTTATTCACGGCAAACGCACCAGCTGAAATTAGCGCTGAATGGGTGATTTCAAAATCAGAGCAGGGTGGCATCATCAAAGAAATGAAAGTTAACGTCATAACATTGCTAAGATCATGAATTTCACATTCTTTCATTTGTTTAACAAGGCCACACTGCCTCGATTAACAGAATCGTTCAATCCCGTCCAACTTCAGCTCGTGAGTTTGCCGTGAATAACCCAATGGTTATTCAACAGCATTAAGCCCCGCACACACAAAATAGCTTAACGAGACGTAAGACGTAAGCGCAAGGAAACCAACCAATTAGAATTTAGTACTGTCCCCTTGGAGGGGGGATTACTAGACTCTTATTGGTTGATTTCCTTACGCTCACGTCTTACGTCGTTACGTTATTTTGTGTGTAAAGGGTTTTACACTGTCTAAGGATGTCTCTCAAGTCAGCCATAGACGGCCAACTTCAGACAGGACGTTTGGCCTGAATAATCCTGTATGTATTGCAATGTTAGATGCAGGGAGAATTATTGAGAATCTTTGACCTTGAATTTCGTAATGGTGCATTATCTTCAAGTGCGATCCGCGAATAACATGCAAATAAAGTAAAAGATTGTGTACAATCAATGGAAACGTGCCATCAAGATGGACGAATCAGCGTGAGTCACGCCAATATGCACTTGTAGAAGTCAAAGCGAGAAATACAATATCGAAGCGTATTAAGTCGTTTCCATTACATAACGTCCTTTCATTCAATAACGTTATTTTTATCGATTGCACGAACGTTAACTGGAATAGCCTCTTATCTTCGTTTGTCATCCTCGTGTATAGCATTTAAAAATTCCTTGGATTGATTTAAAGCCGCGGAGGAATCTTTGGTATCGCGCACTGACGATTACAGAATTCAAAGCAGAGTCCCTCCGATATTTAATTTCTTTTGATAGAATTCAACTTTATTCGCGGCTATTGACACAGTACGTTGTTCCTTTTTAATCTACGAAAAGAATTTTTTCTACCACCAGACACATTCTCACAGCCCGTTTCGCGCATCCCACACGCCATCTATCAGTCATTTGTCACTGGAATTCAAACTTCTGATTCCTAACAGCCAGCCGTAAGTCCGCGTATCGGGCACCTTCGACATTATTCTACTGATAAGAGAGGTTTTTCATTCGCGTCTGGGAAATGTAGTTGCAGCTTATTAAATCGATTCTTCGTTAGCATGAGAAGAGCAATTTTACAATTGACGCAGTTATCTTTATCCATTAAGGTAAACGAGTCCTTTGGACGAAGGAACAAAATGTGATAACAGGTACATGATGGTAATATAAAAGACCTCGCGGGCCAATAAAGCTCTCGAGTCCTCCAGAGTGCTCACCTTAGCGTCGAACATATCAACAGGCGTACGATGAACTCCATTCATTTCCAGTGTCATTTGATTTGATCTTCAGAATTTCCAAGGAAGACTCAGCAACGTATCCGAGATACAGAGAGTGAGAGGAAAAAGGACAGGGAGCGGAAAGGGGGAGGGAACACTATCGGGTGAGAGGGACTACTCCGAATGAGAGCTGCGACTTAATGAGCTGTTACGATGAAAGTCGGTTGAGCGCAAAATGTCAGGTTAGTATTCGCTTCTTGAGATCTCGCGGAGCACAAATCAAACACGAAACACTAGCACGTAGAGCACAAAATACGAGTCCCCAACTTGAGCGAATAAACGCCCGGTTATTGGTTCCAATGAAAGTTTAAACAAATGTCAAACGAGAAACCACGTAAATACTGCTTATAGCTGTTGCACGCCGACTTAAAAATTGTAATCTCTTCCTCGAAGATGGAAATTTTTGTTCTCCTTGACTTGTTTCGTACCTCAATCGCCTCGGTCACCTCGACTACTCTGTCCAATGAGCTACCGTTGTTTTTTTATCCGGATGTACACGCAATTGGGCACAATCACTTGAGGGCTCTACGTCTAAGGAGAATAAACATCTGATAGACTTCTCGTGACAGACTTACCGAAAGGGATGCGATTATTACAATTGATGTTACAAGACGGATGATGGGCCACGTCGGTAAAAAAGAATAAAAAGAAAATGCGAGCGAGAGATCAAGGATAAGTAACTGAGCGAGCAAGCAACAGGGACACAGGAGAAAGGACGTACGTAAAAGAAAATGCTTGTATCGAAAAAAAAAGAGACGAAATGAACGTTTACTCAGAGGAGAGTTTATGTCGCCCGTGATCCGTGATATTCAAACTCATGTTTTCTTGCTTCGAATTTTTTTGATTCTTTTTTTCTAACGCGACGGATTGTAACGGCGCGACTATTGTGACTATCAGGAATATATCGCGACTATCGTACAACTTCCCGTAGGATGCTCTGTCGCGAAAGTGCGGTGTGACAGAGCTAGATATTCGAACGCGCCATTCGTAATGTAGCTGGTAGCGAGTTTAACGACTGTTGCGCGTGCGCCTGTATTTTCTTATTTTCGAAATAAACACGTGGTGTTTTGCATATGAAACTGTCTTCGACGCGAAAACCATCATTACCTTCTTTATCGCCTTGCGCAGTACTACTTTGAAATTTTTCTTAAAACGGAAGAATAGTATCCCTTTTTTCTTAGTATAATGTGTACAAGAACGTCATTCCCATTCAGCTATCACCGGTGGGTACCGTTGCAATTCCTTTAAAACGCCTAGAGATTTCGTCCTGAGGTTTACCGTAAGTTTGCACGCGAGTTTCTATACAACCGAGCGAAAGAAGCGCAACTACGAAGACCGAGGCGATCGACAGGTTGATGCTTTGTCAGCTTTTCTCTGCGATGATCGAACGATGACCCGATTTGGTTTCCCCGCTGGAAACACACGTGGCACATGATCAGAAAAGATCGAGCCTGAAACTCCCTGGAACTGCGGCTGGAACGTAACAGCCGGCGTTCGGGCGCTCCGCGTTGCGACTGCGGTCGCGGCTAAAAAGCGATACGATGACCTCATCACCGACTGGCTATGTTCTCTCCTGGCCATGTCACCACTACTAACCATACTGAAAACGTCGCGACTACGTCCTGGAGATTACGATGTCGCTGTTGCCGTACATATTATTACCGCACTCCGTACGCGGCTCTCTCTCTTCTATTTCTCGTCTTATTCTCTAAATTACTTTAGTCCGTTGAGCATATCTGGAATTAAAAAACACACTGTACGTCGCTGTTTCCTTAGCCAGAAAAATCTCTTGTTCGTAAGTATGTACTCCAAGTTTCTTGTTTTTCGAGTTTGTCCAGAAAGTCCGAATATCTTATGTTATCCAAGAAAACTAGCATAACCTGGCGAACACTCGCTTTTCTTTAAAGTTGTATATACTATCATCTATCTATGCAGAACGACCATTCAGAACGCTTCAGTTTGTTGTAACGTTCTCGCTAGAAATATTTCCAAATCAGGGTAATCTTTTTCTGTCCAGACTCGAAGCATCGTGACATTGATGAGTAAGCGAAAGAAATACCAGGCCCCACGAGATTATCAATAACTATCGTTTTGGAGATTTCGATCCACTTGGTGAGCCATCTTTATTTCTTCACTATATTTCATCTCTATTACGTTTCTCGAAGACTCGGTATACCGAGGAGGATGACGTGGAAGCATTTCGGAAGTCTCGCACCAAGTACGTATATCATGTAAAGTATAAAAACTATATCAAAGGTTATGTTTTTCACACTTTGGCGCATTTCATAACCTCCCCCCCCCCCCTCCCACCTTTGGTCTGCCAACCCGGATCACGTCTAGGGTTTATTTTAAAATCTTCCTCGGAATACTGGCACTTTTTTTGCAAGTTTTGTTGTTTATTCTCGCATTTCCTTATGTAAATATCATAATCGAATTTATATATTACTGGGTTTTGAAAGTGTATGTATATAGGTGTATCTCATCGTGCGAATTACTTGCAGCTCGACAAGATGGCCACCCGAAAAGTCTTTGACATGTCCCGATGTAAAGAAAAAAAAAAATAAGAAATATGCTTTCCGACACTTTCTACTCTCTATAAGTGATAGATATAACCGTTTATTCAGCCCAAACGTACCATCTGAAATGCTTTTTTTACCTTAAGAGAATGAAATGAATGCGCTAACTTCAGGTGGTGCGTTTGGGTTGAATAACTCGGTATCATCGACATATGTATTTTATGAACTACGCGATCCCTACCTTAGATCCTTTCAAAGTGTCCGCTCAAATAAACAAAGAGGAAATGAGGTGGCGGCCAATCGCTCTTCTTTTCTAATGGTACGTTTTCTATACTTTCGTATTACGGCTGCTGATTAGAAAGAGACAAGGCTTGACCGCCACCAATCGCTATCTTTTTCTTACAGCCGACTATTTTTCCTATGTCTCTATGCGTAGTCTATACTATACGTCGATGCTCGGTGTATTATACAACATGAGTGAACATGAGCGATTTGGGGTATACACATACATATGTATACTGATACGCGCATGAGTCCAACGAGTAGTTATCATTTGGTATTGTGAAACGTAGTTCATCGACATAGACACAGTGAATCGGCAACTTTTTCAGTGCATTCGACTGTATCACGTATTTTTTATTGCGAGAGTAGGTAGATGTAGGTAGAAGTGAATTCGTACGAGCTGGAGTGTATTCCCAAGTTTACCGACAGTAAGTACTAGTACTGTAAAAGTAATTGGATTTTTCTCAGGATATATATGGATGAATAACGACACATCATCGGTCGCAGTACTGGCAGTAAATTTCGAAACATACCCCATCATCAATTACCACCAACTCTTTATTTGAACCATTTTAGAAGATTAATAATGCCTCAAATCTCACCTAACTCAATACAACATAATCCAACATAACCCAATTGAATTTGTTAAACGCACGTGTTTCATTAGTAACATTCAGTGTTTATACTATTGCCTTATAAATCATTTTACTTACAAAAGATTGTCGTCTTACGATAGCCAATGTCGGGTGTCATTCATTTATATTATAAATGTACTTTTCGTGTCCTTAATACGCGAATATAATACTCCTGCATGTGTGATCTTGAAGGTTAAGATATTCACGTGCTATTTGAAATGTCTGACCTAACATTCTCGTTTCGTCTAATTGTCAAGAAAAAGGCTCATTATTATGTTTTAAACTCATAAATTTTGCGTATCTGAACCGTAATGACATCGGAGCACCTACCACGGGATAAAGTTGCAAAAAACATTTTACCTATTTTCAAACGTTTCACATTTTTGCTAGAAATTTCTTTAAGATTTAGATTTTATTATTAATACTTTATATCATTTTCAGCGATGGCTTCAAATCAGTCAAATAATGTAAACCATTTACCCAATAAAAACATTCAAGTGAAAGTGGAACCTGGTACATCGGTATCGACCCTGTTAAAAAATATAAAGACAGAGCCAGGTCTTTCATCATCCACTACAAGACTAACTTCTTTTCGAATACCTCGAGACTTAACTCTTGGTGGAAGCATTAAAACCGAGAAAGCTAAAAAAGTATATACACCTAATGTAAATGCTCAGAGGAACAAGAAGAAGGAGTAAGAATATATTACTTTGTGCTCATACTAATATTCATAGTTTAAAAACATGATTGTTTTCATCTTTTCTTTAGAGATGGAAGTTCCAACTCACATCAATCAAAAATATCTAAAGATCGAAACAAAGGTAAAGGCCATAGTGGTGGTCGTGAGGATGGAGGTAGGGGACGTAAAAAAATGTCAACAAGTAGTTTTATACAGGTAAATCGTCAATTTATATCAAAGTACTGTGTATTCCGTTTATTTGGTAAGCTTGGATAGTATGAATTGTTCTTTCAATTTTTAGTCTGTTGGAGTATTTTCTGAGGGTATAACAGATACTGCACGCGCAAATAGACGATACAGTGGTATGACCGAAAGTAGAAGTGATGGAAACAGTGGTCCATCCCTTGAAAAGCCGAAATTAAATTTAGACCGTAAGGTTAATAAAGCTGCGGAGGAAGAAAAGTTAAAGTTACTATTGAGAGATGATTTTATTGATGATGGATTGGACACGGATTTGGATAATGCACCAGTTATGTTACCAATGATTGAAGATGGTACATTGAAAATGATAAAAACTAGCTATTGCCATTCTATAGAAAACAGTTGGCTACTAATTATGTTAATCTTCCAATTAAGGATATGGCTTAAAGTATAACTATTACAGGAACGTTGTATAAAGAAGATTCGAAGGAAGAGACCGCCGAGACGGAATCAAAGGATTCGAAACCGATTATTTTGGAGAATGGCGAAGGTATGCAATTAAATGAATAAGAAAGCAGATGACCTTGCAACAGTTTTGACAATTTGATATTGAATTTTACCTACAAAAATTTTGACTTTTAGCAAAGTCACCAGATGATTCGTTAAACGCAAAGGTATCAACAATGCGTGTATGTCCAAAAGGCAAGTTGGTAGACACTACGATTCCTCAAATTTTTGATAGCAAAGTAAACAGCTACATACTGATACAGGTAAGAAGATATGGTATTTACCATTTTTTAACGGGCCCGGCTGATAACGTATGTTCACCAGTTTCCAGATTGTTTGCCGGGATTGAGAGTCGGTGAAGAATTAAATGAATCCAGATTAAAATCTGCAGAATCAAGCGTAGAAAGGGGAGAAGCCGAAAGAAATTCAAATAACGAATATTGTACATTAAATACTTTGAAGGAGGGACTGTTGGGAAAGTTGCAAATTTTCAAGTCTGGCAAAGCCCGGCTTCTCTTAGGTGAAAACGATTTAATCGTTGATGTTGGCTCAAAACTTAGTTTTCGTCAGGTAAACGTTCTCGTTAAACATCACACGACGATGTTTTCAAAGCGACTGCATCTAATCCAACAGGAAACTAATTAATACTCGACTCTTTTTCAGGATCTTGTGGCTGCGAAAGTCGACAGTGAAAAACAAACAGGCCATTTGATCAATCTAGGAGGAATCGGTAGCACTCTCATATGCTCACCAGATTGGGAATCAATGTTGGCCAATATATAATGTTTTTTAATAAATTATTTTGATTGTACAATCATACAATGTGCATCTTTAGACGGAATTATATGAGGGAGGGAATAATTTATGGTTATGATGCTTTCTTCAAATTAGTATATTTTCAGTGTCCGAAGTAATAATAAATTGTGAAACACGCGTCACGGCGAGTACAAACTAAATACGTTAAAGATAAAACTTTAGTGTTGGGAATCGTACGGCTATTGTGTTTAAAGCAACGGTACAAAACATTAAGAACGATCCTGACTGTAAACTAAAAGTTACAGGCGGCACTCGTTCCTTCGCATAATGGCGCGTGTTGAGTTGCTCTCAGGTCACACGGTTACACATATCAGGTAGACTCGTGAACATTTTTTTTTTTTTTTGAAAAATTAAACAAGAAAGAATGATTAAAGAGCAACGAAAAGTTGTAGATATAAATGCTAATAATGGACACACGTTTCCGTCGTTTGTCTGATTATACTTTCCGTGCAGTAACAAAGGTACCGTTGCTTATCATTGCGACACATACTCATCTTTCAATGTTTTCGACGGCCATACGGCTCTATGGACGATGGCCACAGACCTTTATTCGATTAACGTAATTCACACATTGATATATCCATTCACATCCTATCACGCAAATAAGTACGTGAATGCTAAAATATTCGTATTCGAGCCCGCGTTCCTCTCGCCATTTGCATTACGCCATGCCCCAAAGTGTTTTGCGACATCGAACGACCGATATATAATGGGCTGTTGTTCTCGGTCGTCGGTCGCTTCTAATTTGTTCTCTTACGACGAGCATGTAGTAGTTCGTTTGAAACGTTTTAGTCGCTTCGCTCTATGCTAATACCCTTCTTCATTGATTTCAATGCCTTCTCTCGGAGCTTCCTCTCGAGTTCTTCCGTGTTTCCTTCGCTCGCATCCGACTCTTCTGAATCGGCGATCTTCTTCTTCTTGTGCTTTCTGTGCTTCTTATGCTTTTTGTGTTTCTTGTGCTTCTTATCCTTCTTTCTTTTCTTTTCCTCGACTTCGCTGTCCTAATGATACAAATGAAATAGAAAATTTAAGAAAAATGCAGGCGTGTGGAAAGGCGTGTGTATTCAGAAAACTTATGCAACTTACCTCTGATTCGCTCGTGCTTGTTTTTGCCTTCTTTTTCCTCTTCTTTTTCACCTTTTCTTCCTCGCTGCTCTCATCCACCTTTCTCTTTTTCTTCGATCCTTTTTCCACGACGTCATCGTCCTCCGAACTTGAATCCCTTTTACTCTTTTTTGACTTGATCCTTCCTCCCTCCTCGTCACTCGTCGAATCCTTTCTAGATTTTCTCATTCTTGACCTGTCCTCGTCGGATGAGCTGTCCTTTCGCTTTCTCGATTTTTTTGGTTCATCGTCCGAGCTTGAATCTTTCTTGCTCTTTCTAGATTTTGATTTCTCCTCCTCACCTTTCGCCGACTTCTTTGACTTATGCTCGTCTTCTCCTGAAAACGAATCCCTCTTAGATTTCTTGGATCTTTTCGAGTCTTCCACGGTGTCCTTCTTTGTACGTTTTCTTAATGAATCGGCCTCACTGCTCTCTCTCTTTTTATTACTTCCTTTGCTCTCTCTGTTGCGGTCGTCTACGGGATCTGGTGCGTGGACAATTACAAAAAAAAAGCATCAGCGTGAGAAAGTCATTCGAAACATATTAAACGCAATTTGGGAGGATTTTTGGCGAGTTGTGCCAGAGACAGCGGCATTGGGAATACAGTGGGGGTTACCTACCAGTAGTGTGACTGGAGTCTCTGATTTTTTTATTTTTCTCCGTATGCTGTGGTCTGGAATCGTTATCCGAATCTGAACTAGATACGACTTTGCTTTTTTCTGATTTTTCCTCCTCGCTGGATCCCTTGCGTGACCTTCTCGATTTCTCATTTTTCTTTTGCTGTTTTTTCCTAGCTGCTGGAATCATAGAATTACGCCATAAATACGAGGATTAGACACTTGACTGGTACGCACGGAATAGCGCGTTAAGCGTGCACTATTGACGCCCAATAGCGCGCGCTTGCCGGTTTAGACCAGGGCATGCTTGGCCACGCACGTACCAACCAGTCAAGTGTTTAGTTATCGGATTGTCTAATGAGAGATGCGATTTCTACTCGACCGCCATACATTTACCTTCGCTGCTGTCTTCAGAGTCGGACGAGTCTTCTCGTTTCTCACGTTTAGTCCTTTTACTACCGGAATCTTCGAGTGTTTTTCTTTTGAATGCTGGTGCAGAATCCGGTAATTTTTGAGTCAATTTTCTTTCTTCAACGAGTAAGACCTTGTTCGGCTGACGGGATCTCTCGTCCTTCTTAAACTGGTAGGCATCTCCCGAAGTGTGTGCCGGTTCCGTTGACTTTGGGGATTCCTCCTTGCTGTCTCTAAGCGAACAAGAGCAACGGCTAATTAATGATAGTTTGAAACTAACGTTAATTTATCTTCCAACAAACGTACTTAGAGAACTGTTGTTTCGGTTTCAAAACCATCGTCACGGCTGTGGTCGTTGATACTGCTGATACCGGCGTTGCTGTAACGATGTCCTCTGTCTTTTTGAAAGGCGACGGAGTGCGGGACAAACTCTTGGAGAACTAGAAAGTATTGTCAGCAAACAGAAAGAAAAATAATCGTAAACATTATGTGAAAATTATTGAGAATATAAAGTTATTGCGTGACTCATAACGAAGAGGATATGTTACCCTGTGTCTAGTAGAAGGAGGTGCGGAAGGTGGAAGTTTTTTCGGAGAAACGATGGAATCAGATTTCTTTGATGCACTCGAAGTAACATCCAGCTTCTTGGTAGGTTCCTTTTCCGTACGTTTTCCAGAGTCTTCCTTAACTAGTCTCTCCTTCTCCTTTCTCTTCTCCTCGGTATGAGGAAGAGGAGGCGGAGGGGGAGGGGGAGGAAGCGGAGGAGGAGGAGGAGGAGCTCGTTCTCGTTTCTCCAGATTCTGCGACATCTTGGGCTCGGCTGATTTTCTATAAGCAAACGTTGAACGTGCTGGCCAAAGTTCCGAATCAAGATGTTTAAAGCTCGTCGTTGAGAACGAAGAGAAATCAATCTGGCACGCGGCCGCGAAAGTTGAATTTTCGATCCCTTCTCACTCACCTGGATGGTTGGTCCTCATCGGTAGAGGAGCTACTCTCGCTACTTTCCGAGCTAGTCGACTTAGACCTTCCGTTGCGCAATTCTTTTCGCGGTTCCGTTTCGCTAGATTTTTTATTTTTTTCTTCACCGGCAGCTTTCTTCTCCGCAGTTCGTTCGCTGACGATATCCTTGGCTCTGTCGGGAGATCGCTTGCCATCTCGATTTGAGCGTTCAATCGATGATTTTTGCTCCTTTGACTTGGATCTACGTTCCTTGTCTCTTTTACGGTCTCTGGAACGCGCTTGTCTGGCAGACCTGTCGCGAGATGATGATCTGTCGTACCTGTTTGAACGATCTCGGGCTTCCGGTGAATGTTTGCTATCGCGACGTTCGATCGACTTGCGTCGTTCGCGTCTCTCCGATGATCGACGCCTGCGGTCAAGGGACCGTCTTCTACGTCGGTCACCCGGGCTCGGTGATCTGCGTCGATATCGTTGCGCTGGGCTCCTGCGAGGCGGACTTCTAAGCAAAGTAAATTTCATTTATTATTTGAGAATCGTCTAATACGCATTATAATCTTTGCATCCTTCGATTCACGTACCTACGTCTGCTGGGTGCCCTTCGTACCGACGGCGGTCTCATTCCGCGACCACCGCTATATCTATCCAATCTGTCTCGTTCTCTATCGCGTTCACGATCACGATCACGATCGCGATCACGTTCGCGTCTTCTTTCCCGTTCTTTTTCCAAGGACGACCTTCTACAAAACATAAAAATTATGCAGCCAAGTTAGAGAATGATGCGCGACGAATCGTTGGCTATACGAGTAAATGAGTTTCCTACCTTCTGCTGGTCCTGTCACGCGATCTATCTCTCTCTCTCGATCTATCTCGATCTTTCCTTGGGGAAATGCTTCGTCTCTTAGTGGTCGGCTTTCGCTCACGGCTAGAATCACTGTCGCTGCCGCTGTCATCTTTGTTCGTCTTTCTGTAGGATCTCTTCGCCTGGACGCCATCTTTTTTCTTTTTTATTTCAAAATCATTTTTGTCCTTCGCTCCTCCCTTATCTCTATCTGAGTCTGAACTACTGCTCGAGCTGGAGTCATCTCGCTTTCGATTTCTATCAGAACTACTGCTCTTTCGTTGTTTTGCAGGTGACTTTGACGTAGACTTCGATGATCTCGAATCACTCGAATCTGATCTCGTTTTTCGCGATTTCTCTCTGTCTCCACTCCTCGATCTTGATTTTTTAGAGCGAGAAGGTGATTTCGATTGTGATCTTCTTCCTCTGGGAGACTTAGACTTACTTCTTCTGGACCTATCTTGGGATTTGGATGTCGACAGTCTTTTAACTTTGGACTTGGATCTCGATCGTCTGGTTCTCGACTTAGACATACTCGGCAGTGGCGATCGAGACCTCCGTTGTTGTCTTGAAATGGGAGATTTCGAGCGAGACTTTTTCGAACGATTTACAGGAGATTTTGAGCGTGATTTTTGCGATAACTTTTCCGGTACCTCCGACGAGGGTGAACGATTGTTTTTCTTTTTCCCATCCGCAATGCTCATCAATTTGGCCTGAAGCCGTGATATAGCAACTGCGGCCTCACTACAAATTCAAAAGCAACATAAAATATTATCGTTAACTGCAGAATGAGTTTCGTAAATACAGATACACTCACGGCTTAGTTTTCATGGGCATCAAAGGAATTGCATTTTCAGCCTGTGGTGAATCTTCACGTTCGACTTTCATTTCGGATGTCTCCTTTCCGTTATCTTTAACGGCAGCCTTGCTACACGGCGGCGAACGTGAATCGGATCTTCGTAGTTTACGAGTAGAACGATCACGATCTCTGTGACGATCCCGCGACCTGCTTCTCTTAATTCTGTCAAGTGCAATACAAATTATTACAATAACAAACTTGACGTTTATGCACCATTGATTAATTCGACATTAACCAGAATAAGTAATTGAATCGTACCTGTCTCGATCACGATCACGATCACGCTCACGATCTCGATCCCGACTTCGGTCTCTCCTACTGCTATTTGTCCGGTCCTTGGATGAAGCGCGTTCTTTGTCCTCCTTCTTCACTTTGGTCTCCGTTTCATCCTTATCTTTCTCGCGCTCCTTCTCCTTTTCCTTTTCGGCCAACGAAGCCTGCAGTTTCTCTTGCTCCTCCTAATAATTTTTTTGTTTGATTTAGTTACACAAACGTGCTATAATCGTATGTTATTTGGTCGTCCATATGTTATCGATGGCTGACGAGCACATTTAATGGATCCTATTCGGGTGATTTTCACATTGCCATAAAGCAACACGGTGATTAACGGATAATTACCAAACGTTTTTTAATCTGGTCCTTCTTTTGTTGCAAAAAGGCTTCCGGAATACCCGTAACGCTTTCTTGTGCGGACACCAATAGATCCCAAAGTTCGCCCATGAACGAACGAGCGTTTCTGCCATTTAGAAAACCCGTCAGGTTGATCTGCATCTTTCGTGGATCAGGAAACTGTAAGAGGAAAAAAAAAAAGAAAAAATATCGCGCGATCTATTCAAATTCTTTCGCGTACGTGTGAAGCAAAAGTCTATTATAAATAGTTGGAGCTAGAAATTCCTGCTACATGCAAAAATTGAATTCTCTGGCCGCGTATAACGTGGAAATACGTGTACGCACCGATATACGCGTGTCTTTGAATCTGTATGTATTTTTTATGACAAACTGCTTTTCCCCCTCGAAAAAGCAGATCGATTTAACTCTGATACTCTAACTGTGCATCTTACCACCCGGTTGTTCGATATGCTAAGAAAATTGTCATATACATTGGTGGTACCGTCAGCAGGTATAGCGAGAGGTGTCACGCAAGAAGCAGCCAAAACACCTAAGAAGAAAACAAAGAATTTGTAAGACGACTTGTAGATGAGTCACTAAAACGGTCCTAGAGAACTATGCAAAATGGCGGTTGATCCTAGAATGACAAATATTTCAAGTACAGATTAGGAAACGCGAGATTGTACTCTGAAAAATAAAGGATTAACGTGAAAGGGAAGAAACGCCAAGCCACCAACCTGTCATAGCGACATTGTCGCTTTGAATGCGTGTAAAATTTACATCCGTTGCCGCCGATCGCGAGCTGATATATGGAAGGGTTGTCGGTGGCGGCGTATCTCCTGGCACTAGGAATGCCTCATTCGGTTCCTCAATGTCAATAGGCAGACAGCTGAAGATGCGGGACTGGTTGTTGCTGCTGCGGCGTAGAACTCAGAGCGTACAGAGCAACAGGCAATCGAACTGTGATGTGATGATATAGCAGTCGCGAGGCATACGACACTGCATAAAGCAGCCACGGCAACTCTCGTTGCTGTTGTTCCTTTGTGATTTCCGGGTAGTAGTACGGAGTACCGTTCGCCAAGTGAACTCTGCATTGCAGTGCCGAGCTCCGATTTCTAGGAAGAAGCTTCATCCAAGGCAGCTCCTTCTTCGGGTGTGGCTGGTCCTTTGAATGTTGTGAGAGGGGGAGAGAGAGAGAGCGCACGCAACGGTACAGCGCAGACGAAGGCGGAGATGGACCTCATCCAAGGTCTAGGATGCTTGGGTAAAAGTACCCTGCTGCCGTTGCCGATGGTACTGTGCATACGAAGGCAGCAAGCGACGTGGTGCGAAATGCAGCGGCGATTGTGGTAAGAGCAAGCTGCTTCCCAGGCGTCGATGAAGGTACGTAAGTTGACTGAAGTTCTAAGATGGCAGCACTCGGCGCCGAGATAGTCGTTGACTGACTAGGGTTGACGGCTGATAGAAAGTAGACGGCCAATCGGATGTCGAGAGAGAGAGGAGCACATCCGAATGCCATTTGGACAAAAGGGTTGAGCCCCACCAACGGTCTCTACTTATACTAACGGGGAATTCAAAGATATGTGATAAGAAATAGCTTATGTAGAAGGTAAATTAGCAGTCGATCAGCTATGCAGTTCTTTTGTAGAGATTGGATATTTGATGGAGAGGGGTGTGCATGGAATAACTAGGTATGCATGTAGTAAAATATATGGCATTTGCATTATCCAATAATGGGGATAGATCGGATGCGATTTTGCTTGAAAAGATTTGCAACTTGTATAATATTTAGTGCTAAAATAACATGTACATATTGTAATTTCCTATGATGAGGGGAAAAAGCCACGTGACACCTTTTGATTTCAATATTTGTATCATACTTGACTTAATTCTAGTGACACTCGATATATCCAACAAGCGTTTGGTAAATAAAAGAGTTCTTACCTTCTCTTCCAGTTGATTGTATACAAATTCAACTACAACATCATCCTCCATGCCCAAAATTTGAGTTATCTTCGTGGTGATCCATGGCTTGATGACGTCTAGTTTTACTTTGCTCATGTCCACCTATTGTAAGAACAAAAATATACATACACAACAGAATCAGCTATTCTGTTTAATCAAAATTTTTGTATCATACCTTCTGAGTTAACGAATCCCCAAACTTCATCTGTTTAAGAAGCTTTTTTTCTTTGTCGCTGAAACGCGTGTCCTGAGAAGCGGTGGTACCCTGTAACGTAGTAGTTGTATAATATCGTGTAACTTATCTCCTAGTTCAGTCAAGTTTATTGGTATTGAAAAATATATGTGAATATCAGCGAACAAGCAGCGAGGATCATTATGCTATTATACACTAATATAACACTCACCGTATACATCATAATGCCAGCAAAGTATGAAACTTAACGAGGGTGGTAGTGCGAGCAGTAGTACGCCCGGAACGAGTTCTCCGCTGTACACACTCAGCGTCAAAGAGGGAGATGGGGAAAAAAGAAAGAAAAAGTAAGAGAGAGAGAGAGTAGGGATTGGAGACCGAAAATGAGGGATGGGGGGCGAACAGCAAGCGTTGGATACTGCTACGACGTGTATTTCCTCACGGCCACGAAATTTCCCATTAAACTTGTAATTCCTTCGAAAATTTCACTTTACCGTTCCGATTTCACAGATAACGTACGTAATGCGTACTTCTGCTCGCGTTAATCCGTACACAATTGGATGGTACAAAACACACGCGATGGATCAATCTAGGAGGTGGCAAGTCTCTTCTAGTGAAAAGCGAGCATTGATACTTTACCGCCATCTGTAAAGCTTCCTGTTACAAGCCGGTGGGCTGATTTTCACCAGAATTCGTCCCAAAGACTCTGATTCGTCCGTTTGTGTTGCTGCCTAGCGAATAGAAATTCGAGTTTGAGTCCCGGAAATGCAGTGTGTTGTGTAATATCTGTAATATGCTCCTAGGCTCGAGCGGAAAGTTATCGACCGATGTAGATGGTGTCAAGAGTAATTAATTGTTACGAGCCACTCGATTGGTTGGCGGCTCGCTCCTTGCCTTTATTGGGGTACCAGATCAGCACCGCAATTATCGAAAAACTAGTATTTTTTTTAACGTTGCGTAGCAGAACTATTGTTAAAACATATCAGGAACTAGAATAAATGTATGTAGTCTATTGCGCTGAGTATTTTATATAATTTTTAAATAATAAAGTAAATTTATGGTAACCATAATAATTAATAAGGAAAAGACAGACAAGCGTAGGAATACGCGCAGGATACTGCTATGAGCTTAATTAACGCCCTAGTGACCCTCATGGTGTTTTAGTTAATAAAAATCGTCCATGACCGTTACTGCCCTGATGACCTTGGAAATAGTTCGGTTAGGTTAGGTTAGGTCCCCTTGATCCGGAATAGGCCACTGAGGGCAAGGTGGGGGGCCTTGCCGTCATTGCATGTGGTCTGTAGGGGCGGGATGGCGTGGGATGTGATCCCTTCACGCCGCCATCAGAGATGACCCCCAAAGGGTCAGGGAGCGGCCGAAAGGCGTAGGTAGGGGAGTCCCGGTAGCGTTCGTATCAGATCGCGGAGCCCCCCTGCGAGGCCTAGGGAGGGTCACCGTGGAGGTTTTATTCGGTAAAAAGTCGTGACTACCCTGTCCCCCCTCAAAGGGGCGGGGTCTCTGAAAGGTTTCCCCCATGTAAAAAAAGGTTAGGTTAGATTTTTATTAACTAAAACACCATCAGGGTCACTGGAACGTTAATTAAGCTCATTAGCGGAACTAGTTAATTAAGCTCATAGCAGTCTCCTGCGCGTATCCCTACCCTTATCTGTCTTCTCCTTATCAATTATTAGGGTTACCATAAATTCACTTTAATATTTAACATTTATATAAAATACTCAGCGCAATACACCACATACATTTATTCTAAATGTATGTATGTACGTGCTGGTACATGGGTAAGTGTTAGTTATTCGCACATAGGTCAGAGGCCATAACTTGGGTCAAAGGCCATATCTTACACATTCAACTTGGCTACGACGGGATACACATTATCGACGGAGGCGATGATTACAAAATCTTATTTGCGAACTCGCCGCTATGATATAGCGCCATGCTTTTGGTATCGCCTAAAACCGGAGCGTTGTGCATCTCCCTACTCATCTCTACACCCTTGATCTCCTTACTCATCTCTGTCAGTAAGCGCTACCTGCAGTAGCGCGTGTTATACGTGTTAATAAATATACTTGTGTTACTACTGGAAAATTCTATAGGCAATAAGAATCTTGGATTGTAAACAAATAATACATACTAATGTCATAAAGTGTTGTTATACGGTACTTCAAATGTTAGGAAAATCGAGCATTACTTTACTGACAATTTTAGGAATTACTAGGAATATTGGAGTACAGTATAGCAAAGCTAACAACTTCACCGGTATGCATTCAGTAGCTTATGTGACAGTTCCAACTCAGGAATTCGCAAAGAAATTAGCACAGTAAGATCGTTGATACATCAGAATATCGATAAAAATTAATAGTTTATAAATGAAGTTAAATACAATTTCATTTTCTTTCAGTGATATAGTGAAAAGTAAACTTGCGGCTTGTGTTAACATTATCCCTCAAATAACTTCGGTGTAAGTTTTCCTGTTCTGTTATAAATTTCTTTTGTTTTTAATTTTTTTAACTTAAAACTTCCATGACACTGCTTTATATTATTTTAGATACGAGTGGAAAAACGAGATCAATGAGGACAATGAACTACTTCTGGTAAGAAAAAATTTTATCTATGTAGATTATTGGTTACAAAATTAAAACGATAATGAATGGCAGTGTATATAAGTTAATATCTATATTTCAGATGATTAAAACTAGGACTGAAGTTGTTCCAGCTCTAACTGAATTTGTCAAGTATGTGGAATGTTTTAGATAAATAGATACGACAATAGCTTTATATCTAATGTCTATTTTTAGGAGCAAGCATCCTTACGAAGTCTGTGAAGTAATATCGTTATCAGTAAGTATCAAAATATAATTTTATTATACTACGTAATCGGCCCATAAGGTACCTATTAAAAATCTACAAACATTAAGTCACACAATATTTTTCATTTTACTTTAGATCCAAAATGGGAACGAACAGTATCTGAATTGGATCAGTGAGGTAGTACCTCCGATAGAAAAATCAACAACAGATCCTTAATTAAGCATACTGATATTCATTGCTATAAAATAATGTAAACTACCAAACAAATCATTCGGACATTAATACAATTGCATAAAGAAAGTCTATAACTTTCTTGTAGCATTTATCAAAAGAAAATAAACATTATAATGATACTTAATATCTAATGATTACGTTTTTATTGCTTCTACGATCTGAACAATATTAACATTAAAGATGTTCGTGGAGAAATAAATGATACAAAAATTCATCTCAGTACAAAGTTCATCGCCCATACGCATATTTGAACAAAATCGCTAAACGCATTCCAAACGTCGCACGTCCGAAACTTTTACAATTCACAGTCGAATTTCTATTGCTGCTGAAATCTGTCAAAAGCTACATTAACTTCTTAATGAGAGAGGATTCAAGTAGTTAAAAACACGAAGCAATAGGCGACAAAGAAAGAAAAGTGGAAATATTTAATAGCAATAAAAAGAAAATGGTAAATGAAAGATTAAATTGAATCGCAATGGGGCACTAATTTTTCTGCTAAATGATCCGTCGAATAATAGATATACAAGAACAAAGTCTTACGAACAACTTTCCATTGTTGTGCAACAACAATGTACATTCTCTTGAAATTTAACGACCAGCTTGATAGCCAGGATACAATAAAAGTAAGGCAGATGACAAGGATTCGTTGACCTGCATTTCAAAACCCTTGTCCAGGTTGTAACGACAGGACGGACACGAATAGACTCCAGCACTGAAGCTACGCTTCAAACAATTGAGGCAGATATTGTGTGCGCAGGGTGTTGTCACTGGTTTGTACATAACTTCTTGGCAGCAGACGCACATGAAACTAAATAACATTTCAATAATTAAATTACAATCAATTCTAAAAACTTCAATGTAATCACAACTTTACATTGGCAGATAATAAATATTATTGGCATGTAACTAACCTCTCTGAAACTCTTTGTAGAAATGGTGCTTTTCCATCCGGCAGAACTTTGCAACAATCTTCCCATATCTTTTTATTAATTTCATCCTTTTCGATAAAGGAGGTTAGTTCGGCGTCGAGCTCATAACCCTCACACTTGTGTTTTTTCGTTGGCGGTTCTTCTTCCTCCTCCACCTTTTTACTTGCACTAGGCGAATTACTTTCCCTAAGAGCAGCTCGTTTTTTCGTTTCCTTATTTTTATTCAAGGCCTCCAGGTATCCATCAGGATAAATTATGTTTAAGCCGAGCTTTGCTATTCTGTTTTTACCCTCTCGTGTCCAGGGTGCTGGTGCTGGATCATCTCGTCTCAGGAGATAACGCCAAACGCTGAATCCACTTTTACCTTTTTCCGGATAGTACATTACTACTTTATAGATTCCGTCATACCTATATCGAATTAGTATACAAATGAATTTCATTACGATTAAGAACTGTTACTAAAAAAAAATTAGGACAGGTAGGTGCAGCATACCTGTTACCCTGTTCAGGTGCGAATCTACTGTGTTTCCTTAATTTGTAATTACGCACAACTCGAACAGGTAATCCTTTGGTCCAATTCTTCGAAGTAGCTCCAGCGACTCCATTTAGCTCAGCGTAACAATTCAAAGCTAAGGCTTTATTCATACGAGTGAGTGTTTGATCACAACTTTGCTCTGCAGTCCTCTTGTTTCCTTTTAGATAAAAATAATGTAGACAAAAGGAATGGAATTCATATTTTCAAGTCATCAAATACTAATTCATACCTGATAAGTCACGCCCTCCAGATCCTGTGTACATGAATTCATCACCGTCGTCATTATCATCTTCATATCCGCCAGATAAGACAAGTGAATACGCGCAATCTGATTCACGACCATGAATTCCTGCCACGTGTGGTCTATGTACTCCTGCTTCAGACACCTACAGCAACGATTAAAATGACGATTATCAATTTGAAATAATTTCATTGAATTAATAAAGACTATTGAACGAGAATTTACCTGCATCCGAAACATCCAGCACGTGCCAACTTCAATTCCTGGTATAGGACCACGATGATTAGGTGGTACAAGCGTACATTCCTTAGTTCTTCCTACGCAGGCCATTCCTTTACCCCAATCCCTCTTCTCTTTACCTGGTTCGGTGCTATTGGCTTTGGATTTCTTTTTACTCTGCTTCAATTTTTCACCTGCCTTTGAGAGATAGTTTAGATATGAAGCACACTTTTGGCAAATACAATAATACCAGGGTGAAATATTAAGATAACAAATTCACCTTGACAATTTCATTCTCATCATTTTTACATTCCGGACAGTACCACTCATCCTCTGCTGGAATTGCTGTCAGTGGTGGATTTAGACACCGCAGATGATATGCTTTGTTACATTCGTCGCAGAGCAACAAATGATGAGCATCTTCTTTCCCAGCACAAACTCGACATCCACATTCCTTACATTTTCTACGTGGGTTATCCATACAGCGTGAACAATTAGCAGCTACTCGTCTTCTGGATGGTTCATCCTGATCTTCATCTTGGTTATCTCTATCCAGTAAGAGTTTAGGCTCCTCTATAGCGAACACTTCGCCTTTTGGATTTACCTTACGATTTTCCATAGTCGCTTGATCTCTGAAAATGAAAATAATTTATAAATTAATTAACTGATTAGATCTTAATAACTTTTCTACGGAGAGTCTTACCTGCCAACATGTAGAGTACCAGTAAGTTGTTCTAATGTTCTGGTTTTGTGAATTTTCGAAATGGTAAAGTCGTACCAATATCCAGTCTCCTTGGGCTCCTCAATATTATAATTAATCATTACACGCTGTCCTAATTCTAATTCATCAAACTTCAAAAGCTTTCGTGCTCTTGGTCTTATGTGCAATTCTTCGACATCAAATGGATCAACTTCTTCTTCAAATTGCCAATTGACTTTGTATGTTATTTTTCCATCTTTCTTAAAAATCCTAACTATAATCGCTTCGAACCAGGCGCCATAAGCTTGGTCGATGCAATCTACGTAATCACCGACTTTATAAAATCGACTTTCTGTCTCTGCCAGTTCTTCCTTATCTTCTTTTATACAATTTACCTCCTCTGTACTTTCAGTACTGGACTGGGCAGTTTCATTTACTATATCATTTATCTTAGGCTTCATTAATAATTGTATTACGTCATTCAGGTTAACATTGTAATCAAATAATTTGTAACCATTTTCCATCTGTTTTCCACGGTAGAATAACCGTTGAATGTCTTTCTCTATTGACATTTCTTGTTGAACCATGTCCTGTGAATAATTAATAACAATCTTGAATTAACTACATATACTTTTTGAATGAAAATTTAATCTAATATATATTTATATTTGTCGTTTCATGTCCAGATAGACTTCTTAACCTTACTTCCTCGTCATAAGCTATTGGTCTAATGCTAAAATTTAATTACAGAATAAAAATCAGTATTACGAAGTTCCTTTCAACATGACATCACACTGTGAATATAGAATTAGAAAATGAGTAACCATTACTATTAATATTTCAGAAATATTGTTTGCCATATGTCCTCGATAATTTAGTACAAAGTTTTAGCAAAAATCATTGCCACGTTGAATAAATCATCTTCAGTGAGCTATAGGTTATTAAACTTCTAACAGTATTACTTCATGCTAAATCGAGTCTTAGGTATCATTATATAATTCTGTACCAGTAGATGACCTGACTGGAGTAAGATCTACCATACATTGTACCCATGTAAGAGTAAACGAAGGCAGAAATTATCATTTGTTCTCATATAATAACAAACAGAATAAAATAAAGATTAAGAGAGGTTATAAGAAAGTAAAATATAAAGTAATCATAACATTGTTACAACATTTAAATCGTTTAAGCCATTGAATTGTGAAATATGAAAATGAAAATATAACAGCAATACCTTAAAATCCTCAACAGTGGTGAGTTTGGAGATCGTTAAGACGACCTCCTGTTTCCCATCGACGGTCCGCACTTTGACATACATCCTTGTTAATTTCAACTAAATGTCATATGTCGAAGACAATGGATTATAGATCCACGAACAGTGGATCAGTTCTAATTTATAACGCCAAGTAGAAATTTCTTGGAAGTATCGTTGACAGAAGAATAACGTGCCGCCACTTGTTGGCTTTGTCCCTCTCCCACTTGTTAGCACTATACGTATAATGGCGGCTTTGGCGGGAATATCTGAATCAGCTATTGGCTCTTTTAGATCAAATAAATATTATCTTTCACTTTCCAGTACCAGAAGAGGAAGATAATCGCACCAATAGCAGTTGTGTACTCCATTCCATATATAGTGAAATTGCTGCACAAGGTATCGCCATTGTTAGGTTAAGTTTCCAGTAGTGACAAAGAGATGGCACTGTCGTCGCAATGAAATTTGAATTCAAACGGTCAGTTCAATTTTGCACAATATTAATTAATAAAAAAAAGGTCAGTAAACTTATTATATATTTAGTAATAAAGTTCACTTAATAATATAGTATTCAATTACTGCAATATCTTACCAGATAAATAATAGTTGTTCGATGACAATTAAGAAAGCAATGTATTTTATTCGTTACATTGTAAATGTCTAACTTCTTTACAATTTGGAATACAAAAGACTTAAAGTACCAGCTATAACAATGTATATATCCAATATTCTAATTGTTGGAAACGTGTGTGCCAATAATATACCTGCAGTCGAAATCATTATGGAAAGTTCCATTAGACTCTGATTATAATGAAAACTGATTATTCTCCGATGTAAGTACAGAAAATCATCAGCTTTGATAAAGTGCCTAAAGTATGCAACTTTATTCAATTAATCAATATTCTTCTTAATGTTTGATGGCAAAAGATTATATAGTAACAGGTCATTAAATTACAAGAGAAAAATACGACCTTTTTGTATTTAACTTCTATTGAGTTTTCTACAGTGAACTAAGTTAATGGAGTGTATTCCATTAGTGATGTAATGGCATAATTAAAAATGAAAATAAAAATTAATGAACTGCTACATTGTCTTTGGCTGCACAATAGAAGTAGACACGTCTCGTCGTGTAAATCTATTAAAAAATTAACAAATCATTCATAAAAATTCACCCTTGCAAACACACGCCTTGTACTATACATGAGAGTTGATTTTACCACAGGTTCTGATTATAATTCCAAACTTGTTCATGGCATCTACAATGTATGTCCTCCAATACAGCGAGAATAAACTTTCTATCCACAACATGAAATACATGAGAATAAATTTTCATTGTTGCATATTAATAAAGTAAACAGTGTGACAATGAAATCTTCAGGCAGAAGCGAAGACTATAGGAAGAAATGTGTAAAGTGATGTGGTACGTCACAATGTTTTTAGGATGTTATGAATTTCCTTAGTTTCATGAATTATATTAACTACACTAGATATCCTCTAACATATTTGGAACACCCTGCACTAGGGTGCAGGATACAGTTTACTGAAGAAATCATGTAACGACAAATCTCATATTAAGAATTCTTAGTATAGCAGATTCAATTCTACATAGATTCTAACATCACTATAAAATGTACACAATTATGGCATGATACGGCTAAAGATAAAGGAACTAATGATAAAGGAAATTCATTAAAAGCCAGAAATTTTTTAGAAAATACACAGTCCTTTGTATCTTGTATGTTAATCTAATCCTAGATCACTGTAAAGGTTTCCTTCTCCGATAGATTGAACATCCATACAAAGAAAAAAATCTGTGTTTACTTGATTATAGAACAAAAATTAGTTCATAAACTTGCACGCAATCTGAATTCCGTATAAGAGAAAGTGAGGTTCATCTAATTATGTCCCAACCACTCTTATCTTTCTTATCAATACAATTTAACTGTGGCACGGACCAGCCTGTGTCGTATCCTCATAACTTTAAGAGAAAACAACAAAAAAATTCATTTTTGTCTTATTACTGCATTAAACGTGTATCACTCTCAGTATAATTAGCTGAATAAAGTAACACTTTGTTTCTCCAAACAATCAAATCACACATCATAAACAATATTCACATCTGCTCAAAGAATAATTCACTGTCACACTGTCAGAGGAAGCTTGATAGAGCACTTTATATCACTGATAAAAATAATATAGTCTCTTCTGTATCACCAGGAGAATATTCATAGTGCTCCAAGAACTATAATAGAAATTATACAGTGAGATGCTGCTTGGCTTCACCTGTATTAGGATCCACAATGACTTTCTCTTGCACATTGTTTCCATTGGGAGATAAAGACCTGGAGGACGTAGTCGGGTCAACTATTGGTAGAAATCTTCCATCAGCACATTCCTTGAACAGCAATTCATTTTCCTTAGCGTCTTCTTTGCCTTTTGCAGGAACACGACGCATCGTCAGAGTGAGCAATTCAGCGATGAGGTAAGAGTCTGGCTTGTAGAGCCTGGTGAAATGAAGACGAATATGGTCGCCCACATTTTCATCTTTGCGAGGTACATAATCGCAATGAGGACATGGAGGTGTCATTCTCTCAATACCATGGCGACGCTTATGAGCATCCATGACATCTTTATCAGGAGTACTAAAAGGACAGTCTTGACAGCGAATAGTTTCTGTTTCTGCTTCACTAGGTGCCACTAGAAGACCTTTCTTTTGTAAAAGCATCAGTGACTGTTTGTCCTGGTTCGAAACTTGCAACACGGCAGAGTTCGCTGCACTACCACTAGCCAAGATATTGCCAGCTACGGAGGAACCGGCTGAGGACTTGGTTAAGGATTTGCCAGAGCGAGATATAGATATAGCGCTATCAGATTGGATTCCAGTGTCAATAGTTATAGCATCGTCCTCGTATCGTCGTCGAGACGCTTGTGCCTGGGCATTGGCCTGGTGTTTTCTCAAGTGTTGAGCATAATTCGCGTAATATTTGACCGAATAATCGCAAGTATCGCAACGGTATCGTTGCTTGGCACCGTGTAACGTCAAGTGAATCCTATACTGTTCACGCTTTTCGAACGCCGACGGACATTTGTGACACTTGTACCGTTTCTCCCGAAGTCGGCCATTCCTTAGGTATCCTGGATACACAAAGTTAGGATTACCACGCATAAGGATGCCGAACTGGGGATCAGGTGGTGGTAGCAGTCTGGAAGACGTCACATTCTCGTTAGCTTCGGCGTGCCGACGATGAACAACCTGGTGCTTCACCAGATTTTGAGCCGTCTTCGATGAGTAATCACATTCAGTGCACTTGAACCTATTGTTTGTACCATGAAGAGTCATATGATACTCCAGGGCGTCCAGTTTAAAGTATCGCGCCGGGCACTTGGCACAGGTGAACACTTGGGTTCCAGTTTCCTGACTGCTAGTCGTAAGGTGATTAGTCAGAACATTACTACGTCCTGTCCCCACCTCGACGACGATCCAAGCGACGTTAGCAACGTTACCCTCTGCAGAATCTTGAGTGTTCGCCTCGACACACGCCGTCGTAGGAGGAGGATATCTCTGCGAGTGGCCATACAGGGAGAGCAGGTAACGAGTGCGGTCCTGGTACTCAGGGGAATGTGCTTTCTGATGTGCCAGCAGATGAGCTGGTTGTCGAGCAGCGTACGAGCACCACTGGCATGAGTAGGCTAGCTCGGTACAATGATAACGCAGGTGAATTCTGAGCTCCTTCTCGCAAAGGAAGCGTGCAGGACATTTGCTACAGCAGTGAACCAGCCTAGAATCCCTCAAATCAGGCTCCGAAGCCACGGCCATGGGTTGAGGAAGCCCAAGGAGGGTGGAAAGGTCGTTGAGCTGTTGAGCATCAGTCCGACCCTCGTCAACGAGACAGTGTACAGTCCCTAGGGCGCCTGAATGCATCTCTGCATGAGAATCCATGACTTCTCTTCGTGAACAAGCGAAGCTGCAGCTCGGACAAGTTATGAGAGAACCCTGGTTGGGTGAGTTCATGTGCATACTCTCGTGATCGCGGACCTCGGCTCGACGTGATGATACGTGCGGACAGTGTCGACATTTTAACATTTTAGCAATCGTACCATCTGTTCGCGATACCCACACTAGCGGTGCATCAGGAAGGGCGCGCGTATCCAAGAGAAGAGGTGGAGCTTCGTTACCCTTTGATGAAACTGAACCTGAAGTTGAAGTGCTTGGGGATGTTATGTGTATAACTTGTTCCATCGATGATTCCTCTTTAGTTTGGTTGTTCGCTACAGAAAAATTAATATCTCTATTATATTTATTGTAGCAGAAGTTAGTATAGATTTGTAAAACATTAAATATGAAACATACCTAGAACTGTACGATGATTCTGAGAATATTTACGCTTAGAAGGTGGTGATTCAGATTCTACATTTCTCTGATGAACAACAGCCAATTCCTCTCCATGTAATCGAGCATGATCCAAGAGCTCTCTAAAAATACCAAGGAACGTAAGCATGTCACATTAGAATTGTAATCAAATTTGTAATAAATAAAAATTAACACAATATAATACATACACTTTGGTGCTAACATAGTATGGACAGAGATAACATTTAAATATGGCTTCAAGATTAGGTCGATGATGTACACGATGCAGAGCCAAGGATTCGGCATCACCAGCTGAGAAAGGACAATCCTCACATGTAAAGGCACTCTAAGAAATACAAAAAGAAATTATTAAAATTACCTCATAGTATGGTCTTAATATCTATAAAAATAATAATATAAAACTTCAAATAAAACCTATAGATAAATATCAAAGGTTGTTGACCTAACCAAACTAACCTTTTCAGATTCTGCAACATCATCCATAGATTCATAATGAGATTTAACATGAATTAACACAGTCTCCTTGTTAGAATCGCGAAAGTTGCATCGTTTACACTTCCACAAAGTGCGTTTACTCTCTTCTGACCCGGAACCCGGCGGAGAAGACCCCGAAGGTGCCATCGCAGTCGCCGGCGTTATGGCGAGCGCGGTGACAGCCGCAGTTGTACTAGAGGAAGTAGCAACGCCTGTAGTCGGCGTTACTGTCGCATTGGCGTTAGAGACAGCAGGATTATTTTTCAGGAGTGACTGACCCTGACTTCGGGTAGCAGCCTTTAAGGGTGGCGGAGGTCGCAAAGGTAATGCCGAGATCTCCCTCGAGGAATTTGTGGATGCTAGGAGTGAAACAGGTGCTGGAGTAAGTTCTGGAGGTTGCGGATACTCCTTGGTATCACTCATAATAAGGACTTTAGTTGGTGGTTCATCAGAGGTACGGTCTTCACCAGTACGTTCCTCGTAAATGCGTTCATCTCCCGACTGCTGCTCTATCTGAAGAATAAAGGAAAATATAATAAAGGATAAACAGTACCAAATGTACGTAAGAAATTAAGTAATAGTCAAAGAGATGAGTCGATTGAACATATAGATCCTTTGTTATTAAACAGAGACCTCTGGCAAAGTGGTCTCTACATGAATTATGAAAGTCTAACTTTAAACACAGTTTTGCCAGAGGTCTTTGCTTAAGAATAATGAAAAACTAAACTTCAATTGTTCTATCTAATACCAAGAGGTCTTATGTTCTAAAATAACAAATAAGAATACCTATAGAGCTTAGCTCTCTATAAGAAGTACAGCACAAAATGATGAACGTAATAAACAACATAGACGTTCAAATAAAGGCGGTTGGCATATCGTATGATCGAGAGACAGTCGAGAGACTACCAATTTATTATTGCCTGACCTGAGCGAGATACTTGTTGTACTTGGAGTAGTTGCGCCGACCGGTCTCATCGGTCATGAGAACCCTGGCACTCATATGCGCAGGATCTCTAGCTGCCTTAAGTTTGATGTGCTTTGTGATATCCCACCGCCAGTTCGAGCGGTAGGCGCAGAGTGAACATTCAAATGGTTTCCGATTCAAGTGACCCACAATGTGTACGTGAAAGCGACTGGCCGTTGAAGCCCAGAACGGGCAGTGGGGACATTTGAATACTCGTCGTCCACTCGGCGTAGAGCCACCCTCGACCTACAGAAAGGGTTTGCGCTTTATACCAAAAAAACTAGTCGACTCTTATCGATTCTCGTATAACGAGATTTAATTAAATTAAAGAAAAAAAAAAAGATAAACAGATAAGCTTGACGTATAGCGTTATATCCTATCTGCTCAAGAGCATAGAGTAGTTCGGAATGAGCCCCGTACCGAGGATCCAGAAGAATTGAGCGCTCCAAAATTCGCATCCCAGTCCACTTGAAACGGAAACGCGTATTCACCGCGGTAAGCGGTGCGAAGTTCCGTGTAACCCGTGGAGTTTTCCAGGCTATTATCGGTAGCTGCATAATCATTGCTCGTAGGGTGGCAGAGGCGCATGTGCACTTGCAGATCAGCCGAGCTCTTACAACGTCTTCTACAGTTAGGACAACGCGAAGTGCCAAGGGACACACTGAGAGCAGTGTGATGAGTCCGTCTGTGACTGGTCAGCTCCTCGAGGCTACTCGCTTCGAAGGTACACCAACACTTCAAATCATTCTGGCTACTTACGGCCACCTCAGCTATCCCATTGTTCCCGGAAGTCGTCATCAGTCTCTCCTTCAGTTTGTCGAAGAAGGAGGCGTTCTTTTTCTCAAAGGAATCTGTCGTACCAGCCTCCTTCTTCAGCTCGGACGCCTGCTAGTAATTAATAAATATGATTTTCATTATTTAATATTGAAATTAATTTAAACATTTTAATATTCACTGAGGTACTAACTATTTTTTGATGATCAAGCGAACGTACTTCTTTGTTTCCATATAGCCGTGCCATTTCTGTATCACGTGCGATTCGAGCTAGTTCTGGTCTTACTCTAACCCGGGGAACCTTCAGTAAGGTCGTACCCGGACCACTGGCTCCAGCATTGTTAGCTTTGGCGTTGCTTACGGGACTCAGTGGTATTAGCATAGGTAATGGTTTCTTAGGTTTATTTGCCGCGTTCTGAGAATGAGATTCTGCCAAGTGTCGCTGCATCTTCGAGTCCCAAGCGGTGATGAATTGGCAACCTTTCTCTTCGCACTTGAGGGCGATGCACTCTGCACCGGCAATGGCACTTCTTCTGTCCTCGGATGTGCTTAGATTTTTGTCTGGAGATAAAGACTTAGCCGAACTGCCAGACTTCAGTTTTTCCGGATTGTTCGACCCTGTCGCTGTATCTCGAAAATCACTTGCACCCACCTGTAGCATTTAATAAAAATGTCCAATATGTTTTCATACTTATCTCGTTATCCAAATAATTTATAGACTTTCTTACTGACCTGGTTATAACGCTTTGGACTATTACGAGGTTTGCGTTCAAAAGGTGTGTTCAGTTTGCGGGGAGTTCGTCCTACAGGAGGTTCATGATGATTGGTTTCGTGTACTGTTAAGCTTTGACGAATGTCTGCTGTAAAATTACAGGCTCTACATTGAAAGGCTCCACCTCCGCCATGATTGCGTGTATGACGATCCAAATTCCACTACAAGAATTGAATAAGAAATAACGTTAATAAATATGCTTTCGAACTAAAATTATTATGGAGTTTGTGCAATGTGTCGAGTAAGGGATGTTGACAAAAATTAACTGACCTTGTATGGAGTACGAAAATCGCAAGCGTCGCACTTTATCATTGGCATCGAATGATATTTCACATGTTTTGTATAACGAGCACGAACGTGTGTTACGTAGGAACACTTGGCGCATCTGAAAAAACGTCGTTTCAAGTGATGGACTCTTTGATGGGTTTCGAGATCCTGAGGATTGGCTGCAATGTGAGCACACATTGGACATCGACTTCTTTCCGCGGATTCAGCAGCGACCTTGTCCTGAAGATCCTCATGAGCAACACGGAAGTGTCTTTGTAATTTCTTTACGTGCTGACAAACAAATTCACAGTGGGGACATTCATAGCACTTGACCTATATAAAGAAAACGAATCAATAGTCAGAGAACAGAATGTGAACATAAATCATAATGATTTCCAATTATTAAAAGTTAATAGCAAGAGAAGCCAGTATAGATATATTATAAAAAGAAGTATTGATACTTGCAGCGAATGAAATTGAATGACTAAATGATTAAAAAGAGCTCATCGAAGAGTTAGCAATCTCAATAAAATAGCATTCTTCATAAAATTGGCCAGTGAAGACCAAGAGATTCTAGCAAAATTGTAAAAAAAAGTTATAAAATCAATAACCAAGAATGAGTAAATAGCCAAATAAAATATACTCACCTTTTGTTTATGCTCATTCTTAAGATGTGCAAGATAAGCTTTTAGATTGGATAAACCCTTAGGTGGGTTACAGGTTTTACACTCATAATTCCTTTCAGAGTCCTCCGGTTCCTCAGTAACAATTTCCTCAGGTTCCTCTTTAATAACAAGTCTCTTTTCACTTTCATCACTCTTAAATCTATCATCATTCACAGACTCCTGTTCCTCCAGTTCCTGTTCATCAATAATCTCATCTTCTTCCTCCTCTTCCTCATCCACTCCCCCCTCAATATCATCCTCATCATCAACCAATAACTCGTCCTCTTCGTCATTAATTTCCTCTTCCTCCTCCTTATTATACCTAGACTCAGTCCTCGTAGGTGCTGGTGTATTCTGGAAATGTTGCTGAGGTCGAGGACGTAGCGCACGCAGCCGAGGAAGTCGTCCTGACATCTTGGTTAGGTATCGTTCACCACAACTCCCTAGCAAATGTAATTTTCGACTATAGATAACCAGATCAGTTAAAAATCGTACAAGCAGTACAAATATTTACAACCGACAACAACAATGGTCAAAGGAAACGCGAGTATAATGGAAAGTACAACGCGCGACAAGAAATCATCGTGCTGCCGGTTATGCTCTGAAAATGGACGGCTTCCGGTGATAATCCACGTCCGATGCGTTTTCCCAGAGAACGTCAAAGCCGCTTGCGCAACGTATCCTTATTCCGCGCATCATTTTTTTCATACAAAAACCTCTGTCTAAGGGAACGTAAGACTTTAACGAGACTGGTATGATTTCCGTTTCTTTCATTGTCACGTAATTCTCTTTTTCTTAGATAAATTCGACTAGGTCATTACATTCATTAACATTTCCTCTTTACATCGAGCCCTGCAGCACCATGAAACTTACAGTGAAAAGTGGTATGTGGAGTTATTGAAAAAAGAGAACATTTTCATCCTATACATTAAACACATTTATAAAGTTCTAAAGAAACGCGATAGCTCTTGGATTTGATAAGATTATACTTAACGTAGACGCCGAACAATCCATACCGGAAGCCGTACTCAACAAATTTAGAATAATATTGATCTACATTATTCTATATTATTAAAGCATACCATATGGCGTTGTCATGCATAGTAAGAATATTTTAAAAAATGTATTGACAACATTAAGTAACAATGTCAAAATACTAGATGAACTCATATTGCAATTAACTGTTCGATGACTTCCGATGACTTCCGTTTTTCGTCCAGCCCTCGACTCATCATCTTGTAACACTATTGGCTGACTGATAAAACTACACCTGCACCAATTCCCCAACCGTTATCGAGATCCAAAGGAATGATTAAATGTTAAATCGATAACGCTATGATTAATATAACATGGAATAAGAAAAAGGAATAAAATTATTACAGTTATAATCTTAGTGTAGATCAATGTCCAATATTTGAAAGTGGTAACGACTTCCGTTTCCGTTAACCCAGAGGTTGGAACATGAGTGACACTATGCTAGAAGAAGAAGAACAAGAAGAGTCCTGCCGTCGATGGCGAGGAGCAGTAGGTGGACTCACACGATCAGTCAGTCGATTTTCAAACGATCAGGAGGCGCGTACAGGTTCACTACGGGTAGCCAGCCGGACACTGGTAATAAAGGAGACCACCACCGTCTGACTCAGAACGGGACGCTGAAGAAGATTGCCTCTCCGCCATTGACGAGAGCGGCGCCTCGAGTTCCGTTTCTCCTCGAACCACAGTATCAGTCGACTTCCGGTTGAGAAGTCGGCGCCCCGGCAAGAACCACCGAGCGTGCCCGAGCAGTTAGTTCGGATCACAGGAAAGAACGCGACACGCCGGAGAGACCGGTCGGTGGCTCGATAGCGAACTAAGAAGCAAACAAACCTCCACCTCTGTCTCCTCCTCCAGCTCTTGTTCGCGCTCGCTCGAGTCCGGCCGAATGATCGTAGCAATGGCGACGCGTGTCTCTCTCTCCCTCTCTCTCACCCGTACGCCAGCTCCCTCTCGCTTTCTATTCTTTATGCTCTCTCTCTCTTTCTCTCTCTCTCTCGCTCTTGTAGATGGTGTATACATTAACGTACGCGCCCTACGACCTGCCCGTCTGCCTACTTGTCAGCCAGCCACTCGAGGCCCACGTTGTCCCCTCAGCACTGCTCGGCACTCTGATGTCGAACGTCCGGACAGCACGACGAAGAGAGACGCGCGTCTCTCGCGCAAGAGTTCCGCGACGCTAGTTTTACCGTGGTGCTAGTGTCTCATCGGCGCTGAATGAGCGCCGATGGAACGGAACGGACCAAGCAAGCAGGTCGTCTGGCTGGCTGTCCCTCCCTCCGGCCGCCCGGATGACTTGACTGGCGATGGCGATGGCGAAGTGGCGCAGTCGGGCGCCATCTGCAATTCCGATTCTGATTCTGGTCTCTCGCGCCTCCCCTTCCTTTCCCTCCGACCCGTCGCAGCTCTGCCTCCTTGGCTGCTTCACTCGCCTTCGCCCTCGCTCTCGCCCTCGCCCTCATCAGCCAACTAGCTCTTTCCCTTCCTTCGTCTCTCCTTCTTCCACTCGGCAAGTCTTCCTGTCTGACTTGATTATGTCTTCCGTCTTTCCTGTTTTCCTGCCTGTTTACTTCTATGTGTTGCCTGCCTGATGTTTCTTCCTTTATAGCTGCCTGATGAAATATTTGGCTGGCTGCCTGACTGCCGAGATGTCTACCTGCCTGGATGCCCTCGTTTGAGTTACCTTCTCTCCCCACGCCTACTGTAAAATCCCTGCTCCAGGTTAATTCCTTGAGCTTGTTTTCTACTAGATACCAACCCCACGGAAGACAACTGTTCACACTCCCAGCTTCTTCTTGTTCTTCTTTGTTGACTGACTCTTCTTCTTCCTTTATGCAATTGGAATATTTTTTTCTTTGATATTCTTCTCTTGGTCATTTACTCTTTTTCTCGCTATGTTACCTCGCACTCTCTTTGTCTTTCTCACTCTATCGTTCTCCCCCTCCCTCCCCCCTCTCACTGACGTTGTTTGCAGTTAATCCTGTCCACCTTGCGCTCCGTATGAATCGCCGTTGCCGATGATACTACTACCTCTTTCTCCTCCTCCTGTTCGTCTACCACCTCCTTCTACTCGTCTATCAGGTCGATGTGTGTCGTCACAGGATCCTCTATTCCACCAAGAACCTCAGATAGAGTACTCTTTAGTTCGCAATAGCGACCATGGTGTTTAAGGATCCTCTCCTTAACGGATGCTCCAAAGAATCCTTTCTCTACGTAGCCAATATACCTGGAATCGTACACTGCCCTAAATTATTTATATATCATATATCATAATCGCACAGATTATTTATATCGTCCTCATTGGAATCTGTTTTGTAACGAGAAAAAATAGTCGTTCTTCAAATAGTCTATAATCCGGTCCTACATTTTTTTCGTAACATCTTCAGTAAGACAGTGACCAACAGTATCTAAGAATGTAACTTACAGTTCCTGGAGATGACGACAAACGTCGTTAGGGAGAGACGCCCAGCGGCTTAATCATCTCTCTGCCTGTACTCGGCATTGTCCGGTTAACTCCGTTAAACCGAGCATTGTTACAGCATGCAATATATTTATCAGCTAATTACAGGAATCGCTTCATCTGCATCCTATTTTTATTCCTAATGCAGCATTATGAGGTACTGGTTTTCAGTCGCATTGCGCTGCTACGTCGTCGTCCGATCGATAATATCATCGATTTCGTCACTCTTCTTGTTTGTCCGCCCATTTCCACAGCATCTTCTCCAAGCGCGTTCTGACGCAACAGCAAACTCAACCTCTCCGTAATTGAATCCAACTAGTAATTTATCTTTCAGGCAATATAGCACAGAAATAAAGAATTCTATATCTTTGACTTCCGGTTCACTTGGAGTATCCCTACCTTAGTAACATCACTCACAGATGAGATTAAACTGCATTAATCTCTTATTATACTAATCTGACGGTCATCCAGAACTATCAGGTGACAAATATGTATGTCATATCTTTAGCCTTTACGACTCTGTACACCATTCTGGCATCTTATCTCGTTAAAAAGACATTGTCTTAAATATTATACATAGATTCAACAGGCTATGCCTACAGTTGCTGCTGGCTGGGTATCTATATCTACGTATTCAGATACGGATACTATCGCTCAGGGAGTGTAGTCAAATCTATTGCAATCCACAGGGGAAACTACTGACGGCCGGGTCTCCTTCCACAAATGCTGGTGCGTCTAATTCGGGAGTCCTTCGAGAGCGTCGCGTGGAAACGTAGATCGGGACGCTTTGAAATACCAGAAACACGCTCTGCTACACCTCTCTGTATTAATACAGATAGAATATATAAAGGTTAAGCATAAGTAGTAAATACATGAATAACGTGGTACCTCGTCTCTGAATCCTGTTGCCAACAAAAAAGAGGTTCTACCGGGCGACATCTACCTGACCTCTTCCGCTCAACTTATACCAAGATATTAGTAATCAATAGTCGCCGTCCGATCGAACAGACCACAATGTTCAAATAATTTACGACTTGTAGTATCCTGACAATTGGTATATGTGAAATCTCTTGTCAGTGTAGCTGATGAACCTTTGCAAATATTTATATAGATTAAGAGACCTTGGCGATAGCGTCACTGTTCCTCTTAAAGCCATCATCTTCGCCTTGTCCAATAAAACAAGTGCTATAATATCAGTGCATCAGTCTATTTTCGTTGCTTTATACAAGTAGTTATCCATTGCTTCAAGTATAATAGTAGATCAGATAATGAAAGATCTCTGTCCTTGTAGATAAGATCCTGAGCAAGAATACAGGTACTCTTTGATTCATCACTGTCCACAATTCTTAAACCTGACCATAAGCAGAGGGAAAATCGTTGGTAAGACAGATTTAGCAGGACCTGCAGCAAGCCCATCCCATGCAATCCCATGGAAGAGACAATGGCGTCGAGTGGTCTGTATTTTCTTTGAAGATTCCAATTCCCTTTGAAACTTCTTTTCCCATGTAACAAAACAGAATGACTACTGACTGCTTGTGGTTACTGTTGTAAAAAGTCTCACAGCTTGATACCAGTTCTATGTAATTGTTAAATTTTTATTTATCGTATTTTTACCTTGATTAAACAATTAAGAATCACTTGGGGAGAATACGTAATCGCAGCTGGCATAACCTGCTAGTAAATATGGTAGTCTGCTGTCTGTCGTGCCATGTCACGTGCAGAGTACAACATCGTATAAAGGCTATTGTTATGGAATACGAATATTCAGAGTATTTCAGGCACAGACAAGCTGCAGACAAAATTCTATAATTTGGCGGTGAGCGACAATATCGGATGCGGGATAAGAAGGAGACAAAGGGGATGGTGATGGCGGCTGAGGAGGAGGAAGAGGAGTAGACAGAAACCAAGAGCAACGTCGAATCGAATTCACTCCTTTTCCTTTCTCCTTCTTTTTACCTCGCTCTCCTCTCTACCCGCGGACCCATCGTCCGCCACGTTTTCCTTGCAGCCAACTGGAGTCTACAGCATGGCGAGGCGTCCTATTTTCTTGCTTTCTTGTATAGCAGAGCATGATCGGAGCTACAGTTTTTAGACATTGAGCATTTATGTATGCTCCAGGGACATATGAGGATGACTGAGAATATCCTGGTGTCGTACTTCTGTTTGCTGTGCTAAACTTATTTGTAGATCAATCCAGGATTTATTTGATCCTTGAGATTTTTTGCTCATTCAATCTTCACTGTTCTTGTCTTAGTTTAATGATTTCTATTGGTAATTGTTCTTTTTTTTTTAAAGACACGCTCCAGTAGAGTATCGTCTTGCTAACAGGGGGTTAGTTGAATATGAATTATATCCTGGTAAAGAAGTATTGATTTTCTTTTTTTGACTCATTTGGATTAGGATTATGGTTTGTACTTACTAAACGAAATTATGAGACTGTATAGACTTGACTTATCATTGTTCCTCTTTCTTTATGATGTACTTCGAATTATGTTCTATCGTATTCTTTGGAGACGTTCAGACATTTATTGGCAATGAAATCTCGAACGCATTCACTGTCGATTACAATCGATTCGAAATTAAGAATTTTTACTGATTTTTTAAAATTGAAGAATGTATACTTTTTATTAAAAGATTTTATTGATACTTCATCCCAATTTATGTGAAAATTATTTTTAAAAAAGGTCATTGTTGTCATCTCTATAAAAAAATGTAATTCAGCTTGATGTAGAGCATGTCTAATATTAATGATTGTCTTGCTCCTCGTAACTGTTAGTAATTGAGCCATTCGATTGGTCATGGAGCAAGAATGTTTCTTAAAAAAAGAAAACTCATCCTACTGGCACCTTTTACTAATTATGTCACTTAGAAGAGGTCAGTATTTTAATTGTTCATAATTGTATGAAAAGGAGCAACTCTTATAATAATTGTTCTACGCCATCATTTTGGAACACCGCATTGGCACTCCGAAAAACTATCATTCAATTAGATACAGTAGCATTGATCCTAGATGATTATAATTTGATGAATACAGACATTATATTATTTGTATTGATATTTTCTAAATAAAATGTCTATATTCATATCGCTTTCATCAATGGTCAAACCTACATATGGAAAGTTATAGTTTCCAATGACAAAATTAAATAATTTTATATAACTAACTATAGTTAGTCTGTCAAAGAATCGAGTAATGAAAACGATCCTTTGACTGCCCATATTGAAAGCAAATCGGCAGTTTTCACTGTTTATACTTAAATAATTATATAAACATTATCCTGAATATTTGGAGGGTACATAAAGTGGTCTATGATCTCGTTACAAGTGTCCATTACGGATGTTGGTGTAATTCATTCATTTGATTAGAAATTAGGTACTTATTTCATTAATCGTGAGGAATTTCATGGACTTTTAGTAGATTAATTTGTGACTTATTGCTGTGCGCAACTCAAGCCAGGCTGGCCTTGCATTTCATCCTCATCTGAAGAGTAAGACTTTCCTGTGCGACTTGATGAAGTATTGTGATCAGGATCGTACTCCTCCAAATCAACTTCCATGGAATCCTTAGGTACTTTAAGTTTTGGCCTTGGAGGGAAAACAGACTCAAGTTGCTGAAAGAAATAATAACACTATGAACGTACATTTCTGATAAGTTTTAATTAATTTATTTTTTTATTATAGATTACCTTTAATACTTGTTCGCTAGCAAAGTGATCCTCAGGGAAAGTGACCTCAAACTTTATGTACAGATTTCCCTTTTCGAATGGATTTCTGTACTGTGGCATACCTTCGCCAGCAATGGCTTTGATATCACCTGGACGGATAATATGACCAGCAGGGTGTTTAACGTGTAAGTGTCTGCCATCTAGGTGACGTACTATTATATCCATTCCACACAAAGCTTCAGCTAATCCGATTTTTGTAGTCATATGCAAATGATCATTATTTCGTTGAAAAACATCATGCGGTTTTTGTTGAAGTAATATGACAACGTCACCAGCTTGACAACCTGGCATTTGATCACTCTCTCCTGTTAGAAAATCATATGTTAAGTATATTTTATATTGACTATTTATTTAATAATTCGCATTGTACCTCTGAATAATATCTTCTGATTATTCTGCATCCCTTTATCTATGTGAACTTCCAAAATTTTTTGCTCGCTAATAATTTTCTTGCCATTGCAGGTAGTGCACCTGTCTTTTTCATTTATAACCTCACCAGTACCCTGGCAGTCTTCACACGGAGTTTGAATCTGTTGAGATAGACCTGGAACAAGTTGTCTTAATACTATCTTCATTCCAACTCCTCTGCATCCTCTGCATCGCACGACAGCACCTTCTGCACCCCCCAATCTATTTTGAAAAGAAATATTTTAAATAAGAATGCTAAAACCAAAAATTCTATGGACTGCTTACTTACCCTCCACAAGCACTGCACTTAACCTTCTTACTTTGTTGCAGCTTAGTGGTTTTACCATTGTACATATCTTCCAATGTAACTCTAATGACAATGTGGGAAACAAAAAATTAGACAATGAATAATTTTTTTTAATTCTGTATCTAACTATAGTACGCACTTCAGATGATGAACTGTATCTTCACCACGCATTGGCTTTCTTCTCCCCATACCTCCACCAAACCCTGCTAAACCTTGAAATAAAAAATGTATTTGATAACAAACACAATCATATAATTAAAGAATCGTTGCAATTACAGCATGGTAGCAATGCAGACCTCCAAAGAGACCTCCTCCACATCCAAACAAGTCAGAAAAGATGTCATCGGTAGACATTCTTCCCTCACCGACTCCTTCTTGAACACCTTTCAAGCCATATTGATCATAGACTCGACGTTTCTTGGAATCGGATAATACTTCATAAGCAAATGAAATGTCCTTAAACTTATCTCCTGCTGTAGGATTCTTATCAGGATGAAATTCCTTAGCGAGTTTCTTATAAGACTGCAAAAATAAACAGGATAAAATTGTTTTAAAAATAAAAGATGTTGCAAGAACAAAGCTCCAAATAATATAAAAAAAATACAAAGTAAATGTAAAACAGAAACTAACTGAAGATAAGGATGATAGTAATTCTACTAAAACATTAGTTAGTGAAATAACAATGGACGATTTCATAATAACGTATGGACGTTATATTATGCATCACGTGTAACTAAAGCATGAATAGTACTTTTTTTACCAGTATTACGTAATAACCATAATTACAAAAATTTAGGTCCAAAGATTGAATTGCAAATTTTATGACAAAAGTTCAATGACTCTTAGAATTAAATTGGCCTCGGCGGAGTCGCCAAACTATTCAAGTGTTTTTATTTCATGCATGAACAGGGTGTAAAGTACTTTGATCCTTTACCTTCTTTATCGTTTGCTCGTCAGCACCCCTAGCTACACCAAGGATTTCGTAAAGCTTATTCTCGGCCATTTCGTTTAAAAAGATTGAAAAGTTCCAAGAATTCGTAAAGAAATTTTAATTTTTACGTCGCACAGCAGCAGTGGCCTATGATCTTACAGGCCGTAAGGAGCAGTAAGGACAGCGCAAGGCAACGTGATGAAGCGGACGGAAGTATGACCAAGTATACCAACAATTGAACAAGAAAATATAGAATGTTACGTGAACGTATTTTCTCTCACCAATGCAGCCAGTGGAAACTTCTTAAAATGGCATGACATTTTTAACTATTCCACATTCTCTATTCTACATCTCCATTCAGAATTTTTATTAGTTTAATCATTATTAAAAAGTTTCTAATTAATTCTCTTCTCAAGTGTAACAATATTAACTGATGTTAATATTCTTTCTATACAATTTATAAACAGACACCAGTTCATTTTTTCCCGCTCTTTATTTGAATTTTTATAATACGAAAAGAGTCATCTAAATTACAATGGGGGATTAAAAAAGATTGTCTTGTAAAGATTACGTGACAGTCGTTTATGTTCTTTATATAAAATATCTATTTGTTTTGCGAGGATGTGAAAATGAACTCGGGTACCACGGGATACGCATTATCGACGGAGACGATGATCACAAAATCCTACTCCTAAACTCGCCGCTACAATTTAGCGCCATGTTTTTGGTATCGCCTAAAACCGTAGCGTTGTTCATCTCCCTACTCATCTCTGTTCTTGTAATATGGTATATGTATGATAGGTGTGATATTCCCATAGAGAACTGTCATTTTTGTGAATTACTCATCGCCCAATAAGAAATTTTAACGCGCGATAAGCATTTAAGCAATTAACAGTATCAACGAATCTCTCAAGCCTGCGACACGTAATATTGGCGGTTGTAAAAATTAATCAAAATGTTTGCAAGCAGTCCGAATTATACGAAGCTAAAGACACACTTGAGATTGGCGATAAACAGGTTAAAGTTGTTGGAAAAAAAGAAGACAGAATTGGCACAGAAAGCTAGAAAGGAAATTGCTGATTATATTGCTGCTGGAAAAGTTGAAAGAGCCAGGATCAGGGTTGAGTATATCATACGAGAAGACTACATGGTTGAAGCTATGGAATTATTAGAAATGTATTGTGACTTATTATTGGCAAGATTTGGCTTGATTCAACAAATGAAGTATGTATTATTTAAGGCGTTAAGTTGAAGAGGTTTTTTTTAATTATTGTTCTTTATAGAAACTTGGATGATGGACTGGCCGAAGCTATCTCTACGATAATATGGGCTGCACCACGTATTCAAACCGATGTACAGGAGATGAAAGTTATTTCTGATATATTGAGTTCCAAGTATGGTAAACAGTATACAGAGGCTTGCAGAGAGGAGGCTGTGCAGTCTATTTCAGAAAAATTGAAGCACAAAATGAGCGTGCAGTCACCTTCGAAATTACTTGTGGAAAAATATCTTATTGAAATAGCAAAGAATTACAATGTAGAATATGAACCTGATCCTCAAGTTATGGCTGAGGGACAGGATGCATTGTTGATTGATGTAGGAAATAGTGGAGGAGAACTACCGAACAATTTAGATCTAGCTGTAGGTGGTAGCAGTATTCCACAACCATTAGGTTTCATAGGTTTTCCTCAGCCTCCAGTATTGCCTGATGGTGGCTCTAATTTTAATATGATGGTACTTTATGGCTCTACATTCCTTTCAATATTCTTTTTATTTATAACCTCGTTCTTCTATACATTTTTATTACCAACGTAGGGTCCTCAAAAACCAATGACACCTGCTGCTGGTTTTATAAATCCTGCTGCTCCTCCCATCACAGGAAAAGATCAAAATAATGCATTTAATCCAGCTGCGTTTTCTTATAATATTCCACTGGATAATGCAAATGTGAATAAACCTGTAAGCATAATTCTGTACACGTATCAATAACAAATAATTTTTCCACTCGTTGCTAACATAAATTTCAGGAAGATGATTTGCCTCCTCCATACGACTCATTCCCGCCAGATTTAAACAAACAGGTAAGTTCCCTCAAGAAATTTCATAGCCACAAAAATTAATTTTATACAAACTATACATTACACTATTATATCTACAGTCTGATCAAAAACCAAAACCTCAGCCAAGGTCCAAGATGCCAATGAACGATTTCCAGCTTCCTGATTTACCTGCAGTTCCCGTGGATAACGAGCCCCCAACTGCACCAGAAAATGACGACATAGACTTTGACGATTTAATGAAGCGTTTTGAAGATTTAAAAAAACGAAAGTAAAAACTGCAAACTGTTACTGCACAAAAAAATTAGAAGCTATTAAGGTTATAATCCATATATGGGTTCCTAAAAGTAATGATCCTTAAGTATATAAGATCAATAGAAATCTGAGATATATAGTTTTTTTTTCCTTTTTAAACACAGTATACATAGATATCTCACAGGAAGATATGCTGAGTTAGAGTTAAACTCTTTGCTCCCTCAATGGATAAAGTATATTACTGATTTTATATTAACTTTAATGAACTTGAGCCCTTCAATTAATTAATTGGTGCCTTTGTATAAAGTATTGTAAAGCGTACGTCACTACGATGTGTTTTAAACTATAGTAATGCAATTACTTCATTCTGTATATAGAGTACGAATTGGTCAGAGTATTCTGTTATTGGGAAGAGCGAACAATATTTTGCTTCTAACATTTGTAAGTTAATAAATAATAAATGCGCTAATACCTGTCTGGAATTTTATTTTTAAAAACTTTTCAAATATAATATACATATTTCTGACATACTATAATTAAAGACGTACCAGACATCCCTAACTATACTATCATAATACCACAACCATAATCGTTAAAATTTCTGATCCAATAATTTGTGAGTAACAAATTGAGGATCGTCTGTTATTCTTACTGATCCTCCCAATCGTCGCATTTCTAAAAGAATAAAAAAAAACAAGATTGATGCTATTAAAAATATTATAGTATATCACACTTACTTCTCGTCCCTTGTCAGCCAAACAACCCAAGAGATTCTGAGAGAATTGACACTTCTCTTTATTCATATCCATATCAAGATAACGGAAACAATCCAATACAGACTCTTCAATGAAATCACGCAATTCCGGGTCCTGTATATTCTGTGACATTATATTGGTAACTGCCATACGTTCTGGAAATCCTTTCTGGTCGACCTAGATACGTCGCCATGCAAAAACGTACAAAATGAAACAAATAAAAAGAGACAATATATACAATAGTTATTTCTACTCTTACCAGATTGAGTTTATTGAAGAAGCACTGTATAACGCACTATAACACCGTGGAAAAATTATCAATAAATTACTCAATTATCTGCCAGACTGGTTAACCAGTTTGTCATTCTTACAAAAATCGTATACTA
Organism: Calameuta pallipes; assembly: GCA_030142375.1. Lineage (NCBI taxonomy): Eukaryota > Metazoa > Arthropoda > Insecta > Hymenoptera > Cephidae > Calameuta > Calameuta pallipes. Next base: position 193,895 of record JARQSW010000004.1, read on the forward strand.
AGTTCTCACCGCTTGATCATGCCGATCATCGTATTTTTGATTATTATAAGAATGCAACTGATCATTGTCCATTTTTCTTGCATTCATTGAATTTCTATGATTCATATTGCCAGTAGAGTTTCGCATTCTATTATCAGTATCGCTTGTATAATTATAAGCCATTGATTTGCTATTCCAATTATGTCTGTTCTGCCGCATACCGTTGAAATTCCTATAAAAATATTAGATTGTTCATTCCAATGAATTATCAAAGAGAATAAATTATATGTGCAAACGGACAATACATTTCTAATACAATATACAGTGAAATATTTGTATTTCTATAAAATTCAATTACCCGTTTTTCTTATTGTCATCCACGCCACTAGAGTTCCTTTCGCTTCTTCCATTACGACCGAAGATAAATTTCTTATCAAATATACTCTCATCAGATCCTGAATCATCCTCAGGGCTATCAGTTTCGCTCGAGGCCGCAAAATCCCTCTCAAGTTTCACGTTACCCAAGTATCGCTGACGGCAATTTTGCATAATGTTACGGAACTGTTCATCGCTTTGCTGACTGCCCGTTCGACATTTTAAAGCCTGGAAAGAAAAAAGAATCAAGGATAAAATATCACAAGTCCTAGAAGGCTGGTTAAGAGATAGCGAAGTACGTACACTACGTTACACAATATAAATTGTGATTAAATAATCCAACACAAAAAGCTTCCTTTAATAACTTACCGTTCCACAATCAATTAAGAAAACCAAAAGGCAAGCAAACAAGCACAAAGTTAAAAGCTTCATATTGCGATCCTCACTGATTCACGATCGATACGAGTCTGACGAACTTTACTACAGAAGCACAAATAACTTTATGAATGATCGTCTACCCGTAAATTAGGATTACCATGACCGAATAAGCTGAATAGGAGTGACATTTTAAATGCATCCTGAATTGTTTTCATGTCTTTGTCGAGAGAAATAAATACCGGATGGAGATGCGGTCCATTTACCGCATCAACCTGTCTCATTTGAATGTACTTGAAATCCAAAATTATCTGATCCTAATGCGGATTCTTATTCGTGTAAAAAACCAGACGCACTGGAGCCATTTTCACAATCAATTGAAAAGGTCCCTCGTGGTCATCTTCTTGTACTCTTTTTCATCCATCCCCTTCATAGCTCTGTAGCATAATCAATTAGAGATCCTCTTATAGATTAGTTATTGTAGAGGCAATCTGAAAGTCTCTGCGCAATGTCACTCGCGTAAGATACTTGCAATTTTCTTTTTCAATTTCGCAGCGATACCTGGTCCAGCGTGGGGGAGCGGCATTTGGTTCCACTTATAATTTAGGTAAATCAATACCTATTGGTACCTACTGACAATGAGTGCCAGAGAAAACCTATCAGTAGCGTGCTAAAGAATAAGAGAGAGTTTGTTCATGGGGGCATATCAGATCGTGAAGCGTGTCTCAGTCCAATTCACACTTCTCGATGGTAAACATGACGTGTACCAAAAATATAGTGAGTAAAATTTAAGTTCATTGCCTAATATTAAAGATAAAATAGTAACGTGACATTTAAATTGACTCATTATTAACTAACGAAATTGTACGAGGCAATGGAAAATCTTAACTGTACCAATCTACTGGAATAATTCTAAATATAATTGAGCCGTAAACTCAGTGTCTTTCTGAGAGGGCCATCTCTTTACGAGTTTCGCCATAAAAGAGTCCCTTGAATGTGCTACCGATGTTGCGGCTTGACTATAACTTGTTGAGTGTGCTTAACGCTTTTTAATTATAAGTGTAGAACTTAAAAGTGTATTTACATGTATATAATTAACTATTAGTGTAAGCGTGCTAATTTGTTATTATATATTAAGTTATGTGATAGATTAAAGCATGAGAGTATGTATATCAATTTGACATGGTTGAACTTTCACGTTTATGAAAGCAACACGCAACACATGAGACGGTGGGACAAATCGAAAAAGTATAATGAGAAAAAAAGATTGTTAGACAGTGCGAAAGATAAAAAACATTGCTGTTTTTTTTTTCACGTACAGCTTTCTATAACGAGATCTCTTGTGAAATACCTAATCGTTATAGTTATGGCGAATGCAACACTCAGCAGGGATTGATAAAGTCAGGTTTAATAGTTTATATGATTGAAAAGGATCAGTGGACCGTGAACAAGTGTGAAAGTGGTAAAACGGTATCAGCCGGCGTAATATCTATACTTCTATAAGAATTCCAACGTTGCTCCAGCGTATAGATCTTCTTCATTTTATCGAATTCCAATTGTACATCGTCAATTAATGGAGCACTTTAATTTCAAGACTTTTCTTGATGCTTTCAGCCGATCCTGGGTGTCTTCTTCATTTTTGCAATAAAACTGCAAGCGCAGCCATTGCAGAATCAGATTCCAGAGGAGATGCAGTATCCATCTGAAATGTCCTTTCAAGCATATCCCAACATAGCTACCTTATCACTGGATGAGATAAAAGAAACGTTTCCATGGTTGAAATCCAAAGATCCAGTGGTCTTGGAAAGTAATGATAAAAATGCACCGCGATACGTTTTCTATTATACCCCGGAGCAGGTGGTCTTAAAGAACAAGATAACAGGTAGAGAAAAGAATAGTCGCGATCAGGAAGCAAAGGAATTCTTGAAGCGTGGATTTCTTCACCAGGAGAGAAATTTCTTACCGAGTGGATTAAATCATCGAGGTGAACGGTATAGGCATAACGATGATATCGTCAAGGATCCTGATATCCTTACAGCTGAAACAAAAAATGGTCCAGTTCATTTTCATACGAAGATACCATCCCCATATCTGGAACCACCGACAGTATCGGAAAAGGATAGAAATTTGTATAGCATGGAGAAACGAAAGTTGATCAGAAATTTGCTCAGAGCAAGGAAAAATAGAGCAAGGCAAAAATTGTTGAATCAAAAATTAAACGGTAAAGAGAAAGAGAAAACAGAGGATAAGGAAATAAAATACATACGAGATCATGCACCTGAGAATCAAATGGAGGTAAGTTTATATTGCTCTCCGATGTATCTTCTGTATATTAATATCCAGGATAATTTCTTACCAGGACACATCAGAAAATAAAGATGAGGCTACGGAGGAACAACAGGTTAAGAAAAAGCCAATGAATCCATTAGAATTGTCACCGGATGGTGACAGAGTACAATTTCACATTAATGGACATGAAGGTCCAAAAACTTACATCTTTGGCTTCGACACAGGAAATGGGTGAGTCAATTAAGTATCTCTAGACATAATAAAATATCTTGACCAGGATCAATGATACTCATTACGTTGATTCATGGTTCACAGAAAAAACAGACACTACAGATTGGAGGAACGTCTTAAGGATGGTACCGTAAAAGGACATTACGGTTATTATGATGCAAGAGGAAAACTCAGAATGGTTCAATACACAGCCAGACCCCTTGGTGGTTACCAAGAAAAGCATCACGAATCAAGCCATCCTAAGGACAAAAGTTAATCGGTTTTATAGCATTCAGTTTATTACAAAAACGACAACATTTCTGCAGGGTCATTGCGAAATGATCTAAGGAAACATTTTTGTATAATGAAATTTATTTCCTTGCGACGAGTAGCGAGACTCTTGAGAAAGTACTGCGGTTTCTTTTTTTATTTTTTAATCGTGATTGACGGCAAGTCGATCTAAAATAGTATTCAAAAAAAGTCTATTGATACCTACACGACTGGGATTAAACAGTTATTTATTCAACAATAACAATCTCCATAGTTACGAAAAGGGAAGAAAAAAAATATATGTATGTGTGTGTTAACGCAAAAACACTTCTCATATACGTAACGCAATAATACCAAGTAGGTTTATCTCTAGTCTATGCTGAACATAGCCGAAGTCCATGTGGTCACACGCGGAAACAAAGGTCAACTTATAAGTATTATTAACCGTGAGAAAATTCACTGTCACCTTGCAGAGAATAACTTGGAATATTGGTATGACGTTATTAGTCCCCACCGCTCCGAGGCGATTTAAATAAAAAATTCACTTGTCCTTTTTGGCGTCCGCAGCTCCGTACGACGACGAGCTCTTGCTAATTTCAGACATTCCAATGGTTTTGTGCATTAACAGGAAAACTGTAATCACAATAAGGACAGAGTTAATGAGAATCATTAATTAAAATTTAATATCGTTCAGCCATATGTATTGACATACGATTTTCTATATATAAATAAAAGCAAAGTACATTTAGTCAGACTTACATAAACCTATTATTCCAACTCCTATGAAGAAGTAGATGGTCGAGCCTGACAATAAGAGTTTCACTAAATAATAGAGCATGGGAACGAGTACGATTACCGCCCAGAACACAGTATTGATAAGAGAATAATATCTTCTCTCTAGTTTAAATATATCCGTCCTAGGTACACCGCTGGTAGCGAAGAAATCGCCTGTCTGATTAAAACTCTCTGCCATACGATCCTGAAAATTGATAACAATTTGGTAAAAGCTTATAAAAAAAATTACATTAATTTTTAACGATATCGTATTGTTCTTTTCAATCACCTTTTTTTGATAGATCCTATGAAGCCATTCCGCAGCAGCTTGTTCACCTTCAGGAACCTCCTCTAGAGGGATTCTATTCATATACATATGTGCCTCAACTTTATTTCCTATAAGAAGATTCGTCATCGTTGGTTTTACAGCTTCGCTAAGTTTAAATGCCAATTGCACATCATATATAGCGCCTATTTTGCCTCTCATGTGTGGAATACTAGCGCTGAAGCCTTTTGTGCGTGGAGTTAGGTGATGTTTTAATACCGGTAGACCTCTCTCTTGCGCAAACTTCTGACTGGCCTTGAGTTTCTCAGGAGTAAACCGAGTGCCCTCAGCATATAGTAGCAGCTGAATAGTTAAAATATGATAGAGTCCCAGATAGAGAAACGACACTTCATTAGCTGTGTATACGAAAGTCACTGACCCACATAGTATCAGGATAGTCGGCCAATTCACGTATCTGATTTCCTATGGTTTCTCTATCTTTATCCCAGCTTCTCTCCAGGAAGATGCTTTCAGCGAATTTCCATGCCCAGCCCACTGTAGGTATATACTGTATGGATTTCTTGGCGTACGCTTTACAGTTCTGGAATTAAAAATCATTTGAAGTCGGGCATAAAGGTTAAGACAATTCTTTTTTCTTTAGAAAACGCAAATAACTGTCCAGGTAAACACTTACGCCTAGCATTCGTATACGGTCGCAGACCACCCATCCCATCAGCCAATCTATTTCGTAGCTATGATTCATCAATACGTATCCGTGCTCGTTACCGAAATATTTGTCAAAATCCGTTTTATCTATGTACAATATTACGTCAGTGCCTGACCACCATTCCGCCAAGAATACCAATTCTGTAATTAATGAAGTGGAACCATGCAATTAGAGTACAAGTAACAGCTGAGTGTAAATTAATTGCTAATTAAAGACTTACGACTGTAAAAAGAGTAGCAGAGATAATAATTGATCTTGCGATAGAAATATTTGGAGAATGGTTTAAGTCCAAAGTGTAAAAGGAATTGGAAGAAATTTATTATTAAACCGGAGGTGAAAAATGTAATGGCAAACATAAGGTGGACCACTCTGGATCGTTTTAATGAATTCTGGAATCCCATTTTTCTTTGTCCTTCCTTTGTATTACTAGTATGTGCGTTTTTTTAGAAGACTTATTTTCTTTACACCTTCACCTGCAACGTGAGAAAGAAAAAGTTTTACTTTCTTTAAGGTAATAAATATCTTGAAACAATGACAACCAGTTCATTCTGTAATCCAAGCAATGTATAATTGAAACATAAACTAAGTATTACTCATACGTGCAGCATAGTATAAAGAAAGTAGTATAATCGGTAGTACACTTATCAGCAGTTATTAATGATGCATTATCTACTATATACTATCTGTGCTTATGCCTTTGATAAGTACATATAAATTAGACCTAATTGCACTTATCACTCATAGATAATTTACAAGAGTTTAGATAATTATGAGAATACTACACTTTTTCATTTAAGCATGACTCAGCTATCATATAAGTATTTCATTTATCAGTAGAAACCAACTACAATGCCTTTCCTATACTAACTACAGTAACCAACTTCGGATTCATTCATGTTAATTTATGTTGATTATTCCCTGATGTTGACACGTTTTATACATGCATTTTTTCAAGCAGCAACCCCTTGAGGCATTTTTAGGATATCGCTAAATTAAAAGAAAATATAAAATAATTTTCATGCATGAATTATATAATCTTAATTGTCAATTAATCATATCACATACATGAAAGCTATAGTAAACAAATCTATATAATTTATTTATATTACATAAAGTCATGATTGTACATGGAAGTAAGAAGCAATGTACTGTGTTGCCAATATCAAGAAATAAATAAAGCAACTATGTTTTAAAATGAGGTCATATTGTATGATCTTTAAAAGACAATTTAATAGGATATCTAGAGAAACCTTAATTTAGCCAATAAGCAGTGACAATTGAATGACATCTTTGTCTTGAAATGCCTCATCATGTAACATAGAAATACAAGTCAACATATAAAGAAAAGAAGAGATACGTTCAAAGTAAATTATCATCAGTCAAATTTTTATAATAATTAAATACCAAAATACATGGGAATCAAATAATAAAACTAATTAAATAGATAAATTAAATATTTCAAAAATTCCTATGATCATTCAAAATAATATATTACATCTATTTCCAATTTTCTGAAAAGGATAAACACACTCTGAAGGAACAGTATTTATAAATAATTCGATTAAAATTTTAGTCATAATCACTTGTCAAATGATAAGAGCGATTAACTTTATAGTTCGCGACAATAAAGCCTGACAATTTACCTAGGAATTATATTAATGCCTTTATCATAATAGGAAGACCAAACGGGCATGGTGTTTCATACAATAAATTAATATAATTATTAGAAACTGTTCCCATTGAAGAAAATAGAATACCATTTTATTTTTCCATTTGAGACACCTGACAAAAGTTGCATTGCAAAATCCACTAGTAAAAATAATATCGAGCATACTCACCTATTATTGCACCGTAGGGCGAGTCAAGGATATTTTAATATCAAAGCATTATGTAGATTCGCGATCTCTTCCTTTAACCGAATTTTTATTAACTACTTGTACGAAAACTCAAAACAGAAATATAAAACCGTGATTACGATAGATTACGAGGACCCAAAAGTATGGGCCTGTAAAGCCCGAAAAATAAAACACAAATACCGCGACGAGGAAGTAGTAACTAGCGCCGTGAATGATGACCTCAGGAAGTATTGAGTAATGCGAAGCTCAAATGATAATAAATATATTTTAAAATGAAATAAAACTCTGGTGATTATATTTCCAAAATACATATTAAATAAAATATGTAATTTTTTTTTTATTTTTCCCGTATCTCGCTTGTCACAAAAATCATATATATATGTATTCATATGGCAACTTGCTTTACTAACGTCATTTTGGCAGTCGCCATTTTGCGCTCATTACTTTAATGATCGCAGAAACGAGCGAAGAAGAATCGTGGCTATACGTGCATCACATTTAGGTTTATGGTGATCGCTATGGAAAGCGTATCTTTCCAAGCTGTAAAGTCAATTAGTTTTTCAAATTTCTATAGAGAATTATGAAGTACAGTTATTCTTTAAAGTGGGTTTAGGAACACGTTATGTTGACCAATCGCTGTTCACTCTGACACACCCTTTAAATGTTAGTTTTTTTGCCGAATGCAAGTGAAACAGTCAACAATTAAAGATTGTTCGGTGACTATAACATTTTCATTCGTTTTATATTGTTAATATATAATTTTATATATCTGCCTTTACGTCGATAATTAAGAGTTATCTGCCAACGAAGCTACCATGGTGAGTCACTTTTGTCTGTTCTAGTTTAATTATTTCACATTGAAATTCTTTGATTCTAATGAAATTTCAATGTTTCCAATTATTTTACTTATTTATATTTCTCGTTGAACACTATGGTTATTTCAATAAATTATCATTTTTTTCTCTACTTATTATAGCAGAGCATACATAACCTTTATCGTATTAAATGTCAAAATGGCGCATGCTATGTATAATATTAATAGACAATTTATACAATTTTATTGCTCCTTCTATATTGGTAATTATGATGAATAGCATTTCATTGAAGTTTACGTCTAACTTTTATTATTTCAGACGGAACAGCAGATGGACTGTGCTTTGGATTTGATGAGGAGGCTACCGCCTCAGCAGATCGAGAAGAATTTAAGTGATCTTATCGATCTTGTTCCTTCGTTATGCGAGGATTTATTATCCTCGGTGGACCAGCCTCTTAAAATAGCCAAGGATAAAGAATCTGGAAAAGATTATCTTTTATGTGATTATAATCGCGACGGTGATTCATACAGGTCAGCCATTAAGTACTGAATAAGATTTTCTGCCAAATTTGTTGATTCAACTTTCATGTTGTAAAATCAAGTGGAGATACTAGTATATTTTTCCAGTATCAGAATAAAATTTTGGTCATTGCACGATACAATTTTGTAGGATTGGTCAGTATTAAGGATAAGATAGTAGCAGTTGTATGTAGAAACATGTCTTATCTCTATAGCTAGTACTGACAACATATTTTTCCTAGCTTCATAAAAATGCCAGAAACCTTTATTTTGTATAATGCATCTTGCAACCTTAATGTTTTGCAGGTCTCCATGGAGTAATACGTATGATCCACCGTTAGAAGATGGTTCTATGCCTTCGGAGAGGCTAAGGAAATTAGAAATAGATGCAAATCATGCTTTTGACCAGTACCGTGAGCTTTATTTCGAGGGTGGTGTCTCTTCCGTATATCTATGGGACCTAGACCATGGCTTTGCTGGAGTAATTTTAATTAAGAAAGCTGGTGATGGTTCAAAGAAAATCAAGGGTTGCTGGGATTCGATACATGTCGTTGAGGTCCAAGAGAAGTCGACAGGCAGGACCGCGCATTACAAACTCACTTCAACAGCAATGTTATGGTTGCAAACGAACAAGCATGGTTCTGGAACCATGAACCTTGGTGGCAGTCTAACTAGACAGGTTTGTAGCAATAAAATTATCTCAATATAAGACATTCCGTACCTCAAATCCTTCTGCAAATGATTAATTCCCTATTTTCTTTCTCTGCAGGTCGAACAGGATGCGGCCATAAGTGAAACATCTCCACACATTGCGAATATAGGTCGCATGGTGGAGGACATGGAGAATAAAATTCGCAATACCCTGAACGAGATTTACTTCGGTAAAACGAAAGATATCGTGAACGGTCTTAGATCGGTTCAATCCTTGGCGGATCAGAGGCAGCAGGCGGCACTTCGACAAGACTTAGCCGCAGCGCTGCAAAGGCGAAACGCGAACAATTGATCTCACGATACGCAGGAGAGCTTCAATTACGATTGTGATTAGGAAAAGGAAAGACGCCGACGACAAAAACAAAAGCAAAAAGATAATGAAACAGAATAAAGAGCAATGAACACAAGTAAAACTAACACAAAAAGGGTAGCCGAGTCGCGAACACGACATTGTATTGCCGAACACTTTGTTATTACCTAGATGAGGATTACAGCGAGGAAAGAAAGAGTTAAGCAAATGAAAAGCAAGATAAATAACCTCCTTCTTTTTGGAAGTTGGTTAAAAATGCAGGGAATTCACAACAACGGATTTACTAAGAAGAAATCTGTGTCTACTAGGTTTCTTTCATATGTCACATCCTTAATTGATAGCTTTTGTTTCTTGCACAGATTGTCTCATGCAAAAAGAGAATCAAAAAGGATTACTAAACACGACCCCATAAACTCGCCTCACACTGCATTCAATACTATAGCCAAACGGTAGATAGTATGATGTATATCTAGAAATAAATCACAATTCGTTATCAAGTCGTCCCGCGATTCTAATTACGCTGTTTTCGTTAAACGAAGAAAAAAGAAAAGAAAAAAAAAACAGAAAAAGAATTCGCGTGACTAGTGGAAAAATATCTTCGTTATCAGCTTCTTGTCCAAGACTACACGTAAATGGTGTATTGAATTCACATTAGGATTCTCATATCCGTCAAGAATAGTCTCCCCGAAGAAGCTTCGGCGTCTTGAGAGCATTTTGAAGCGATATAATTTGTTAAAGATTTTAAAGGGTTGTTTATTGCTTATGACCGCGAGAGGTTTTTTTTGCATTTTCTTTTTTGTTTTGCCTTTTTTGGCCTCTTCCTCTTCTCGTTCTGTTTCCCGAACGCTTCTACTAACGCGTGGGTCCTACTACTATCCGTACAAGACATTTCGTATTGCCAGATCCTTAAGGGGTTTTGATTCTTTATTTTTTTCTCTTCGTTCTTTCATGGTCGCAATTCCTCCAACGTACAGTAAACTTTTATCAATAACTGTCTGGCTGATTATGAATTTTTGTCGTCGAGAGACTTTCAAGCTGAATATTTTCATGAATTTCACTTAAAGAGATTTATAGTGACCGTAGTAGCGACATGCACGCGGACAAGTCTGACTACAGATTATAAAACTCGGAAGAGCATCCCTCAAAAAAGAAAGATAAAGAAAACGTATGGATTTCGAGGATTACGTTTGTATGAGAAAAAGAAAAGAAAATTTTCTTCGAAAGTACCTCGACGAATCCAAATGACTTTTATAACGTTTCAAGTTTTATTACTATATAAATATCACGGTATACTAATAACACGCAATCATTAATTGTTATAAAAAACTTTATTATTAAAAATGAAAGGAAGTAGCATAATTTATTATTTTATAAAGAGCTTTTCTCTATCTGTCTCTCTTTTCTCTCTCTCTCTCTCTCTTACCTATTTTTCTTTATTTTTAAACTGAATGTATACAATAGCGATGAAGTGTAATTAATTATTAGTCAATTCGTTATAACAAATCGGTTGTTTATTGCTGAGTCTCGTTCTCTCAAGATTATCCTTCTCTCTCTCTCTCACGCTTAATTGTATCATAAATTAATCAATTGTTTCGTCTTCCCCATTATTTTCATGATTGCACATAGTCTGATGAGATCCTTAAACGAGACCTCGAGATGATTAATTAATTATTTGTCAATTAACCATTTTATACGATTCTTGTCTATTCGCAATCTATCAGAATGAATTATCGCTCCGTACTGCAATACAAATAGCGACGATCATTAAATTTCAATTAAATATTCAAGCCTGCAGGTGTAAATAATAATTGAGATTGGCATGAACTGTATGCGAACATTCAGTGCAGTCATGTTCGTAACAATAACGACGAAGGTAAAGAGAAAAAATAAATCCAACGATAAGAAAAAATAGAGAAAAAGAAAAAGAATCTAAACAGAACGTTATTTCTTACTTTCTGTGCCTTACAAAGCGAACATCCTTTTCTGATTCTGGTGTAATTGTATGGAGAAATAAATTTTTCGCGGGCTTACGCGATTCGTTTAGATTCATGGGGGGGAAAATATGTTATTTTTTCAAATTTTCTTCGCGTATCGCAAATTTACGGACACTCAAAATTTGTATATCGTGTCAGCTTCCATTTTGGGTACGAATTTGTCTTTTTTTGTTTCCCTCATGTCGATTTCGTCGAGTACAAGAACTTGCGCATAATTAATTACAATCGAATAATATTGTCTAATAGAGTGTTATACGAAGTATATGTATATGTAACAGTTTATAACATTATAAAATATTTAAATAACTCGCCAACGTTTTATCGACGATAATCATCCCGCATTCTCGCGCGAGTCCGACGTCACGATTAATTGGTTAATAATTCAGTCCAATTTTTGAATATCGGAAGAAGGTGATTATTTTTTTCTCGCGTATAATTGACAGTTGAAGTTCTCGTTAGCGAACTTACCTGTTTGTCTTTTGTACTGAAACTGGACAAAAGATTATTTTTTTAACCCGGACCAGTTTGAAAAAACAGAAAAAGAATGGAGGGGAACATAGTTTCTTCTAGTGTCTAAGCTACTTTGAAATTATCACGACTATTTTGCACCCTTGACTTCTTTTGGCTTTAGTGTTATGAAATCATTTTTTTTCTTCAACGAATCATCTTGTTTATTCGTTCCGAGAAACATTACACAGATCAACAGTTTCCAATTGATTTACGTAAGTAAAATTGTTACTTGTGTCGTCGGGTTTTATTTATTTTTTTCAAAAACAAAAAATGTCATAAAGTTCCTCAGTTCAAAGTTTCCTATTTGATTATCGCTTCGGACAAAGACATTTGTAATTCTTTCTCATACAAAAGTTGCTGCATCCATCTTACATAATACTTAATAATTCTACGAGGCCGTGGACGATTGAGATCCGATCAAGATTCCGAAAATCGACAAGAAAATGACAAGTAAGCTAATAATTGAAGGAACTCTAGATAAATATACTCACGATCAGTCCCTCTCTCCCCTAACCTCTCTGTTAATTATAATTTTCGTCCAGGATATCTCGCAATTGGTCCAAGTGGCCTAATTAGCACTGCCACCGTTAAAAACGAAAAGTTACGAATAAAAATCTGTCACTCTCGTTATCAGAAAAAGAATGAAGCGAAGGGGTACGAAACTTCAAATTCAACGCCTTAGCGCGTGTGCGTGATAAAGTGGCGGAAAAAGAAACCAAATTCAAGAAGGTATAAAAGAACCTAGAACAACAGTCAAGATCCAAACGATAAAAGACAGCATGACTTTTAATTCTAAGACTAAATTTTTCAATATAATTTATTAAATATTACTTGAACATTTAAATGCTTCCTGTATTCATTTTTTCCCTTTGTTTTCTATCTTTTATTTCTGCTTTGCTTTCGTCAGTACCACTCGGAAAGATACATACATACGTCACCGGGCGTCGCCTCGCCACGAAAATCGCGTTCCGTGTCAAAGAGCTTTATTTAAAAAAAAAAAAAAAAAAAAAACATGAAAAAGCAGGTTGATCGTTAGAATTTGAAAGATACTACCGATAACGAATAACCTTTACCGCCAGGCACCTTCAACAAGTTCCGCAGGAAAACGTAACACCAGTTACGCACACGATCAGAATCTTTCGGCCATGAACGCCGTAGTGAACATTTTCAAAAATATTTCTGCAATCGTCGTCAGCACTGATCCTCATCAAAAGCAGTCGCAATCGAAATAACAGCAGTAAGATCAGAATACTTTCGCGACAGTATTTCTGGTCAAAATTATGAATTTACAGACTACCATTTTCTATTTACAAAAAAAATTCAAGGTAACAGCATTTCCAAAACGCGAATATTTCTGTTTCTGTTTCGTTGGCGTTTATCAAACGCAAAGCTTCAAAAACTGATAACGACATACGGAAAAGGGAAAAAAGCTACCGTGTTATCATGAACGTATTGCGATAACCAGAAGGCGACCCCAGGAGACGATTTTTACCAATAGATTCCAAAGTGAGTAAAAAAAATAACGTAATAATAAAAGAAAAAGATAACGAAAAGATCCAACGCGGTACGTATACATAATTGAAATTAAAAAAAAAATACAAATTCCGCTCGTTCAAATCTCAATTGAGAGTTTAAATATTTTGAGCTTCTTGGTTGCTTAGGAAACTAATGTCATTTTCTTCTTTTTTTTGACCCGACACAAAGATGGCGAGTTCGCACGTAAATTGTTGTCATTATCACTCATCATCATCATCATTATTATTATTATTATTACTCTTATTACAATGAGTCTCGCAGGTATAACGAAACAGACGCTTCAATAGCAACACGCCACTATATTTCGTGTATCTTTGCGTTAGCGTTCTTTTCTTTTTTTCTGTCGTTCTTTAATTTTCATTTTCTTGTCTTCTCTTTTGTCTTGTCCTGCCCCTCCCCATCCTTTCACACTATAGTTAATAACAAAGCACATTTAAAGTATTATGAACCTGGTCCAACATAGCACACGTGTAGTACAGACGCTGATTTATTTTGTATTAATATTAGGTATTTTTTTTCGTTTACTTAGATTATAATAGGTAAGTTTAGGTTTGTTAACTATATTGCGGACCAGAGTTTTCAAGGAAGGTACCAAAAGCTAAAGGTGTGACGTGGTAACGCGCATGCAAAAGTCTTTGTCAATTTTGATATATGGCTTACAGTATTGTACAGTGGCAACAGTAGCAAGAACAAAAAAAGACAAAAGTTGTTTAACATTTTTTTTTCACAAAATAACCCATCACCCTAGTCACGTTTAACGCAAAATTCGCATTGCTGTTGGTTCTAAAGACAAACGGCGCTTAATTTAAATAGTTGAAAAAAAAAATGAAATAAAAGAAGAAAATTCTTTTCTTTTCCCTTCTTTGCACTAAAGCAACATTCGTACTGAGACGAAGTAGTCTGATACGCAAAAACAAGTATAATCGGTATTGTACTTTGTATCTCCTAGTTTACAGCTAGAGTCCACTCTTTGTATTTATCCTGATTACAATATATAATTATTATTACATTAAAGTATCGATAAACGTTGGCGAAATACCAGACGCGATCGTAATACCTTCCTACGAAAGCTCCGGTTACACTCATAATTATATTTCCTTTTTTTCGGCTTCCTTATTATATTTATTCCTAAGATTTTTTTTAGACCGTACCTTCCGGAACAATTTCTGACACAAATTGACGGTAGAAAAAAGAGGTGGGGATACATAGGGTACATACAAGGGGACTTTTGGTGATTCTTTTTCAAGAGTTCTTGGGACAATTATGAAAAGACATATCGACGAGAGACCATAGAGAGAAAAGAAAAAAGAGAGAGAGAGAGAGAGAGAGAGAGAGAGAGAGAGAGAGAGAGAGAGAGAGAGAGAGAGAGAGAGATCATTTCCATTTTTTAAGTCTATCTATAGGAGTTAATCGCAACTTTTCTGAATTGACTCTCGTAACATGAAGCTCGTAAAAAGAATTTTGAAAAAAAAAAACAAGGAAAAACGAGAATCAGTCATTTCAGAAGAAGCCGCCACGCAGTACGTAACTTGATCTCGTGTTTTTAATATATTATTAGGATAAACGGCACGCATGTATTTCTGACAGATCCATAAAGGCCTGCCATTTTTCATAATTATTCATATTTTTTTATTTTTATTATTTTTCCTCCTTTCCACACTTTTGACTCTCGCCACGATTTGGCCTTTAGCACATTTCCAATATCTTTAGTATGCCTTTTTTAAAAAAAAAAAAGAAAAATTATTGAAACGCTTCGCCCACATTGCGACTACAGGCCTAGACGCCATTAAACCGGCTGGTTTACAAATTGGAATAGACTTAACTAATAAAGAAATATCGTCGCGGGTCGTTCGATTGTATAATAATTATACATTGTTGTCAATTCTCTTTGTTGTCATTATTATTAATTCTTGTCCTCGTTTGATTTCTCTGTTGAATAATACGGAAGGCCTTTAAAGCTTTGAAATAAGTACTCGTGAATTTATTTATTAACGTGTAAAGTTCTTGCGTCGTGCGTAATTGCAATGATAAAAAAGAAAAACTCCTGACACAATTAACCACCCGTTATAAATGCTTTTTGCTCTTTGTTTCTCCTCTATTGTCGCATTCACTTCGGTTGTTTCAAACTCTCTATTTTATTTCTTGTTTTCCTTCTTCACTTCAGCCACGTTCATTTCGTTTGTCTAATGGCCATCCTACAATGCAACGGACACGGGACACGGAACACGTAACACGGCGCGATATTCAATTGTATTTTTGCAAAATTCCACTGAATACTCCATTTAAGAATGAGAAAATCGTTTTTAAAACCAATCGTTTACTACTTAAATCTCTACGATTTTGGCTACGTTCCGTGCATAGCAGCGATACGGAACACGGTAGCTAAGGTCTTCGTAGTATACGAATCACGGAACGGAACATCGAGTATGCCGCGATAATATTGGCGATGCAATTGTTTTTTTTTTCACATAAGCCGTTACGGTACACGGAACGGGAGAGTCGCGGCATGCTCGATGCTCCGTTCCGTGATCCGTAAATTACGAAGACCCTAGTTACCGTGTTCCGTATCGCTGCTATGCACGAAGCGTAGCCAAAATCGTAGAGATTTAGTAAAAGCTCGGTTTTAAAAACGATTTTCTCATTCTTAATTGGAGGATCCAATGGAACTTTGCTAAAATACAATTGAATACTGCGCCGTGTTACGTGTTCTGTGTCCGCTGCATCGTAGAATGGCCATAAGAAGCTGAAGGAAAAAAAAAAAACCGATTTTGACAAAACAACTTAAGGCGTTGATGCCCATGAAAAAAAAAATTCTTTCGTTACGTTGAAAAGTCGTCGTTGTCCTGTCAACGCTATAGAAACTGCAAAGGTCATACAAAACGCTACTTATACGTTAGAGGTTACCGGCGACGTAAAAAAAAAAAAAAAAAAACAAGAAATACGTCAAGCCTATTTTTTCTTCGTCCTATTTAGCAAACAAATTGCTACGTTAGACACGATACTCGTGTCATTTCGAAAATTCACGTTGACTCGTCTAATCGTTTTGGTTTGTATGAAAAATTGTTCCGCATGGCAGTCCATAGCTCAATCTTGGTCTCGATCGGCAAGTGGATGTACTGTGTATATCTATTGTTTGTCTGTTTGTTTTATTTAACAACAAATTTCATCCGTTCGCGCGTTTACGTAATCGAGTTACAGAGCTGTTGCCATTACGACCCGAGCATTCGAGTAGTAACTTTATTAAATTATCGAATCGCACGAGAACCAAAAAGAATCGAGGATGTGTGAAGGCTTTTTTAAATTTTTATTTTTTTTTCCTTTTTCTTCAATCAACCCTTTCGATGAAAAGTGTCGCCGTATCTCGTGTACAAAAAACAACGTGTGTGTGTGTGTGTCTTCTAAAACTGGGACGCGACCGCGCAAGCCCAGCCCTCCTTTACTTACATTGCTTAAAAACTTTAGCGTATGTTTTGTTTGTTGGATAATAAGTAAGTAAGATTTTACTTTGATAAAAAGTTGCTTTTCTTATTTTCCCATTCTCGCCGCTGCTGAGTTGCTGTTGGTCGGTACATAAGTTGGCTCGTATTTGTTTTATTTTCTTTTTAATTAAACGTTGTTTCACGTGTCCCTTTTCTCTCCATTTTCCTTTTTTAATACCAATGATAAGGTGTCGATTGGCCAAGCGGATAGTGAGGTTGTGTATGGTTGAAACTGAACACAATTATTTGTCGAGGGCAGTGTTGGTTTTGATGGCGATCACAACTTCTTCACCGCAGGCTTTCAGCACGGTACACTGAAAAATTAAGACGTGACGATGCTCATTCCTTCTGTCAATGCACATTGAGCACTCCAATGTGACTGTAGACAAAGGAATGCTTCAACGACTAATAGAGCTACATGGATCGGTAAAGATTTTCAGGGATTACATGATATTCGTAAAAAATATTTACCATGCAAAGACTTTTGCTCCGTGACTTTTGACTAATGAGCGTAAACATAGGTAGAAATTTGGAAAAACTTGGATTGAAATTATTTTTAAGTTTCCAGTGGGTTTAGATAATTAAATTATAGTAGTAGATAAGATAATTACCAAAATCAAATTAATAAAAACTGACAGCAGGATTGATCTTAGGCTTTGAGTATGACAGATGCTGCTGTTGTATCTTCATGAACTCACAGCGGAGATAAAATGTTATTCGAATGACTACTTACCAGCAACTCTTTACCGGCTTCGAAATCGGCGCGTAATTGGGCACCCAACTCGCCTTCGGGAATCTTGAGGTCCTCGCGAAGGTCTCCATTATCAGCCATCAGGCATAGGTAGCCGTCGTCAGATATGTCTGTTAACTTTAAGACAAAGTAAACAATTTTTAGTGACATTTCAAGTATCGGCAGAATGGTTATCAATTAAGATATATGGTATATATGATAGTTATACGAGATAACTCTAATTCTTGCCTATATTATCTTGTGCGAATAGAATGCCTGAAAAGATCATCTTGCGTGACAGGTCATGACTTGAGTCAATTGACTATCACAGTGATGCCTATGTAAATAAATAATAGTTCCATTAATAAATTATACCTGATAATCCTCCCTCTTCACGAAGGGCACATCCATATTGTGTGTAGAAGGGCAGATATCCTCATATTTCTTGGAGGTGAATATGTCAATGCCCACAAGGTGAACCTTGGCGTGACCGTGTTTCCCAGTCTTGGAGGTAGACATCTCCACAATCTTGCAGGGACGAGACTTCAACATGACAAAACCGTTTTTGCGCAATGCCGAGCATTGCATAGGGTATGTCACGGAGGCACCAGAATCGCCAGTCTCAAAATGAGTATCCTCGATATCTGCCATGTTGGATTTGGGGAGGTCTGCGAGAAAAACAAAAAAGATAAATATTAATAAAACCTAGGAATATTATATTTATAATGTTATACAATATACTAATAACACTGATATAAATTTGGAGTAACATATGATTGCGCTAGGTCACATAAAATATACAATATTTATTTCAGAGTCGAATGTTACTGATTTTGCTAACCAGGGCCACATGATCTATGTCCTTTATCAGTATAACACTTAAGAAATATTTATAATTGTACCACAATATTGACTTTAAATACAATGAAGCAGTTAAAAATATATATAAGAGCAATGGAAGTTCTGATAAGAGACAAATTTGTCATCTCATGCATAACAATGATTCACAAAATAAAATAATTGTTCAAATTATTTGATGATGCATCATGCAAGAATGCTAAACCTAACCATATCAGGCAACAAAAGAGATTCAGTAATTAAATAATAAACAAAAATTAGTTCCATTGCTGGCTCTAAAAAATCGTCTAAATAAAGATAAAGGAGGTGCAAAGAGCCTTATATTTATGTGAAGACACAAAGTTTGGCACAACATCACACATATTGCAACATGCCAGAATGATTTAACAACATTAAATATGCAGGTACATAAAATGTACCTATCAAATATCATAAAAATCAATGAGAACAGTTAAAGATGTTTAAAAATCAGTCAAATATCGCATTGAAACGTAAGAAGAAACTGTTAAAACAGGTGTTCAGTATAGCTTTAATTTGACCTCTACACTAAAGAGTGACTAGCGAGATAGCCAGGGCCAGTGGCCATGTGGCATATTGACGGAGAATTCCCGGCAAAGAAATAAAGCGCAAGGATACAATAAATTCCACAGTAATTATACACAGGTTAACAAGAATGAGAAGCGGCACGTAAATACGTCGGAATTTCGTACTAGGAACGCGAGTTGAAAGAGAAACACGACGTCAAATCATCGAGATACAGGGCTGATACACGGGCTAACCAAAGAATGTTTCCAAGCGGCGACGCAGCAACAATTACGGAGATTTTACGTGGTAAGAAGCTCAGTAATATCAGAGAGAATGAAATAGGATTAAGAGGCGTAATTTTACTCGCGTCCTTTTATGTATTTTATGGAAAATACGTGCGAAGATGGCGCGAAAGAGCGTTAAGCCACATTGCCAGTAAGCCGTTGACATCGGCTGGGTGTTTCGTCATTTTTATGAATTCCCGTTTATTCTTAGTGAATTCTTTCGACGATACGAACCGGCCGGTGTTTCACTGTCAGGTTCTATACGTTCTTCTGCGCCTTCAGGCAATTAGCACCATTAGTTTTCACAAAAATCAAGAGCAGCTCGAGATACTCACATGTGACCAAAATGGATACTCTAACCAGAAGATCTCGCTGCGACTGCGTACCACGCTGATCGAAAGAGGGGTTCACTACACTTAATACAAGGACTTCCTCCTTTCGGCAACTCAAATCTTCTTTAGAGAAAACGACTTCCGCGAGCGGGTTCCTGAATGATTTTAAACACTAATTATTGAACACTAATGCTTTTGCTTGTCAGATAAATACTGCCAATTTCGATTCGTATATTTTATATTATTTCTAACGGTTATCCTTACTTTGTCTTCACGAATGTAGTCAGATAATAAACGATGCCAATAGACGGCCATATTGAGGGCGAGATGAAATTTCGAATTTGAACGAGAATTCAATTTTTTTATATACCATAATATTAACTTTGTTTCTACGAGATCCTTATCGTGGTAAGTATAAAGTTACGTATTTTTATGATTTTTCGTTCATATGGACAGTTAATTGATATTGGAGTATTTAAATAATAAAGCAGAGTTCTTGTACTTTCTCTATTATTGGTTATGATTATATAGCTTTAGGAATACAGTAGAATAAGGTGATGTGCTGACTGTTTACATCTTGTTGTACCGGTGTTCTTTTATCTTTTGGCATTTATAATATTGGACAGAAAACGGTTTTGTTTGAGTTCTGATCCACTTTGAGGAATAATGACGGACAAGGAAGAAGTTACTAAACAGCAGCTGTTACCTTGCAGCTTCAAGTTTTACGATTTTAATTTTGAAGCCGGTCAGGTTAGATTTAATTGTCATATCATTAAGATGGAAGACAGTCTCTATTTATGGGCCGGTGACTTTCCTACTGGTTCAATGAACGACCTGACCTTCGCTCTATTGTCTCAATATGAGACTCTACCTATTTCCACAAGATTAATGGGATCCCTGGCTGATACAACTTCCACGAATTTTGCTAAGCGATTAGCCAAGAAAATCGGCAAACCTGTCTACGTGAGCTTCAATATTGGCACTGATAACTTATCCCTGCCGGCGGTTGAGAAGCGAATTTTTCAAGAATTCATAGAACATCCAGAAATATTGTCTTTTGACTAATTTTACTTTATGGGTTATGAAGGTTTTGTAATGTTTTTCAGTATATTGAAATAAATTGTACTTTATTATGGAATTTCAGTGTATTTTACTTATGTGGTTGGATGTGTAAAGTAAAAAAATACGTAACAGCAATTTTAATTATTTTGATAACAGTGAGTCTTTAGGCATCCTTCTGTTTTCGATGGATTTGCGAACGCCGAATTTGAGCCACACGTGCTCGACACGGACAGATAACCTGTGTGATTTGCATCGTGGCATGCGATGTTCAAATAAACGCTTATAGCCAGTTTTGTCATTATCTGGGTTTTTTACGAAAGGTTTATAGGTTTGTTTGGAAATATGTTATTCGAGAATTTAACGCTTTTATGTGACCGGAGTGACAAGTACAGAGTAGAATTTGCTTCGTTCCTTGGATCGAAGGTAAGAATCTACGCGCTCTGTATTATTGCATTATTTTCTGAAAGAACAATACAATTTTGTTCGGTTTTATGTTTTTTGATGACAACAGATTATATTTAATATATTTCATCAGTTTTGTCATGAATCAATGTCTAGAAGTATTTCATTTATTGGAATAAAGTAGAAGCTCTCAAAGTACCTGTTTAAGGAACTGCATTATCTACTTTGCAAGTAATATTCATTTTAATATTCTAGGAATTGAGTAAAACTGAACATGACAATGTATTGGAATCATTATGCAAATTATTGATGCAACCAGAATGTGCCAAGGATGTTGCTGAGTGTTTTCCACAGTTATTATTAGTCCTTTTGTCGCTAGCCATTGAGGTGGATCATTCTAACAATTCAAATTCTGTTGATCCTGAACGTTGCCATAGATTAAATTCAGTGATCTTGGGAAGGCTTATTCGTATAAATCCAGATGTACTTGGGTATGTTTAAATAGTATAATCATCTTATATTTAAGAATGGTATGATTGCATATGGTTTTTGAATGCAGATTCACCCTGAAATATTTCGAAGTAAATTCAGCACCATTTGAGAACTTGACAAATAATTTGTCTAGAGCATCAAAGAGACATAGGCCAAATCAAAACAGAAATGTATCAGTGGTATCTGATTACGATATTGTAGTGGCTTGTTATAATATCTTGAGAGCAGCTACCGATCACTTCAAACATAAGTGGAATTGGTCAAAGTTCTACAAATTCCTGTTGAGCAACAATAATAAAGTAAAATGGTAAATATTATTTAAACAGATATTACTCAACATTTATGAGTTTAGTTATACATCTAAATTACATATTACAGGGTAGCATTAAAATGTATCGCAATTGTACTGGATATGTCAGAAGCATTGCGTTTGACCTGTGCCAAATCTTTGATCGAAGGTTATCAAAGTTTCCTCACAGATTACGAAGACTCGCAAGCACCTCCAATATTACCAGTGTCTGATAATTCATTAAAAGAAGTAAACGAGATAGTTAAAGATGTACCGTCAGTTGCATCTGTAGCAGGAGTTCTATTACCAGTTCTCCATGGAAACAGACTAAAAACACATCACAATCTAATACCAGTCCCATCGATGGAAGAGAATTTAAGAAGTTTAGCTCTTGCGGTGGCATCCAGAAAATGTGTATGTCTACAAGGACCAGTCGGTTGTGGAAAAACAGCACTGATCGAGTATCTGGCCGAAATAACAGGACACGGGACAGAGAACTTCACAAAGATTCAACTGGGAGATCAGACAGATTCAAAAATGCTGCTTGGTACTTACCGATGTACCGATATACCTGGAGAATTCATATGGCAACCAGGTGTGTTAACTCAGGCAGTAACTGCCGGCAAGTGGCTCCTACTGGAAGACATCGACAGCGCTGCTCTGGACGTAGCAAGTGTTTTAAGTAATTTAATAGAGACGGGTACACTGTCAGTGCCAGGATATCGAGATATAATTTACGTAAAGAGTGGCTTTCAATTATTCGTCACTCAAAGACTGATCACCTCAGCATCCGGTATGCACAGACAGTCTTCCGGTGCATCGAATTTACTTGAGAAAAATTGGCTTCGCGTTAATATGGAGCCTCTATCAAAGGATGAACTAGTAATTGTCGTACAGACGTTATTCCCAGTACTCAATACAATAGCTACAAGAATGGTAGATGTTTTCTTGCTCTTCTCCATGGGCCATCATGGCGCCGATGACAGCAACAGAGAAAGTTTAGCTTTAAAAACCGGAAGACTAACTTCTACCAGGGATTTAATGAAGTGGTGTTCAAGAGCCATTAAGGACTTCATGGTTTCTTCACCGGAATCAGCCCTGAAGATATTCCAAGATGCCATTGACATATTCTGCTGTTCGGTGCCAGACCAGGGTAAGTAATTTCTTAATTGGCATGTTCTTCCATGTATACATTTAAAAGGTTTCTACAGTAGCTATGTACTCGTTACAGAACAGCGATTGAATTTGGCAATCGCCATAGGCCACACTTTAGGTATTGTCAAAACAAAAGCTCAATACTTCTGCCACACGCACAAGCCATCGATAATTCTGCAGCCAGACTTCCTGGTAGCTGGACGCTCCAAAGTTCCCCGGAAACGGAAGCACTACGCGCAACTTGATAACGTGAAACTTAACTTTTCCTTCACAAGACCATCCGCTTGCTTACTCGAACGTATTGCCAGTTGCGTAGCTCAGAAAGAACCTGTATTGTTAGTTGGCGAGACTGGTACAGGTAAAACAAGTTCTGTACAATATCTAGCACGAAGCACTGGACACAAACTAGTCGTTATCAATATGAATCAGCAGAGTGAGAGTGCTGATCTCTTAGGAGGATACAAGCCAGTTGATTTTAAGTTCCTAGTAACACCTATCCGAGAAGAATTTGAGATACTATTCAGATCTTACTACGCTGTAGAACCAAATAGAAAATTTTTGGAGCACGTAGCACTGTGCTACAAGCAGCACAAGTGGAAAACTTTAGTGCAATTGATGATACACAGTACAAATGCAGCTGTGAAGAGACTGAGAAATAAAATGTCAGAAAATCAAAGTGGTATCCATGATTCAATTGGTAAAAGGCGTAGTCTGATGTCCATCGATGGAGGCAACAAAAATGAAGACTGCGAAAGCAAGTCAGAAATGTTAACTAGATGGAATAAACTGGCTCTGAAATTAGAGAAACTCTCGTCTCAAGTGAAGACTCAGTATTCACTGGCATTTGCATTCATCGAGGGCAGTTTAATAAAAGCTTTACAGGAAGGATACTGGGTTTTATTGGATGAGATTAATTTAGCCAGCGCTGAGACTCTAGAGTGTCTATCAGGATTGTTAGAGGGTTCATCGGGGTCGTTATCATTGCTGGAACGTGGTGATAAGGAATCGATTAAAAGGCATTCGGATTTTACAATATTTGCCTGTATGAATCCGGCAACTGATATTGGCAAGAAAGAACTTCCAGTGGGTTTGAGAAATAGATTTACTGAATTCTACGTAGACGAGCTCACTGAACAATCTGATTTACAATTACTCGTGGGATCCTATCTGGGTGAATTGAATCTACCAACTGTCAAACAGGAAGCGATAGTCAAATTCTACTTGAATGTTCGAAAGGAAGCTATGGTATCCTTATTCGATGGCACTGCTCATAAGCCTCATTACAGTTTAAGAACTTTATGCAGAGCCCTAAGTGTTGCTGCTTCGAATCCTTGTTCAGCAACCCTGAGATCCTTGTACGAAGCATTCTGTTTGAGTTTCCTCACTCAACTGGATCATAATTCCTATCCGGTGGTCCAAGGAATGATAGTAAGAGCTATCTTGGATAGTAAAACGGCCAAAGGAATTTTATCAGCAGCTATACCAAAACCTAGATCTGACCAGGATGACGATTACATTAATTTTGAAGGATACTGGGTAGTCCATGGCAAGATAACACCAGAGACCCCTAAGAACTACATCCTGACGGAATCCGTTAGAAGAAATTTGAAAGACCTGGTGCGCGTGGTATCTATTGGTAAAATGCCAGTTTTATTACAAGGTGACACTTCAGTAGGAAAGACCAGTCTCATCACGTATCTAGCTAAAGCTTCCGGTCACACTTGCGTCCGGATCAACAACCACGAGCACACCGATCTCCAGGAGTACGTGGGAAACTACGTAGCCGACGAGACAGGCAAGCTTGTATTCCGCGAGGGTGTCCTGGTAGAAGCAATGCGTAAAGGACACTGGATCATATTGGATGAACTGAACTTGGCTCCTAGCGACGTCCTGGAGGCGCTCAACAGGGTCCTGGACGATAATCGTGAACTCTTCATACCGGAAACTCAACAGACTGTAAAAGCACATGCGAATTTCATGCTTTTTGCTACACAAAATCCACCTGGTTTATATGGCGGTCGCAAGGTCCTCTCCAGGGCCTTCAGGAACCGCTTCGTCGAGTTGCACTTCGATGAGATACCATCAAACGAATTGCAAACAATATTGCACGAAAGATGTCACATGCCTGAGTCGTATTGCAAACAAATAATTAACGTGATGACTGACTTACAAATCAGACGCAAAAGCACTGCTGCCTTTGCTGGCAAACAAGGATTCATAACTCTACGTGATCTCTTTCGCTGGGGTGAACGATACAGACTTGCACCGGACGTGGGTCAGAAATTGTACGACTGGAGTCAGCACTTGGCCGACGAAGGATACCTGGTGCTTGCTGCCAAAGTAAGAAAACCTGAAGAAGCCGATGAGATCAGACAAGTCATAAAGAAGCATCTGAAGAGGGACGTTGATCCTGACACTTTGTTTACACTGAATGAACGCACTTCCTCTGTAACCAGGCACATCCTGGAGGAAATATTCAGCAAAGGTGTTCCAAGGTTCGAACACATTGTGTGGACCTATCATATGAGACGTATGGCAGTCCTGGTGAAGAAATCCTGTGAATTCCGTGAACCGGTTTTACTAGTCGGTGAAACTGGCGGTGGTAAAACTACCATATGTCAATTAATAGCTGTCATGAGCGGGCAGAAGCTTTATAGTGTCAACTGTCATATGCATACTGAATCCTCTGACTTTCTTGGCAATCTTAGACCTGTCAGAGAACACAGTGATCTTGAGAATCAAAAACTGTTCGAATGGGTTGATGGACCTTTGATAGAATCTATGCAGAAGGGAGATATATTTTTAGCTGATGAAATCTCGTTGGCTGATGACAGTGTACTGGAACGTTTGAATTCTTTATTAGAGCCTGAACGTAGTTTATTATTGGCTGAGAAGGGTATAGATTCATCTGACGAGAGTGACAGTGTCATAGTGGCTAATGAAAACTTTCTGTTTATTGGTACAATGAATCCTGGCGGTGATTACGGCAAGAAGGAATTATCACCTGCCTTGAGAAATCGATTTACTGAGATCTGGTGCGAAGGATGCACGAAGAGGAGCGACTTGCAAGAGATCATTGAACATAATTTATCTAGGACCCTTGAAGCTGATGCTGGAGTCATTGCTAGGTCCATGCTGGAGTTTGTTGATTGGCTAAGTACCTCTGAGGTCGGCAAGAGATTTACAGTGAGCATCAGAGACGTTCTTACCTGGGTGAAGTTTATAAACGTATGTACCAGGGAGCGTGGAAATTTTCCAAAATTAAATATAGGTGATGCTTACTACCATGGAGCTTGCTTGACTTACATCGACAGTCTTGGATCTGGTTTAACTGGAATGGAAAGTTCTGGAAAATTGCAGCTGTTCAGGAAGAATGCTTTGAACTTTCTCAAGTCTCAAGTTGATGGTCCACTGGGTTCAAAATTATCTGCAGACATGGCTATGGAGACTGATACAGTAATAGCCAAGAGGACTGATGAATCTTTTGGAATTGAACCATTTTTCATACCAAAAGGACCAGGAATTATAACCGAGGACGAATCATTCACCTTTACTGCGCCTACTACAGGATCAAATACTTTGAAACTTCTAAGAGGCTTACAATTGGCTAAGCCATTATTATTGGAAGGTAGTCCTGGCGTTGGAAAAACCAGTCTGGTATCAGCTCTGGCTAAAGCATCCGGTAATACATTACTCAGAATCAACTTAAGTGATCAGACGGATGTGTCCGATCTCTTTGGGGCTGATTTGCCTGTCGAGGATGGAAAGGGAGGAGAATTTGCATGGAGGGATGGACCATTTCTAAGAGCGCTGCGAGCTGGCCATTGGATTCTACTTGATGAATTGAATTTGGCATCCCAATCCGTCCTGGAGGGTCTCAATGCATGTCTGGACCACAGAGGAGAGGTCTACATCCCTGAATTAGCGAAGACATTTTCCGTCGAGCCTGGCACAAAATTATTCGCCTGTCAAAATCCTCTTAGACAGGGTGGTGCCAGAAGAGGATTACCCAAGTCGTTCCTGAATAGATTTACCCAAGTCTTCATCGATGCATTGACTGATAATGATCTGAAGTTCATCACTGTCGCACAATTTAAGCAACTACCCGCAGATCTCATCTCCAAGATGGTGGATTTTAATACCAAGTTATCATCCGAGGCTGGTGTTACCTGGGGTTACCAAGGTTCACCCTGGGAAATGAATCTACGAGACATCACCAGGTGGTGCGAAGCTACAGTCCAGTCTTGTCAACCTTTTGCTGACGAAGATTGCTATTATAATCCTGGAAGCTGGCTGGAACTTATTTACGTAGACAGAATGCGTACCGTGGAAGATAAGCAAAAGGTAGTGCAGACTTTTTCTTGAAATTCATATTAAAACTTTTTAATTAAACCCACTAATCCTTTATAATCTTTTTGGTAGGTTCGTGACGTATACGCTGAACTGTTTCCTGTTGAGAAATACCCTCTGCCACCTTCTCAACCTCTGATCCACCTCACGGAAACTAATTTGTACCTTGGGGATGTAACGTTAACTCGAACCAACTCGTCAATCTATACTGACTCAAGCTTGTTGCTACTCAGAGATCAGGTAGCAACATTGAAGAGCCTTGTTCAGTGTGTCAAGATGAATTGGATGTCGATACTTGTGAGTTAGCTGAGTCTTTGAAACTCAATTTGAAAGTCATTTAACTTGACTTACCCTAATAATACTTGGTTGATAGGTGGGTGGATCCGGAGTTGGAAAAAGCAGCGTGGTTCGCATTCTGGCGCAGTTGGCAGGACGCAAGCTCAAGTCGATAGCCGTGAACTCAGCAATGGACACCACGGAAATACTTGGTGGCTTCGAACAGGTAAGTGGTAACAATCATGCATGACACTTTTTTGTTTGAAATTTTTTAACATTTTTTACTCGTACTCGACAATGTTTTTGTCTTGCTTTCACTTTGCCCGGTGAAGCAGTACTCCGGAGTTATTGTCTCTGTAAGGAATCTGAGTACTTCCGGCAAAGTGTACTTCAGACAATTGGTTAGGGGGATGGTTTCCTTTGACGATGACTTCATTGTTTCGATAGAAAGGGATAGAAGTGCTTGGAACCATTTGAAAAAAACTGATATTAAGGAATAGACTTTGGGGGTGTGGGGGGGGGGGGACTGACGACATTGATATTATTATTTACACTTTATTATAATATATTTCTCTTGTTACAATTTATTTACTGCTTTTAGATTTTTTGTTCAGTAGTCTTTTGTTTATGTAAAATCGTTTTGCAATATTCGTCCTTACTTACGTTCTAATTATATTCGCATAGTCGTACAAGATCTGTACGTCTTTAGACGCTCTTATTTAATTTTTATTTTCTTTTATTTAGCTTTCGATTATTTTAGGCACGATTTATTTATACATTCATTGCTTTTGTTTATCTTCTTTTAATCATTTTCATTCTATGCGATTGGGACAACTCGCGTTCACGTTAGGTCTACTTTTAGTATTTGAATTTACAAAATCTTTATAATCAAATTGACCATTGTTTAAAAGCAACAATACTTTTTTTTTTTCAATGAAAATATTATGCTTTATATCTGCCCTATTGGAATGCTATATATATATTTTTTGAGACAAAAAAGCGGAATAATTTTTATGCTCATTTTGAGAAACATTGCAAAAGCAAGAAGACTCTGATCTCGTTCGATCCTGCCTTAATTGTATACATCAAGAAATGGACCCGAATAACGAACTTTAAGGTGCACTTCTATGAGTTCAAGTGAAACACAATTTTCATGATTAGTTGTAAAAGCATATGATTTCTTATTTTACTATCTAATCCTTTTCTCTTCATTTGACAAACGTGCTTTTTTTATTGTGAAAAGCGAAAGCATCGTACAAATCGTGCAGTGTTATCTTCCTGTCGTTCTCATTTTTTTTTTAAATAGACATTTAATTTATTTGTTTCTGGTAAATTTCATTATTTCACGTCGCTTTAACCCTTTTACGATCTTCGACTATGGTCGGCGGCTTCCAACAGCTCAACTGACGCCCAATGTATCGAAAGGGTTAGACGATCGTTTTTTCTTTTTATTGTTAAAATTAGCTAAATTCTAATTGACAAGTTTTCTCTGTAATTATCTGGTGGGCGGACTAGATTAAAGTGAGCAATTCCTATGAATCCGACTAAACGAAACAATCTATCGATTGATCCACATTGATTTTACATGAAACCTGTACGTCCGGACAAAATTGACAAGTGATTGAATCATTCAAATTTTGTCATAAGAAAAAAAAAAATTGATAATCCACTGATATGACGCAACTAGACCGATGTATACCAACTACCCTAACGTTATTTTAGAATTTCTTTTACTTGGACATTTTTTTTTAGATTTCGTGCTTTATGGTCTCAGACGTGAGTCTTTCTCTTGAAATTAAGTAACTTGTAAGGGGAACAGCTGCTAATATTTTTTTTTCTTAAATCACCCCTCGAGGGTGAACTGATAACGAAGAAAAAAAGGTCACAAAGAATCAGAGAGTTTATTTCCTGCCTTAGTATCTTCAATTAATCGTTGGAAATTCGATGCACGTGTAGTCGAAAGTTTGAAAAAATTATTCTAAATATTTTTGAATAGTTGGCTCCACTCAGAAGTCAATTACTGACAGACTCTCTAAAAAGTATAATAAAAAATATCTTAAGTATTAATTCATTAAATCCATTCCCCTTTCATGGCCTGGAAAAGTCTCACAGCAGAATTTATAATATTAGTTACATAAACTATTCTACTCTTTGTGAAATATAAGTGCACCTCTATGCTTGGTTCCAGCTATAAGGAACTATATCATATGCTTTCTCACTATATTATATCCTATAATAGTTTGCTCCGACCCTGACATTAATTTCTAGTAACTATGTACTATACATTAATACTTCCCCCCAATTAACAATCACAGATACACTTAGAAAATCGTATAATCGTAAGTGACAGCTATGCCTTTGATTGAATCGAAAGATTGAACATGGCTGTGAACTTAATTTCTTATGAAAATTAAATAATATGATACAAGCTCCGTGTAACTAGTGGACTGCGAGTATCGTGTAGGTAAAATTGCAATAAAATATTGATGCAAAAATTCAGTCTGTCAAGATTTGCCTTTACAATGTTCAATGAATTCCTTCTGGCCCTTTAAATATTCAACGACGGCGCTTTTTCAATACCTTTGACTGTACATACATGGTAAACGTATAACGTAGGTCTTTACCATTCTTTGATTTTAGAGGATGGCTGAACGATTTTGCAAAAGACAATTAGAACCTTTGAATCATAAGAAATCGTTGGGCAATAGTAGTTTGACCCATTGAAAAAATAGGAGTGACTGATTCGTATAGTCTAATAACGTACATTACATTCCTTAGACAATATGATATAAAGGCAAGAGACAAATGTTTGTCTCTGTTGCCACTAGGAGTAAGTAGGTAAAATCCCTGTCTGAGAGATTGTGCAAGATTATTTGGAAGTATTTTTTTGGGGCTTTTTGTTTTTCCTCATCTTTGTTCCATCTGGCAACGTCGGGTACTTCAGGATCCAATGGAAGATCAAGAGTACTATTGGGTACTGTGACAAATTCCTTGGACAATTCAGCAGGTACTCTTGTTGAGTATTAAAGCGTTTCTCAGTGTGTCAGTGCCAATTGTGATGCAATGAGCATGGACGTTTCTATATATTTTGCTTCTTTCAACTCCTGACTGTCTACCTGCCTGAAGACAGGCACAGAAGGGATGGATTATGTATTTCTTCTCTGGGATCATGAAGATTTATTCACTGGGCAGGTCGCTGCTCGATGGACTGATTGGTGACGTCAAGTCATTCAATTCTGGTGGTGGCGGTAAAAGCAAACTTGGTCTTCTGTTCAATTCCTCATCATACAGACTCAAAGTGCTTTTTGGTCTTGTGACGAGGCTCCAAGGATCAGGTGGTATAGGCATCGAGTCATCCTGAGGATAAGAAAAAAGTACAATCTAAGTTAGGACGGATGGTTCAAGCTTAAAAAGAACTTGAAAATAAATTAGGAGTAATCTCGCACCCTGAGCAGATGCTTTGCCACTGGTGGTAGAGGTGGTTTCAAGAGTGCCACGTCAGTCAGGTCGCAGACAGCTCCTGACGGTGGTAACGGAGGGTCAGGTGGTGAGGGTAATCTCAAGGGTGGTTCATAACGGGGAGGTTGAACCGTTTGTATTGGACTACTCGTAGTAGATCCTAGTATCCATCGCGCTATGCTTTCGCAGCATCCGCAACATACGTCCGACATGCCCTGTCTCAGGCCACGGTGCAAGGTCAGGAAGAGTGCTGGGTTCACGAAGGCGTGTACGTAGGCAATGTGTAGAGTGACCTGAATGAAATTATGAAGGGACAGTAACAGTGATGGATCTTTGAAAATTAATTAATCAGCAAGACTTTATACCTCGTAGCCGGTAGGATTGCCGATCAGAGGATGATGGACCAGGGTAACTAGGAACAAGGGACCCCAGAAGATTACGTAGGCTGCAGTTATAACCAAGAACATCCTGACTCTCTGTACACCCTCTCGCTCCATTCTTCTCAGATAATTTCTCATCTTGCGATGCTCCTCCATGGCACCGGTTCTCTGACGTTGCAAAATATTCTCTTAATTAGGACCTTTGGCTTGGGTAATTAAAGTCGTTTGTCGTTTCCTTTTTAATTACCTTGGGCGTCGTGCCGTTCCTAGTGCTCGTAGCGCAGCCATCGATTAATCCATTAGAACCACCGTGTCCACCGGTAACACTGACCAGGGTCGTAACGAGACCAGCCACACGTACCTAGGTGTATAGATATACGTATAACGGTAGAACTTACTAGAACTTGCCGAAGCTGTAATTAGCATATATTACTAATTAGTAGACTGTCACTGTGCATAACTCACTGCCTCCACGTTTGCCTTAGTCAGATCCCTGTGCAGCTTCCTCAGGTGAAATAACGTGAGGGCTACGCAAATGACGTTAATCACGATCCACAAAACGTTCAAAATATAATGACGAAATGGGCCGTGAACCAGTGGACAGCTTGGTGCATTGTGACCGGTCTCTGTATTGGCGGCAAGGGCCCCACTCAAAAATGTAGGACCCAGATTTATGGTGATGCTGGCAAACCATATCATGAATGTACCAAAGAGGACGCACTGTAATACCGATAGGTAAAAAGATACAGAATTATTATTTTTAATTCTTTATCAACAGAGTTGATTGTGTAGAAGCATTACCTGGGGGGAATCCATCAGCAGTGGCGCTGTCAAGTCAGCTTCCTCTTCACTCTCAGGAAATACTGGACTGTCATTGAGCACTGTAGTCAGCATATTCACTGTGGAAACAGTGACTAACAGTAGAAAGGCTGTCTCTACCAAAGAGCACTTGTTCACTGGTTGACAATTCAGAATACTTAATCCAAGTGGGAGCAATATGGCTGCCCTGGCACAGTCCACCATTGCTTGATGAAACAGCAGACCCTGGGACCATCTGTAACTCAGAGGAGACATTACCGTACAGGATGCTCCTGAAACCTGGAGGAAGCTGAATCCAT
Organism: Calameuta pallipes; assembly: GCA_030142375.1. NCBI lineage: Eukaryota > Metazoa > Arthropoda > Insecta > Hymenoptera > Cephidae > Calameuta > Calameuta pallipes. The sequence continues at coordinate 226,600 of JARQSW010000004.1, forward strand.
TACTGGTTACTACTTCCTCGCAGGAATTCTTAGATTTTATAAAATTTGCATTATGCATCTGTTTTACTTTAGCTTTTAGTTTTATTGTTACTTCCTCTAAAGTACAGACTCTTGTTGGTGGAGTTAGATGTGAACCGTAAGGTCAGTTGGATCCTATAGGGAAATTGGTAGTCGATGCAATAATTCATTACTACTGTACAGTACGCAGTGCATTATTATCAGTATTAAGCATCTAAGAAATTTTATTGTATAAGTTTCTTTGTACTTTGAGTTACAAACTCTAACTACCAATACTCGTAGGCTAATTGTATTGTCATCCAAATTTTTATTTATATTAGTCATACTTTAAGTATAGACGTCTACGTAGGTACTTGCATTGTGCTACTGGTTATTAGATACTACGTTCTTGGAAATTGGATTTTACGTTTGAGGATCTTTACTCGAGAGGAGTCTTTTGAATTTGTAAAAGAAAGAAAATAGCATTCTTGACTCTGTGCGTGTACAATTATTAGAAACGTTTTCTACCAAGCTTCAGAAGGATCATGCTGTATAACTTTGTATAAAAGAATTAGATTCAATTATAGAGTATCTTTGTTTATGTATAGTTCAATTTGGACATACGTATCGATTTTTTAAATTTCTTTGTTACAGAAAGACAGACAGTTATTAGAGAGAAAGAAAGAGTTATTATATTGACTTAACTATATGACTAATAATCTTGATTATTTTCTCTTTATCTTTTTTTAACCAGCCAATGCTTTTAATTAGCGCATGTAAATATCCCCGTCCATTCATCAGAATGTAAATTTCACGGGTTCCCCCCTCCGGGGCCTGAAACGAACATATTTAAAGCGACTATTCGGATTGCTTTTCTTTTTTCTTCTCTTATCTATTCTACCTAAAAAAAAATGATAAATCATTAACTTTGGCTCAATGCCTTTATACCTCAGACTGACAACGGTCCTTAAAACTTTTCTCAAAAACTCATTCCCGGTCTCTCAAAGCAATACCAAAGACAAGATTTGTAATAAATGTATAAAAAGACACATGCGTCATATCGTGTCTTCCAAAAAGTTAAAAGGACCATCCTCCTAGTCCTTGGCAAGTTTGAGTATCAACGATTTCGTCGATTCTTAATACCTTCGCAGCTGTCGTTTGGTCAGTATAAGGGCCATCAGTATAATATTAGCACCCATCCCAAGGGCGCCTAAACTAAATATTACAGTAGCCTCCGTGACGCCTCCAGGATGACACTGAAAGACTTTTGTGGCGTTGGAAGTGACGTTGCCGGAAGCACCAATGCCGAATCTCAGATTGGCACCTATCATGGCTACCGCCGAGCCTGAAACAATATTAAAAGATACTAAAGAAAAGTAGTCCTCGTAAATCAGAGTGTCTTCAACGTATTGCTGGGATCAAAAAGGATACATACATGTGTATATATATATCTCAGTCACATAAAGTAGAGTGGATTAATATTAACCAGTAAGGATATTCCTATACACAGTTTACGACGCCTTAAACGAAATAACGTTTGCTGTCACGTTTTCTTGATTCCCCTTTTATTTGTCTTTTTATTATTCTCATATTCAAATTCAACAGCCCCGATATGGCTTCTTCGAATTTTCTCAACTAGACTATGGCCAAGTTTCAACGATGCTCAAGCACAGTGAATTATTAGCTGTACCGTTCAGGCTCTCATGTTGTAGGTACTGAGAATAGGTAAATCAAATTAAAAGTATTATCCTGTCAGACCATGTACAGGTTAGTACCTAAAACTCAGTATATACGTATACTCATATGTATATACATATTATATAGATATACAGTCAAGTTACTACGTGTGGTTTTATGCAGGTTTGAAAATTCGTAAGCGCATAACAGCCGACTCCAAAACTTTGCATAATTCTTGTCTCCTGAATAAACATTTAGAATCGCTTTAGGCATGGTACTTTGGGGTGACGTTGCTATGTGAACTGGTCGTTTGAAGATGCCTGTAGATCTTTATAGAGTATACATATGTAATATACTTTACGGCAGGCTCATCCAACGTAATTTTCTATGTCTAAATGAGTGTAGGAAATATTTTCTTGTAGCTTAATGTATCATTAGTGTGTGTGTATATATATAACACTCTTCTTCAGCAACTCAATTTATCCCTAGGGTCTCGCCAATTCTGGGAACAATTCTCATCCGTCACGAGCTATTCTGTTTGTTTTGCATTGAGCATTGCTTGTTTACCTCGAGGGTTTGAACGCTCGTACCATTCGATTCTCCATTTGTATTGTATTAGTATTTTAGAATTCTGTGGAGAAAAAAGCAAAAAAAAAATAATAAGAAGAACAAAGTTGCGGAAAATCGATGATTTCACAGACTCTCACCCCGAACGCCTGGATGACTTTTGTCACGGATCATTTCGTGGATTCCGATAGACCTTTCATTGTTGGCACAGAAATTCTTAATCTTTTCTTTCACACTTTTCCTCAAGCACCGAACAAAAGAGAAAACTTGGAATAATAGAGATCGTTAACGGTTTTCCAATATTGAATTGTGTGACCGCGTATTATGAATATTCAAATTTTCGCGCCAATCCTCGTACCGACAATGGCTTTCGTGGACGATGTCACGTTTGAATCTTCGTGGATTTGACTTGAGCACGAGCGAATCAGGTGAGAGCGAGACGATTGTGGATCGAGAAGAATGGAGAACGAAGTGAAATGAAAGGTTGATAAAGAGAGTGAGAGAGAGAGAGAGAGAGAGAAAGAGAGACAGAGAGGATGTAATATTAAACAGAAGAGACTTCTTCTTTTTTAGAATTTTTCCAAAGCTATAACTGAAAAGCCACTGCCTTCCGTTTCTCCAGCAGATATCCGCTTTTAATTATAAAAAATAATTGTCCCGAATTCTGACTAGTATAAATATGAAATCCTTCAGGAAACCCATGGCAGCTCAACGAAGCGTGAATCGCGATAAAGAGTGGCCATCGCGTTTCAATTTCAATGTCCATTGATATTTCCCTGAGGAAAGGCTTCACGTCATCCCGATCGTTTCTGACCTCCGTGTGTTTTTACCTGACCATCCCAAATTCGTTGCAGAAAAAAATATTTAATTTGAATTTACGTGTTATCTTTTTTTTTTCATGTGAAATAAAAACACGTTGTCATTAGCACTTAAGTCGTTTTTATAAAAACTCTTAAAATGACACGTACAGGAGGAACTCACGTTTTAGGTTGATGCTGGCCAAATGGAATTTGCTTGTCCAAGATCCAATTATACAACTTCAAATGAACTTGTTAAATTCGCACTTCTTTTTAGTTATTCTCATACCTCTGTGTGTATATATATATATATGTTTGTGTCTATGTGTGTGTGTTTTTTATCCTATTTCTCTGGCTCTCTTGTAACGCCAGTCTATTCCATCCAGAGCGACCTCACGGAATGGCAGATAATACCTAGATAGTCATGCTGAAGCAAGACGGCGGAGGGTGAACTCCCAGGTCCTCGTTTCTCGACGTTAAACCTAATATTGAAAGAAAATCGTCCCTGTGAGAATGAAACCAAGGGAGAATAATATGTCGCGCGATTCAATTTATCCTGGTTTAATTTCTTAAGGAGAAGGATAGCGATTGAGATTAATTTTTTTTTCTTTTTCTTTTAATACTGTTATTCACAGTTAATTGTGTCAGTCAAAGATGGTTATACCATAGCAATTGATAGAACGCGCCAACTTGAGCTGACACAATAGCTGTGAATAATACTGTATATACCTGTTTCTATACTCGTCTTATCTTTTCATCTTTATTTTCTTTCTATCGATCATATATTTCCTATCTGTCTCTCTTTGCCTCATCAACCAGAGAAAAGGGACGAAATCAGTTCTTACTCGAAGACATATAAGACTACAGGAAGCAATCCTCTGACTTGTATAGTCCTTTATTGCTGTATAGAAACGTGGCGGGAATTTCAAAAGAGAACTTTCTCCATTGTTACGTATACGAGCTTAGTACACCTATGAATGAGATACGATATAGGCTATTTTTAATTTACTGTCAATTTAGAGGTTAGTTATTGATCTTATGGCGTGTAAAGGTTAAGTGGATTTACCAGGATGTTGGCTATGTCATCAGTATGGTATTCAATGGCTCACGTATCGTGCAAATAACTTCATTTGCAGTAAAAACGAGCGAAGGACCCTTTGAAGATTTCATTACTGTACAGTCGCTGGAGGGATTGGTTGGTCAGTTCTATTTTTATGAATATCCACTGCAGTGTTCCTGGTTGTACATGTAATCCCTCTATAGTCCCATATAGGATACTACAAGCAATTACGGCTTCCGAATGCTCCTGACATTCTATGCTGATCTCTTCATACGATTTTATGGCATACCTCATATTCACCTCCTGAATACGGAACAGAGGACAGGATCTAGAATCAATATAGGAGTCTAAAGTTCTTATCACCTTATCAGTCCCCATGATCGGCATCAGCCAGACTCTTTCATGGCCTCTTCCAGGCAACGCAATCTCGTCTGAAATCGACGTCCTGGATTGAACATTCCGTTCTTCGAATACAGACTCCATTCTACCTCTAAGATGTCATTTTTCTATGGCGATGCTTGCCAGACGATTACGAATTCTATAGGGTTGAAATGAAAATTGACTCCATACGCTCGTAAAGTGTCGCATCGGAAATGGCCGTTTCGCCAAGCTCCTTTGGACCATATGTGGGAAAAGTGACCCTCTGGGAGAATGAGGGGTCTCTCACCGAGGATAAAGGTCAACGAGGTAAAACGTGCCCCAAGGAGCCGCCATTACACGACCCCAGTCACACGCATTCCAGCAGACTTTTTTTAACTTCCGTATATTTGACCACCCCTTGCGGTCCTATTCGTACAAGAGAAACATTTTACCAATCCTCCAGTTGAACGTGAAACTTCCAACTGATGCGGGACGGGTCATACCCAGATGCTGGGACACTGCGGAAGTCCCGTGGTGGCTGCTGGTGAATCACTTATCGCTGCTTGGCAGACAGACTTTAATGGAAAGCTTCCAAGGTGCCATAGAAGAAGGCAAGAAGCTTTTGGTTATAACCTCCATTCTTTCTTTCTCTTTTACTTCAAAGCTTCATCTTCATACAGGGATTATAGTCTTTCTTCTTTTCAGCTCATACAGCCACTGCTAATAACCTTACCAGATTATATCCTGCGTAACGTGAGAGTAAAGGATCGTCACGTATATACGTATATACACACATATATATATATATATATATATGTAGATATTAGGATAAAGTCATATTCTCAAGTGCCAAGGAGATTGGCAAGCCTAGAAGTGCTACTTTAAAAGCCTCGCTACACGCAAAACTATCCTGCTACACGCTTCAAGTCCTTTCGACTGTTAGCTAACACTTGTAGCTTTCCACCTAAATACTTGTGTTCCAACTGCAATAAACCATTCTGTACGTTTGAGTTACATAACCTTACCTTGACTGTGTTAAAGGACTCTATACCTTACGCAGAGCCACCCTCTTACGGACGAATACAAAACTTATTTTCAGTGATAGAGCTAAACGTAACCTCAACGTTTGCCTTCTCTACTTCTCCAAGTTATTAGGTCCTCCCTTTCACCCATGGGAAATGTCTCAATTTTCCTAGCTGAGATTTCAACTGAAACATCCCGACTTTCCTGTATACACTTCCAATGTTCCGGACGTTCGTTCCCCGAGGACGTGCTCTCTGTCATTTTATGTTCATGACTACGTTCACGTCGTTCGGCTGATTCTACCGTCGCCTATGGCTATATGTTATAGTCGTGTCTCTCTGTTATATCTATATTGTTGTGTCTACAGTCACGGCGTACCGTGCCTGTAGACTTCGTAATGTGCTGGCTCTACATCCTCTACATTAGTTAATGGAATATCGAGACGAAGGAGATTAATGACGGCGTACTGATTGTCAGTGGATATTTATTTTTTGAGGATTAAAAAGAAAAATAATACCGTATATCTGGATGCGCTTGGATTAGAGTGACTTAAGCGATTAAAAGGTTAGATTATTCTTAGATTTTTTATACGTGCCTATATCTGTATATATCGTTAAGCTGTCTCGGGGTAAAATGTGTTTCGCAATTCCTTAAGCGAATCTAAATAAATTCGTCAGGTTAGTATAGGTACATGTCGGCTGAAATTTCTCTGTGTACTTTGCATCCTTAGAAAGTTTATACGTCGACAGGCTGGCGAGATATTTAATTTTCGCTCTTTTTGTCATTCTTGATCGACACAGCCTGACTTTTTTATTCTTGAAATACTTCAACCTCCAGGCGCTGGAGGCCAGAGGTTAGACTCTCGAGACGGAAATTTATTCTGATTTACTTTTATTCTGCGGCTGCCGACGTCACTCCAGAACTCGCTCTCTGATCGACTGGGCACTTCTTTCGTGTTTTATTCTATTTATCCTTGTTTTCAATTGTTCAGGGTAATGCAATATGCGTGAGTCGAGTGGCGCCATCTAGGAGGATAAAGGTAGTAACGTAAAATGGAAGAGTAACAAGGAGACGTAAAAGGCGTGGGAGAATAGCACAGCTGTTTGCAGTAAAGGATAAATCCATTTGTACTTTGCCATTATTTTCTTGCCAATGGACAAACTCGGGACTTCGTTTCCAATCAGAGGAAAGTTTCATTAATTATACTATAAGATTCTTTTGACACTTTGCCTAAGTGCTCTTTTTCTCTTTTACATGTAAAACTACTCGGCCATCTTTCTAAGATGACAGATTATTGTACGGTCACGTTTCCTGGTATCTTGTATATAAGAACAACGATTCAGCATCACGATGAGAGATTCCTTATCTTTAAGTACAATCTGCCCAAGGACACCTATTTGTATTTCGCTGAACTACACACTTTGGAAAGATCACTGGCACGCTCAATTCGTTTGTAGACCGGTAATCCGTACTAGTTGTATCAGCAAGGTAGAGGCCAGTGGCAAAGTCAGGACTGGGATAGTGGCACGCTTGAAAAGATACACAGAGGCTGCCCAGCCAAGGAAGAGTAAGAGAGCGGAGCAGCCACCTAACACAGAATCCTGTCTGGTAATCTTGGCCTAGATTCTATAGTGAGTCGGAGGGGGATGAAATTCAGCATCTCTTTGCGGGGAAGATTGGCGAGTTGGGTCAAGTAGTTAATACCTTGATAAGCCAAGAGATAACGGTTGATGCGTTTCCTATTTTATTATTCTCGTCACCCTTTTCTCTTGTTTATCTTTCTCTTTTTATCCTTCATCCCCTGCACGAGGGCATGGCAAAAAAAGAGAAAAAAATTTATAAGTCCGTATAATAAAAGAAAGGGGTTCTCGTAAGAGGGGTATGGGAGCGTACGAGCGAAAGTGCAAGATGAATAAGGGTTGTTGTCTTATCGAGGGTTGCTGCGGAGAAACGTCAGAGTGTCTAGGTTATTCGACAATGGCACGATATATCCAGGGCTGATCGAATTTCCACCCTTATTTTCTTTTTGCCCTGCGCCAATCGATATTGCGGGGATGAATTTTTGTATCGTTCTTTATCTGCTTTTTTTTCCATCTTCTCTTCAGTCGCCGCTTCCGCCTTCTTCTACTATCAACCTTCCACGAGGAGCTCAATGGGGTAATTAATGTTAATGTCACGGAAAGCTAATGACTCGGGTAATTACGTTATTAGTGGGTAATCACATCGGGTCAGCCTTAATGCTTGTCCTTGGGAAAAGTTTTGCTTATGGAGGCTCCCTGCCACGTTGCACCCTTTTATCCATAGAAAGAGACACCCCTTATGGTTGAAGTATAATCAATCAAGAAATTTTACAATCAATCTACCGCTGTTCATTTTCGAATAATTTTTGTGTAATTTTATCGCTAAAATAATTTCTTCTTTTATATATCATTTTATCAGCGCACTTTTTATTCTTCAGTGCTATTAGGAGTCACCTGTCGCCAATCTGAAGTTTCTACTGGCCAAGCTGGCAGACACGTATACTCGCGGCGCGAGTCTCCTGAGAAAAGTGGAAATGAAATTTCAGTCTGGGTGTACGTGGAATTCACAGTAGAGGGTGTAGGCGGCAAGGGCTGCCAACTGTGCAGGGAAGTGCAAATTTGTTTGAGAATCCGATGGGACACGTTCGGCCTCGGGACTTTAGCAAACTGCGTTATCCCAGGTGGCTTTTCTGTCTTTATCCATGATTGTTCTTTCATTTTTATTTTTATCCCCCATAAGTCTTTGCTATATCACTGGGACTGGTTATCGATGAGAAAAAATATTTTTTTTTTATTACTGATAACAGATTCACTCGAGTCCGAATTAAAATCCAGCCCTCGCGGCTGTCCGACCCCTCGTCGTCTGGACCCACCCCTGTCTAATTCTTCACTTTCATTCCCTATGCTTAATACCTGTCGTAAAGGTTAAAAAAATTGTAGCCTGAAAAATAGATTGTTTAAGGGCAGTTGGGAATTGAAAGAAAAAAAAGAAATTTTTATTCATCCCCTAAGCACGTACGTTAACGACTCTTCCCACGAGAGGTTCATTTGTTTTACTGCTACCACAAGCTCCATGCTTTTCTATGCACTTCCTACAGGTAACCTGGATACGGAAGTATCCGCCCGCGTACCTACATATACGTGCTCGCTAGAGGGATGAAACTACCCCTGTGTAGTAGTGCCAAAGCGAGGGGATAAATTGCAGCGGATGCAGCCACGTCAGTTCACCAGTGACGAATGGCCGTTGTATGCAAGAACAGAAAGCAGGATGATTATATTTTTCATCCCTTATTTTTTCCCTCGTATACTTCATCTTTTTAAATCCTTACGACGTTGCTGCTGTGTTCGTATGGATATAGACACTTCGGGTACCCAGTTTGAGGGAGGATAAAGTAAAAAATGTGGTTGTCGAACATTCTTAACAGTATAACCTTTGCCACCATTTTTCAACCCAGACCTCACGGACACATGTATGCAGCTTTATTATAAGGGTGCGTATAAGAGTCAGAGGGGTGGTTTTCGAGGTCCTCATGATTTTATCAAAACCCTTTTTCTTTCATCCCCCATGTTTCCTCATAACGACTTTGTACGTTCAATCGTAACGAGTAAAGAATTTAAAAAAAAAAGTATTACGTGCCACCCCCTATTCACGTATATATGTCACGTAGGGCTGGTGAAATATCGACACGTCGCCCGACGTTTATTACGAGTCTATTGTACCTTCCGTACCGTCATTAAGGTCGTAACTGTCCCTTTATGAAAATCCGAATTTTCTACCAGTTTATAGCGGAGACTCAAACCTTTTCACTTTGGTCAGGACGAAGAATAGGGAATGAAAAGAATACGATTTTACATGCTCGGTCGAATACATCATTAAAAATCAGTATTGATGACGAAAGAAATATTTTTTTCAAACAAATATTTTTAAACCGATTGACAAAAATTTTTAATATTTTTTTAATTTAAATAAATTTACTTACCAGCTGCCATTTCTCTCCCGGTTAATTTCTTCTCGCCCTCCCCTCCTCCGGTTTCACTGATTTCCCCACTCCTCTTCTTTCCCTCCCTTCCTCCCTCTCCCTATCCCGACGTCACGCTCCACTTCCGACTTCTCTCTCTTCCAAGGAAGCAGCAGCCTCCCTCTCTCGGTCCTATTTCTTAATTAACCCAACGTCTCTCTCCACGCTCCTCTTAACGAATAAATGGGGGCCCCTCTCTTAATCGAATCCTATCAAAAGGATAACCCCCACCCCCCCGCCCCCTCCTCTCACTCTCTTCTGAATATATTCTCCAACACTGTCCTTTACTTTCCCTATCCACTTCCTTATCTTCTGCCTAATCAAACGAGTACAAGTCGTGCAATCATTCACAGCAGAGACTTCAGCTTTTCCATGAACCATATCCTTTCCCGAGCAAGATCAGCGGCTGACTTCAGGATGGTATGGTCCGGGACTAAAATGGAAATGAGAATCATTCACTCCAGACATTAGCTCAGGGACGCAGGATATATCGCATTTCCAAAAAAGGATATACGACCTCTGGATCCGGATGTCCTGAAGCTTTTGCCAAGAAATTATCAGGACGACTTGAACTCCACGAAGAAGATGCCTCTCGTGCCACGTTCAGGAATCTATCAGTTATGCCTCTCCTCTTTATTCACATCGGACGTCATTTCCTCCGATAAGAGTTAATAAGTTTTTTTTTCTTTTTTCACGGATCATCAACCAGATTGCTATCAGATGATCCTAGGATGACTCCTGGTCAGGTTCCTCGTTTCAATGATTATTTTGATTGGTATACTTTTTCGTCACTTTATATATTTAAAAAATTCGTTTCCACTATCACCAGCCACTATAGCCTCTCTGTCACGAGCGGTCACCACCCTGGTTTTTCACTCCACGTGGACGGCTCAACGTTTGAACGTCACAAACTTCGTCCATGACAGCATCAACGGCCTCATAACATACATCATAACTGGATATATCCCAGGATACGCCCTTTCCGCTCGTTAATCCAACGGTTTTAAGGGATCTCAGGGTTTCAGAGGATGCTGGACCGTTTCCGACATTATATACCAGGGGCAAAGCTCTCTTAGCCCGAGGCTTTCAGAAAGTATCATTCAGCCAAAGCATACTATAAGTTATAAGTTTCAAAAAAAAAAAGAAGTCACCAGAAAACACATTGAACTTTGGTTGTTACCTATTGTAACATTGGTACAGACACTGTGTGGTACTGTTCGGCCATTTTTTCCTTTTTTTTTTTTAAACACTAAGTATATCAGCCTTACACATTGACACTTGAGAAAGTCATTTCTATTTTAATTTCACTCTTGACCTATGTTAATCACTGTTAATCTTATCCTGTAATTATTATTATTTGATAACGTTATATAATCCAGTATTATTAACCCTTTATATGCATATGCATGTATATGCAGAATCAACCTGTTTGCACGTTTCGTTCATAGCCTTCCGCCCATTCTAGTTGGTCAATTATGGGTATTTACATATCCTTAGATTGTGTACAGCTGATATATACAATAAATACAGTATACACGGCACGAGGGAGCCACTGATAGAGATTGATAGCAACTAGTTTCAGGATCTCTATTGTGTTGGGCATTTATAGTCCGGGGTTCCTGAAACAATTTCCAAAAGCCGCTTAAGCTCTATGTAAACTCATCCAAATGAGATATCGATTTCTAAACCCTGTCAGGATCACTGTATACCACATACAGCGTATACCAAGGGTGATTAAATTGTCCCTAGCCAGAAGCATCGTGCAGTGCATCGCACCTGCGTATACCGTAGCGACAGTGCTTGGGAAAATTAGTTAAATTAGTTGTGCAGCCTCCGAATATTTAGCTAGAAGATTCACGTAGACTGACATAACCTCGTATCCAACTGTCAACAAGAGTGTTTGAATATAAGGCTAATCTGTGTGTGTGCGCGTGCGCGTGTGTCTGCGCGTTTGTGTGTTTATGTTGACCTAGGATGCTGTCATACGTGACAGAGATTCGTTTTGGTTAACCGCTAATTAGCAGGAGATTACAGTTGGGAGTAAATGGACTTTAACTCTTAACGGTAACACTCGAGTAGAGTTTCCATAGAAGAAACTCAAAAAAATTATGTGAATTTAGCCAGGGATGTGTGTTTAACCTGGTAAGTCGGTATGGACGTGTTTTAGTGGAGTTTCATGATTTTTCTATTTCCCGTATTAAACGCGAGTGCGAGAGAGACGGTCTTATGGGTATTTACGTGAGTGAGAGAAGGACGGACGTACTGTAAGCACGTTAATCGTGAGCGACAGCAGCGCCACCATCGTGAACTTTCAAAGACTCGTGTAACGACGGATAGCCAATGATTGTCGAAAGGGTATCCCCCGTCCAGGGATTTGACCAAACGATACGTACGTCCTTGTCGCTCGCACGTGAATCCCCATAACACCGTCTCTCTCGCACTCACGGCGGCTATAGGAAATTCGAGAAACTTGAAGGTCTTTCCTTTTTCTTGATTGACAAATAACATTTCAATGCTGTCTCACGGGATTCGTCCAGCATCACGGTCCACACCTTTTATACGGATAATCCTTATCCTCTTTATCGGTCTGTAATCCAATCTCGTTTGATTAATTTATTATTCTATATTAATTATATCGGGTAATTAAAACGGCCCCAATTATACCAGACGTCTATCATTACTTTTTATACGTGTAACCTGGTACTCTGCTATGCGTTCGGTCGGCATTTTCTGGCTTTAATGTCAGCGGGTAATCGGCCCTACTTAACGCTCCGTGTTATGCCTGACTAATTAGTTGCATTAATTGGGGTAATTAAACCAGACGTCAGAGACGGTGCAGCATCCTTAGGCGGAGATGAGTGGATCTTATGATGGGATGGCGAGAATTTTAACCTAACCTAGCCTAACCTACCCTAACCTACCCTAACCTTACCTAACCTTACTCAAACTATGTCAATCCTGTATTTACTTAGCGCCATTTTCTTTTTTACTGCACAGAAACTATTAACGTTAAATATCCTTTTTTAGACTATATATATTTCAATGCACTCAATTGCATATGCACGTTGCACTCTATGCTACATGCTTGCACTCTGTACTCCTGCTGGGCTATATTCACACTATGGATAGTTCAGTATAGACTGTGTACGCTGATACGCGGCTTTGTTTGCTCACTCGACAATATTCGACGCTTCGAACCAAACGTATGTATCGGGATTAACGAGAATATCGTAGCGGCACGTTCAAAGTGTCAATCAATGGATTGATACGATTTTTGCGGGATATTCGAATAATGATTGGAAGAGTACGAGCGAACGCGAGAATGTTAGAGAAGGGGGAATAGGGGCGAAAGGAAGGAGTAATTTTTAAATTTAGTGCATTTGATTTATATTTATTGAAACAATTTTTTTTTAAATTTCATTTGCTTCCGTTTAAAAAGGCTCTCGCATTTGAAAATACGTATGACTTTTGGAACTGGATGAATTTTATTTTCTTATTTCTCTTCGGAGGTAGTATCTTATCGACTGTAGACTTGTCGGGTTCGTTTGGCGAAAATTTCTCTTTTTTATCTTTCATCAAGTTCTTTGCTACTGGAGCTGAGAAGTACGTGTCGAGGGATACGGGGTTTTAACGCGATAGTCAATCCTGTCTGGGCGTTGCTTAAGAAATCGTGATAAATCGGATTTTTACCACACTAGAAACTCCCCTCGTTTTCTGTACTCGGTTCGGATTATCTTATAGGGATAAAGTGGATAAGAGACAGTTTGAGGATCATGAGGGAGGGAACGAGGTATAAGGGAAGATGAAGGGAAAAAGAAGTTTTTCCTTGTGAATAATTCTGGTGGAGCGTTAAACGACTACGTATTTCGCGCGTTTGAGTCTTAACGTTTTTATTAGTGACATTTTTTTTTTAACGAAGTACGTATATCCAGAGTGAAGTATCGCTGAAACGTTGATTTATAAAATAAAAATTATACGAACCGACGAATCGGTGTGAACGGCGCATTACGTTTCTATAAATTTAATAATTATTTGCTTGTTTTTTTATTATGGTAATATAGTTCCCGACTGCTTTTTCCCTCGTGGGAATGAAAACTCGCTCAAATGTCTTTCTGCAGTTTATATATTTCCAGAATAATCCCGCTGTCGTTAAACGCGTTTAACGTCCGTTGAAAAAAAACGAAACGAAGCGGATCTGTTTTATCGACCGAGCGGGTTATGAAAATTCCGTATAGCTCAAGGAGCATGATGACCGTGGAGACGTTAATTATTAAGGCAATTAATATCCAAGAACAAGACAATACCGACCTACGTTGTTATCAGTGGGTAAAATTTGCCATCTTACGAAAAACAAGGCAAGTCGTAAATTGATAGTTACTGAAATTTTCACGTCGATCGTTTTTATCCTTTCGTCATCGGAAGTTAGGTTAAGTTGCGCGTGATATTTTTTTAGGTTAAGTCAAGCCTGATAAACGGACTTTGGGATCGGAACGCCAATGAGTTCGTATATTTAAGGTAAGAGTCGTATATCGTTTCAGAGTCGAGAATTAACAATCTTCGGAAATTGCTGTCGACTTCAGACGCGTCTCACTTCCCTTTGAGTATTAATAGCGGAACTGACTGAAACGTGGAGTACCGAATCGGCGCCAGAAATTTCTATAGTCATGGGCTTCGTTTTTTTTCTTTTACGTAGATTCTTCCTACCGTCACAAGGAGTGAAGTTCTTTTTTCGTAAGCAGCGAGACAGGCTAGACGTAACATCCATCCCCTTTATTGACCTGGTTAATCCGGCCGCGATTATAATTTTCAAGGCGCGCGGAACCGCCCAACAAAAGAACATACGTAAACGAGACTTTCGCTTCGATGGAAATTCGAATGTCTGTGGATACCTTCTTTCTGAGGTATTGTGGAAATGGCATCTCTATGAACTTTAAAGGAGCTCTTGTTTCGTGTCTTTGAAGTCAGCGGCAGGATCCTACCTCATGTATAGAGATATGTATTGGACCCAGGTATGTGACTAGGCGAGTCTCTATGTACTTAAAGAAAGTATCGGTGAGACGAGGTGGAATATCGAGAAAAGAAATTCCTTTAATGGGATGACAAAAGAAGCGAGAGGGTAAATCGAACTGGGAGGGGTTAATAATGGATGAATGCTTGAAAGAGTGAATCCCTTATCGCTTCTTATCTTTCAAAATCCAGACCGTGATTATTACGCCGTGAGATGATCAATGCCACTCTCTTTTTTTTTCTTTCAATTAAATTATTTATAATTGAATTTTTTCTTTTGAATTTGGCGCCATGTAATCTGGGACTTTTTTAATTTTTATATCACGTTAATTCGATGTTCGTCGTTAATTGTTAACGAGGCTTGAGGATGTTGCTGGTGAAAATTGATAATTATTTTTTTGTTGAGTCATCAATTACGAGACGACGCAAAGGGAAGAATAAAAAGACGCAATAAAAAGCGAAAGAGAAGATGGAGGGTTACGGTGGTAATGAAATAAAATGGTTGCCGGATAAGTAATTAGCCACCTGTAAAAGTCTCTTTGGCAGGATCACGGAATTCGCTTTTATTATTTGGTCGAGTTCACACGGACACTTTTCGATTTAGTGTAAAGTTTCGGTCAATTGTTGAGCTTTTAGACTAACTCGTCCGTCTACAGTCCTTTGATCGGACATGTACATAATATACTATATGGACGTATAGAAAGTGTCGAGAGAATATCGATAGTTTTTGACTTTTGACTTTTTCTCACTACTCGGTGTCGTCTTTTATCTTTTTTTCGCGCGGTACGACAGATTCGCCAACTGCCACGTAAATTGGAAAGATATCGAGCTACTATATCCGATAGGATAATCGAATAATCAGTCTGATGCTGGTTATTTTTTCTTTCTCTTTATTTCTCCCTCTTCTCATTCTCCAACTTAGTCCCTTTCAAAAAGTCTCTCAGCGAGCAATCAATTGTCAACGAGATCAATTTATTTGCAGATTAAGAAATAAATTCCCTACCCAGCTGAGCAAATATCACGAATTTGATAGGGTTCGTCAAATTTTTGGCTGCGTTACTTTATCCAAACTCTTCCACGTGACCTGAGCTAACATCTTCTTGATTAACAAGTTCTTTAAATATTTGGCATTTCTGTCTTCGAGGTCTCCTTTATCCATCTTCAGATTCTGCATCCCTTAAGCCGAGGGTCGCGCTTAATTTATTAGCGGATCACGGAAACTTTGTGGTAGATATTCGAAATTTAATGGCTATAGATATCCAACGTGTATCTTGGGCTTCAGTGCGATTTCTGTTGGGTTATATCAGTTTGATTCGGTAGTACCTAATCTTATCTACCAGAAGGAGACGGCGACGGCCATGTTTAATTTGACAAAGTTGATTATGCTCTTTAAATAGCTAGGGCTTCCATTTTCTTTATATATTTTTTCATTTTCTTTTTACTTCCACTTTTCTTCATCGATTCATGCAATCCGCTTTGGTCAATTTAAACTTTTAATACTTGAAATCACGGCGCGTAATTACGAGGTGATGACTTAGTTATACCAGTCGTGACGTCACGCTGCTTACGGTTGATATAAAAATGGCGCCAACAATGGCGCATTTAAAATATTCCTTTGTCTCTATATTTACGTATGTGGCTCTTTCACTTTTATTTGCTTTGCCCTTTACGGCTTTTTTTATCTTCACGCAACACCGATACTCACCTTTTTACTTCGTTTTTTTATCTACTTTTATTCGTTTTCATATAATGTCGCTTTTATGGCATCCCTGACTGATCTTTTCATACGACCACCTTAGACGATTTCTTCTTACGGAAACTGCCGATGCTTTTTCCACTCCTAATTAGCACTTCAAACCAAGCATTAATTATGCTCCTCCACTTTGCCATTCGTTCCTTCAACCTATACCGGGATCGACGAAGTTTCGTCTTTTTCGTGACTGTTTCTTATCTTCTGTAATTTCATCCACGGTCGTATCATCTATCCCGTGTGTTGTCTTTACTTTGAGATTTGACGATGACACTCGAGCCGTGATTGCGTCACCGCATTGAGTAGCGTATGACAATTGAACGGAGCTTAAGATTTTTTCGTTTTATTATAATTATTGTTAGACAATGAAAATTTGAACTTAGCTTTTTTAAAATTTTTTTTAGTGTTCCCTCACACGTTTTTTTTTATGGGAATATATTTTTTGTTTAATCTGCTATATGTATGCGTATCGGATATGTCGGATACAATGTGCTTCCTGTTGTAAAACAGCAGCTTCCGCCCCCATGAAATTTCTTCGAGATCTTTCTCATACTGTTATTCTTTTTCTCCCTCTTTTTTCTCTTTTTCTTCTTACGTCCAATTTTCGAGAAACATACATACGTAGGCGACTCGAGACTATGACAGTCTGCAAGGCGGTAACTTTGCCGAGTCGTTCGCACTCCCAGGGGATCTCCCTTATTGAAAGTATCATGAGATTCTGGTACAAGAGATGTATAGGGAATTCTCTAGGGTGAAAAAAAAAGTTACAAAGACGTTTACACGATCATTAGGGCACGGTAGTCCTGTACTCGGTATGTAAAAAATTTTTTGGATTATTTTTACGAATTTTGAACTTTGTCCTATAGCAATGAACTTTGACCTTGTACGCCTTAGGGTGCTATCAAGAGTACTGTCAAAGTTCACAAAGGCCCCCGAGCTCACTATCATCCCTTATCCTATAAAATCACAACCCTCTTTGTCGAAGGGAGTTAAACTACGAAATTCACTGTTCCAACTTACGCCACTAGTGAAACCCACAATTTCCCTTCGTCCTATTTTAACGAAATTTACCACACGAAAGTCAGAGCCAAGTTTGCTGTATCGGCAGCCGTCGGCGTTTCGCCCGAGGCGTAAGAATAACATTGAAGAAAGTTTTCACGAGCGAACAAGTAAGAATCAGACATGAAGTTAGTTGCAGGTGCTGAAGATCAGTGAAAACCAGTGTCAAACTTCAGACCAATGTTAATATCCGAATGAAAAAATTAATTAACCAAAAAAAAAAGAACGACCAAGCAAAATTCGTCAGGGATTCATCGTCGCACCTCGAGAATGGAAAAAAAAAATTTTTTCTGCGACCGGAAATGCCCAGTTAAAATTCCAGAACAAACTTCCAATGGACTACCCTCAAAGTCCTCTCAGTCTACCATGAATAATTATCGCTGTCTTCTGACCTGAGGAAGACTCAAGGCTTAGTCCTCGGAGCTTCTACGACCTACCCTTAAGTTATAGGGTGACACAACACCCTGCCCCTATTAATACCCGGTAATAATCATAAGACACATTTTCCCCATGAATCATAATATATAATTTAAAAAAAAAATGATATTATCTCTGTAACTGAATGTTGGTAAGTATATCTAATGCATCACCGAGATGAATCTTGACTGGTCGAGGGTGTGTCTATATGAAAAAAAAATCACGTTTTGCAACTTGCCATAATTTTTCAACCCTTAGCCAATTGACATTCTCCCTTGCTACTTTGATCTATAACCCCATACCCTCCCCCCTTTTTTTTTCAGTATACGTATAAGAAGATCCGTCTTACGAGGTTACCGTTCCCGGGTCCAGCCACATCCGGCGGATCTCTTCCGTTCTCTCGGTTCGCGAGACGAGAGAGCACTGCGTACTTCACCGAAAGCAAGCCCCGATTCCGAAGCCCACCCCTAGATCTCCCCAGCATCAGCTCCCTACCCTTGGCACACCAGTAACACCCCACCCAGCCAACCCCCGGCGTGTTCCTCGCTTTTGCTACAGTCCCTCCCCTCTCTTTCCCCGACCCACCCACAGCATCCGCTCCCGAACACGAACACCAACGTCATTCTCGTACACTCGGTTTCGCCTAACTTTACTTTGCCAACTATCTCTCTCTCCCTCTTTCTCTCTTTTTTTTATTTCATCCATCCTCTCAACCCTTTCACACCCTTCATCTCCCTCATTCATATCTTTCCGGCACCTCCGATCCTACTCTCTACCTGTTCTTTAACCCAGCTCAGGGCTTTGCCCGTTAGGCGAAACGACGATTTGGTCGCGGATCCAAAATTCTTGGGTAGTCTGCCGAGGGAGGGAGGGGGATGATCGATCATATATGGGATTGGCTGGTCCATTGGTCATCCCCTCTTGTGATATTTATTATTACAGAGCCAATCGGTCAGTCCACCCTGGGCGCGGTTACTCTGACGTTAAGGGGTTAAATATCTTTGTAATTTGGCCTTAGATAAGGTTATCTGTTTGTTTTATCTTTATACAATATTGGTACGAGAGCGGATGCTGCGGGAATTCAAACTTGGGATCGAGAGGGTTGTTCTTGGGTCAGACCGTGATATCCTTATCGAATGTATGTAATACAACGATATCAACCTGTCAAAGGTCGAAGGTCACTCAGTACAGGATTTCATATTATAATGGCTGCAGCTGAGGTATAAGATACACGTGGCTGATTACGAAAATACTTTGTCTACTTGTCGGATCGGTATTGGATCTTCTCGTGCAATTTGTCTGGGACGGATTATTCAGTGGATGAAAAAAGAAATGGGGGTGAAATCGGGAGTGGAATAAAAGGTGCAGTTAAAGGGGCGGGTGATAAGACAATTCATCCTTGTGAACGGGCTGATAGGAACTGATAGGGGGCGATGACGGTGGGATGGTTCGAGTGGAGGGGCAAGGTGGGGTGAATGGGGTAGGAAAAAAATTAATGAAAAAAGTTCATTAATTCTTCTTATAGAGATTCCGTAACTGTGCTCGAAGTCAGATATTTCGTGTGATTTGTCTTATTTTATTTTTCTTGAATTTTACCCCAAAATAGTTCTGGCTACCGTTTTCGTCGCGTCACGAAACACACGCGCGTATCTGCCTTCACGGAGAAGCGCAGAGGATATGAGATTCATTGTTTTCCAATAGCGCGAGAATGGACCACCTGGGGCGTCATCGATTGGTACACTAACCAGCTATACTACCGATTTACTATGTTGTTGGATACCAAATGGATAGCTAAATCAGACGGCGGAGTCTTTGGGTTCAGGCAAATCCAAACAGCATCCCCTGGACCAAATATCTTTTAGAGGAATCGTTTCAGCAGTGGAGCCCACCTAGTTTTCACGCTGGCTTGTTTTTCTCGGGGACGTTGGAGAGAGAGAGAGAGAGAGAGAGAGAGAATAAATGGTTTTTGAAGAAGGAAAGAATCCAAAATAAAAGTTAGATCTGTGGGACAGGGATGCTGCGGCTGCTTCTTAGCCGGCGAAATAACAGTCGGACTTTATATGGTTATGTACTTTGATATATGTAGTATATATATATATATATATATATATATATGAATTTGTATATGCTATAGTTTAGTCTCTGATTCCCATTAGCATACCCCATAGTACGTTGCACCAGCCTGATCGGTAACTCATCCCGAAACTTTAACGTAGGAATAGTGAAAAGTTTTCGCCAGGAATTACAGCCATCCGACTACCTTCGAAATAGCCATAAGAAAAGTTTATTCTTACTTTATTAGATATGAAAGAAGAAGAAAAAGTTATTTTACGAAAAAAAAAGTATACCTATATACCATCTTGATTCTTTCATTCCTGATAACAATACGTGTATCCGACATTGTATTGTTCGATAAAAGAGCCACGGAACAACTTTTGACTACAGTGGTTCTTCGCGTTCGCAACTCGCCAACTTCACGTTGCTTCCTGTACGTAGGAAAGTCCGTTTTCTTTTTTGAAAATAAAAATTCAAAATTTATCTTCAATCATCGGTTATAAATTTACCAAACGGCCATTTCATATTTCTGAATATAAAAATTGTTATTTTTGGGAGGAATTTCTCTTTGTTAAATTCTATTTAATTTTTATAATGATTTTTTTCGATAAAAAATATTTTTTTTAATTTTATTACAATTTTTTGATTCATCTATCACCCTCTGGTGTCATCTTCATGTACGTAGTGCCGCAAAGGATCTTGGGTTTAAAAAATGCCTTGGTGAATCTTCGTATCTCTCGAAGACCCAGAGGATCCAATATGGCAATGTATCTGCTTGCCACAGGCATTAGATAGATGCATCGGTATAACAGGTTCCTATTTTATCATCTTCTATCTCACAAAATTTAGATTGTCCTTTCACGAAAACAGCCAGGAAGGTTCGAGCAGCCATAACTCGAGGGATCACCATAACCGTGTATGGAATGGAACTTGACAATTACGGAGGTCCCTGAGGTTGTCATCCCTGGATGGTCCATAAGCATTGCTATCAAACAAAAGCAGCGTCGGCATCTGCTACAATTCATAGCCATCGGGCACGCAACGTCTTGAGACGAGTTTGAAGTATTTTGTGAAAATTAGCATAAAGATGAAAAAAAAATCTTGAAAAATTTTCTCAGACCCTCGTATCAAATTTCCACCGAAACTTACGGTATTTGCATATTACCTCGTTTCCTTATGGATTCGTTTATTCGTCCTATCGTTAAACGGCCAATGAGAGGGCTCGGTTCACCGAACCGTGCCTTCTGATTGGCCAATTCAATCGACCGAATGAGAAACGAGCACAGAAGAATTGAACTCACTTGAAAAATCAGAGATGCCCCTGGACAAGGGGATAAAAAGAGTGTGCCAGGATTAATCGTTTGGAAGTAGGACAGGATAGGGGTGGGTACCATTAGGACAAGGGTTGGAAAACGTCAAATCACTGGAGGGTTGAAAATATCGACATTACTTCATGTTGGTAATGAAGACTGAGACTGAGGTGGGGAGATTGAGATAGAGGTGAAAAAAAAAATTATTTTCACACTACCCCCCCACACTCGTAAAACCCTTCATTAAATTCCTAAAAAATTTTCTGCTCTTTCTTCAGCCAATTATCCTTAACATTATATAAGGTCCGAAGTCCATTTACTATCTTTATGGAAAGAACGCAATTTTTTCTCTCACGTTACATTCAACCCCTATTTCGCAAATAGGGGATGAATCTCGTTCGAATGTTTGCTACGGTTAAATTCACTGGTTAATTTTCCCTTCGCCCCCTCTTTCACTCTCCTTTCTTTCGTGGGTTAGTTGCCCGTAGTCATGACCCGATTAATTTCACCACCCTCCCCGCCTACCCCCTCCAACCAGTAAAATTCATCGTTTTTTTTTCCCATCGCCGAGCATCCCTTAAATCGTTACTCACTACAAAGTCCACCCGTATATAACTGTGAGAATGAATCCCTTTATGCGATATCACAATCAGCCAATGAGCTTTCTTCAAAATAATTGGCAACCCTTTTTTGTTATTCTCCGAGGATATTTTTCTTCGGCTCTTTCAATATCAAATTGCATTGTTAGGTCGCTCAAATGCAATGTAACCTCTAAACAGTCTGAGAATTGGTATTTTCTCATTTCGGTTTTTTTTTTTTCATTTTACTCTACAGCATCTCTAACACCCCCGGAGTACCGCAATGTTATCTTTACCATTTCAAGATAGAAGAACTGTAATTGCTTGTGGACTCGCCTTTACACGAAGACGCTCAATAAGATTTCTTGATGAAATATCCGCAGACTGGCTTAAAGGTGGTGAGGACGTTAATTGAATTTTTCACGAGTATGGTATTTCCCTTTTTTCAAGGTACCAAAGCCAAAAGGGCGTATATTCATACATTCAATTATCGAGAAGCGTAGATCCCTTTGCTTTTAGCCACCCGGTATATAGAATGAAAAAATAAAAATTTTAATTGAATATAAAATGAAAATTATTTTACCAATCAGTTTCACTAGTTGTATTCAGCAGACGTGGGGTAGGTCAGTCATATATAGGTGTATCCATACTGAACAAAAAATTAGTGCATGGCAGATTCAGTGATACGTGAGATAAAATCTTTTATTATTGTAAATAATAACAATGTGTACCTTTTTAAAAAAAGAAAGATTAAATCCTTTCGCAGGATAACAAGTCTTGATAAAGTTTCTCTGTTGTGTAGATTCTCTTCTTTTTTTTTACCCTGGGGATAATCGCCGAGGTTCAAGGATCAAGGATCTGCCAACCCCTGAATTTCATGCCTGACTAGAGATCCTTCGGATGATAACTGGTAGCACAATTTTAGTAGAGATTATCCTCTGAGAAATAATGGGTTGTTATGATGACGCAAGATCAGAACTAAGGACGTATTTTTGTGAGGGGTCGTGTCCGAAAAGGAAAAAAAAAAAGAAAATCAAAACGGGATCCCAACCAGTCCCACAGTATTCCTGTCCATGAAGGACCAGTATGTATAGCGATCCCTCATAACAGAAAGATCCGTAGGGATTTTTGATGTAGGCATATATACTCGTATGTATATGCCAGAAAATATGATAATTTTTTATTTACAAAAAAAGTGATCCAAAAAAAAAGTATCATCTTCTCTTGCGGTCCATGCATGAAACAAGAATAAATAAAGATAAAACATTTTTTCCTCTGATCCGGACCAGTCTGATACGAGGATCATGTAATAAAAAATTGTTACTGTAAAAAAAAAGCAAAATCCACCCCTGTCCGAATACCTAGACTATCCGTGTACCAAGGTGAATACGTAGGTAGGGTCGATATAGGTATCCGATCTGGAGCACTGTTAAGGGTGAGAAAATAAAAGTGGGGTTAAATTTATAGCCTTGATCTCAAGAATAACTATTCCCGGGACACGTAGACCGTAGACCAAGGAAAGCAGGTCCTCACCTGAGGCCGTCCCAGGTGTGCCACCCTTATCGAAGACAAGATAAACTGCAGCATCTTTCATCTTTCACTAGGACTTGCGATAGGGATGGTGCCTTATTATTCTTTATGGTATTTTCCAAATAACGTGTAAAGTCCAGCAGACGTCTTTGAGATGTGCCTGAGACGTCCATCGGGACTGGCGTCATTATTTGAAACATTTTGACAGACGACTTTTCAGGTTATGTTTTTCGTCTATGTTAAATCCTAAGAGGAATGCAATTTTGGCTGAACCATTTTCTAACCCTTTGAAACTTTATCGTTATTAAATCTTTCCGTGTCCAGTTGGCTGCTCTGGTTAAGAGGTAGTCCGGTCCAAGATCAAAGGTTGGATAAACTTTATCTATACAGTTAAGCATCCACTTAACTTTGATTCAGTTCGCTGACCTTGAAAACTTTACTTCATTGAGTATCTTTAACTTGGTTAATATATATATATGCGTTCCAATATGGCGTAGCTAATATTACTAACCTACCTAACGTTCGATATAGGTATAGTAGCCAGGTGAAATAGACCAGGATGACAATTACGAAGGTAAATGCAGTAGGGTGAATGCAGTTTGATTATATAGACAAAATTGCATGTAACACGTGAAATATGATTTGCTCTTAATCGTTATGCAGGTGGCAGTTGCATAATCGAGAAAATAATTAAATTTTGAGAGTAGAGCATTTTCTTTTCAAATTTCATCCAGGACCTTTTTTTTTATAATAATTTAAGGGTTAATGCAGTTTGACGCTGTGGTCGGGTGCGTGATTATATTTTGAAAATAGGAAACCTGAATTTTTGGAAATTTCATTAAGACCGAGAAAATAATTAGTTTCATCCGTGACCTCGCAGAGGCTAATCTCGAACACAAGATTCTTTTGGCGTCTTCCTTGATTCGTTAGATTTTTTTTTATTTTTTTCTTCTTCATCCCTAAGGAACACTGGAACTCAAAAAAGGACTTTTGCCAATTAACTATGAAACCTCGGATGCCCTACCCTCGTGTTTATACCCCTTTTATAAGGGGTGTATAACCACAAACAGGAAAAATAAATTAGTCTCTGATAAAACGACCGCCCGCTAATCTCGTAAGAGAATACATTGATAATGGACCCATAGCGATTCTTGGCATTGAATCAATATTGTGAACCAGGCTTAAGGTATTTCTCACCCTATAAATAATGAGTAATTAACCTTGGCAAGAGGGTTGCTAATGATGTCAGTGGTGCCTATACACACACACGCACACACACACACACTTTATATTCAACCCTTAAAAACCTACCCTGTAGTATTCGCGCTATAACCATCCCTTAAAATATCGATCTCATTATAATTTTTATATTATTTTTCTAACTCAATACCCCTTTGGGGACGTCCTACGATTTCTTTCTTAGTATATATTTATTATCTACAGGTTATGTACCCAGCATCCACATTTTGATAGCTAAATAATAACCCTAGGGACAAAGATCATTTATACAGGGTTGAAAACCCCTATAGTAGTTATAGTAGTTACGAACCCGTTGAGGATTTATACAGTGAGAAAAAGATTGTCGATTGTCGTTTACGCTAATGAAATTAGAAACTCATTAAACATAACCTTACAAATAACATCATGAATGCCTCACAATATCATCCCTTAGGCTTCCACTTGTAACATTCAATGCTAATGACTCATTAGAGCGGGAAATGAGAAAATTCGTTGCACAGACTGTACGACGAGTTTACATGCCTTTGTGACCGTAATAGTAATTTGTATTTTACAGTCTTGTTTTACACTTCTGTATTTATATACAGAAATCAGTGTAACTGTAAAGCGTGACGTGAGTACCGTACAGAAAAAAATATTTGGCCCTTTGAACAATCAGTCTGGACAAACTTTTAGTTGGGACTCTACTTTTTTTTTTAAGATCATCAGTTTAGAAATACGTGACATGAATTTTACGATTTTCAATATCCTTTGGGGTAGATAACTTTTTTTACAGTAAAGTATAGAGTACATAAAAAAAAACATGTTTCAAATATAAGGGTTGCTTTCAATCCAATAGAAAGCACGCGAGGATATCTTCCGGCTGATGTAATAAAGGTTTGAATTTTCCCGCCATTTCGAGAAAGGGGTTACCCAAGTGAACATCACTCTTGGCACTGTATAGAGATACCGTGCAAGCTGGATGCGTTATATAAAAATTGTGATAAGGGTACAGCATCCCTCTGTATCATTCAGGATCATTCTATTCATCTGTATCCATAGTCCGAGGTTGTCGTCATTCAGAGAAAAAAATTTTAACGAATGAAAGGAACTTCAACTGTATATATATATATATAATTTATATAAGCACTTGCGTGGCTTTATCAACTTTCCTCTTTTTAACCTAGCTGACCCTCGCGAGTTTGCCTCACAATATCATCCCTTAGGCTTGCACTTATGACATCCATTTCCGCATCCAAGCCTCCTGCACTTCCTCCATTGCAATTTGTATTTCCCAGAGTTCTCCACTTGCACTCGTTAAACTTTTCCAGCCCGGCCACTCGAGCAGGGCACTTCGAAACTTCTCGCTGCAGAAACAAAAGACTAAATTAGAAAGGGCTCCCGGATTTTAAGGTTAGAATTGGGGATGTTTTTCAAGCTTTTTTTTCCATACCTCGATACAACAGATAATTCTTGATCGATGTATAATTCTTATGTATTTTTCTTTTTTTTGGAAACTCGTTATTCTTCGTAGCATTTTTTTACTGGCATTAAGTTACTGCGTAATCGTAGACACAAAATTGCTGGTTTCTATTGGCGGTTTAGTATATACTCGGAGGGTGTCAGTATACGAAGGATAACTATTCTCAGATTGATCTCTATGTTTAGACTGTATTAAAAGTCTACGTTTCCTGTTGTGTATATGTACATATACATATGTATAATACAGATATATATATAAGGTTATATATAAGGGTGAGTGCTCTTTCCTATCCGGAACGGAAAAAGCCGTGTATCCTCTTTATCCGACATCACTCTCTAAAATCGATCTGTACTTTGGCACTGGTCTAATAGGAAGAAAGAAAGAGAGAGGGGGAGAGAAACAGAGAGAAGAGATACGGATGGTTGTAGGGTTTCTCGGAAATCTAATAAAATATTTAAAGTATCATCTCGTGCCGAGCATTAAATAAGCACTACTGAAATTCGCTGTACAGCAAGGGAAAAATAATTTATCTTATACACCCTTAATGAGCTATTCATTGGAGTTTTAGCGGAAGCGTAGTCAAATTTTTCATGGGAGTCAAAATATGTTAATACGAAATTCGACGAATACAATTTCTTACTCGTGCCATTTTAATACGAAAATTCTGCCATTTTGTTTCCCCCGGTGCTTAATAAATGCTTTATTTCCGAGAAATAAAGTCAAATACATAAATTAACCGACTTAAAATGACTAGCTTTCAATTTGAAATTTCAAATTTATTTCCCGCCCTCTACTCCCACGTAGTAACTGTTTCTGATTCATGGCCGATTCTACGGCGTGCGTGGAATACGTAAAAGTTTGTGTTTCGAGCAATTTTTCTAAAATGCTTTAATGCTCCCTGCTACTGTTGTTATCATTGCCGTAGCTATATATATATATATACACAGCCCAACCACCGTCAGAGGTTGCTTGAAATTCCATCGTAAATTCTCAGAGAGAATTTGCATTCCTTCACTTACCTACCCTATCTACCTAACCTAAAGTTACTTAACCTTACCTCTCTACCTTACCTACTTACGGTACTAAGGGGACCATTTTAGCTGATCAATTATTATACAGCAAAGTGGTTCAGTTTGACGGATATCTAAGTAAAGTATAAGTACTGTGGAATTTTTTTAAACTTGCTCGCTATTCGAATAAGAATTTCTTACGTTCAGAAAACGTGTGTTGGTTTGCCAAGAAACGAGAATGCAATTTCATTTGACGTAAGTACAAGGCGTTCCTGAGGTTCTCTGCAAGTAGCTAAGTACGGCTGGATCTATTTATCAGAAATGAGTTTACGGGAGGAATTAAAAGCACCATTTTTCATTGCTTTCCGTTGTCATGCCAATGACGTGTTATGAGGATAAATAAACGGAGGAAATATAATCTTGGAAAGTGGTGTGTACACATACATATTGAATTCACATACTGCTTGGATCTTATCATTATCTGGTGTGAGAAAGATGGTATCAATCATTTTTATTCAAGATCGATAGACCCGGGGTTTAGACGCCATGATAATCTTGAAAATGAGAGAAAAAAGAGTTAAGCCTTAAATTACGTTTGGCAGATTTGGGGGGGGGGTTTACTGGTTTCTGGATATGAGGATATGAGTTGGATAAATAAAAAAAACATTGCCAGGAATTTAATTGTCAGATCAGAATTGATGATATATGTATAACTATGTATACTGAGGGTGTATTTGGGGTGGAAGGTACATATATGTATATTACGTGGGTACAAGAATAGAGGGACTATAACGTGGCTGACTATTGGAACTTTGACAATTAATTTAATTGAGATCGAATGTACCCGCGCATCTGTGTAATTGCGGAAAATTGCATAACACATGCTGGTGTCAAGGTTCCATTAGGATATTATATGTAAAAATGTAACGTTATTTTTAAAAAATATTTTTTGATTAGCTTTTTTTACAAAATTTATTCTTTTATTACCCCATACGATTAGAACTTGACAAGAGTCCCTAAGTCCCAGTGATCAATACATCTACCAAACCTTTGTTCTGGGTTACAGAAAATCCACCCCTGTCACAGGACTTTAAAATGTCCTATAAAGATGGACTTTAGCTCCGGTTAATTAAGTCATTGAAAACATATGGGTTGACACCCAACTCTTAACATTGATTCCCTTTTTTACAGACTGACTATAACCGACATTTGGAGCAGATTTTTGAGCAGGTGGAAGATCTGCTGAAAGACATTTCCAAAAAGAAGATAAGCAAAGAAAGTCTAAAGGATATAGAGACCCATCAGGGTTATTTGGAGCAAATACGAAATCTCTCACAAGGTCTGTCAATCGAAGCTGGATTTTAATTAGTTGATTTATAATTCCATTACGGCTATCTCTGGCAGTGATAACTCAATAATTATATTGATACAAGTATGATCTTTTTATTATTTGTGCGCTTAGATGCTGAGGATTCCACGACGATGTCAGCGGAGAGTGCTCTATTCTTGAAAAAGAGTAAGGAACTATCTAGTCGAGTGAACGCGATGAAAATGCTGGAGCCGTCGATCGAGTCTGAATTGAAAGAGATCGAATTTAAATTACACAAATTATCATTGTTCGTCGAGCAGGATAAATGTTTGAATGCTGGAGGAAAGTTCGAGTGGGTTGATAGCGTCCTTGTGAAGGTAACGAAGCGTTATGTATTATCCAGACTATCGACGTTAAAGATTATCGATTCTGTCACTTAGAGATCCGTACGACTCGCTAGATTGTATTTTACAGAGGGAGCCGGATGATTTTTGAGTTTAAGATAGAGAAGAGAAATTTTATTATTATCTAGACTATCAACGTTAGAGATTATTGATTCTGTCACTTAGAGATCCGTACGACTCACTAGATTGTATTTTACAGAGGGTACGGGATGATATTTCAGTTTAAGATACAGAAGAGAAAAGAAAAAAAAGTACATTAAACCTCTTTATCGGGAGAGCAACTACTGCCCTATCATTAAAACTGAAACTGTCTGACCGTATCGATAATGACTTATGCTTTTACAGTGCTTACAAGAAGGCTCGTGGCTGTTGGTGGATCAAGTTAATCTTTGTAGCCCAGCTGTTCTCGATAGGCTTAATGGATTACTGGAACCTGCTGGCGTCCTTAGTATCGGCGAACGTGGCGTTGATAATTCTGGAAATATTGTCACCGTAAAACCACATAAAGATTTTCGTTTGTTCCTGACGATGGATCCACGTTACGGTGAAATTTCCAGGTAGGTTTTTGCCTGTAAAACAAAAAATTTATTAGGAGATAAATTTAATAAGGCTGTACGTCACTTTTGCTATTTTCAGGGCAATGAGAAACAGAGGAGTCGAAATTTGTATGCTTGGACACAGGGGCAATTCTCATGAGAATTTAATTGATCTTAAATCGATGCTTTATGACTCTGGATTGACTAAACCCTCGTATCAAAATACATTGATAGAGATTCATCAACATGTGATTAACGATAGTTTCACTGTTGATAAACTCAGTGTGATACAATTGGTTCAGGCTGCCTTCTTGATAAGTCAACAGATATCACGTGGATTTTCAGTAAAGGAAGCTTTTCGCACTGCTTGTGTTGACGTTTACGTAAAAGCTCGATCATTGAGTCATTCGCAGATAAAGGATCGATTAGTCTCAATGATCGACGATACATTAAATAACTTCATTGTTGATAATCAGAAGAGTGACGTGTATCTTGACTTGAATGCTGTTACTTTGAACGTAAACAATCTTCAGGACAATTCTAAATTGACTTTAATCAGACAGCAGGGATCGTTGTTATCTACCATTGTTAACAGATACAAATTTTTATTAAAATCTTCAACGGAGAGCATCGACGATTCGGCAATGACAACAAAATTTTTAAATGAATTTTTTCAACTTGAAAACATTCAAGATTTTACATTGAGCGTCGAACTCTTGGAAATTCTACCGTACGTCCTGTTAAGCTTCTACGAGAAGTCTTCCCTAGATAACGTCAACCTGAGAAATCAATGGCTCGCTAAAATATTGGCTGACGTGGAAACTTTGGAAAAGTTTAATGCGAAAAATGCTTCATTGGCGAAGGAAATATCGGCTTTTAATTTTCATTCTGTCGTAAACACACTGCCCTGGGATCTTGCGCAAATGCCAGGAGTTTCTACAGACGTGTCAAAATTAGAAAATATCTCTGACTCCAACAGACTCGCGCTGCTTTTGTATCTGCAAGCTTTAAGCATACAGGATGGTACATTGTTGGAAACCTTGAATACTTCAAAGAACGAGAAGATCATGTCAATCATACAGTACTCCAATGCCGTGTACCATGGTGAGTATTGAATATAATGATATAGTAATAAATAATTTAGTATTGTATAATAAAAAATTATAATTAATGTAGGTATGCTGACGTCACAATTAAACGATCAGCCATTGATATCAAACTTTGTGATATTCCTTGCACAATTGGACAAATGCATTTACCTGATACTCAAGGATGCTGCAGTGAAAGTCGATAACAAGAGATACGTCGAGATAAGAAGAAACTTGAAATGGCGCGTTCGTTTCTACAAGCTCGGAGAGTTTACTCTGATAGATAAATTAAAAAAGTCTAGCAGTCGATATGAGAATCTCGATCAGATCTCTTGGCTACTAAGAGTCCATTACAAGTGGTTGATAAAATTTTTGGAAAATATATTTCAACTCTCTAAGGACCTGGTGCTTCGGGATGAATGCAGCACCGAGATTGACTCACTGCGCGTTATGATAACAGAGATAAACAACAGTCTGATAACGGTGCAGGATCGTTTTCGTAAATTGTCGAGGAAGATAAAGTTATATCTGGATCTTCCACAGCCATATTCATCCGAGGAGGTCCTGAGTGTGTATAAGATATTGAAAAATGTATCAAACAATTTTTCTACGTGGAAGGACAGACAGGCGGGTAATAAATTGAAACAGGAATTGAAAATTGCTTGCCTTCAGTTCGAGGAAATTCTAGAAGCAAGATCCAAAGCGATAACCCTTTGGCACGATATTTACCTGGGCAAAGAATTGGACGATACCGCGTTATCGGCGACTTCGGAGATTGTGCAATATTGCGAAGAGAATTTTTTGTCTTTGAGAAATTCTGTGCAGATTTCACAGGCAGTAGCCAGAGTGCACGACATCAACGAAAAGGAATTGACGTTAATGGCCGCCAGGGTGCAACTATGGCCAATATACGAATACATATTCCTAATATTGTCAACGTCACTTCAGAACAGAATATCCGAGAAAATGTTAAACAATGAAATCAATATGAACAGGACGTCTTGTCTCTTTCCAAAATTTGCTGAAATTCCAAGCATACCCATGAACCTTTTAGCTGTCTTAAATGCGATTCTAATAAAGATCAATAACCCCATCGAGAGGAATCAATTAATGCCTGAGCTATTCATTTGGCTCACACGTTTCGCACATTCCTCTTATGCTGTCAAAGGTTCTAACAGATTGTTACACTGGAATGGAATAATTGAAGAAGATATCGAGAAGTTTATGGTAGCTTCAGATGACATGGAGGTGAGTAAATTAATGAAATTTTAATTAATGAAACTTGTTCTTTATCAATTAATTATATATTGTAATCGTAGGTGGAGTATCAGATCGAAGGACCAATACTGGTGAATTTAATATCTGAATTGATATTAGATAAAACTTCCAGCGCTAGAGAGCAATCAGTGCTAGCTATGGCTACTCTAGGAACATATAGAGCGCGAATAAATCAGTTAAGAATCCTCAACGAGATCCTATGGCAGAATAGCGTATCTTTGAACTCGGAGCAATTTAATTACGCTCTGAATGATATTGGCACGCTCAAGTCTCACTTGAGCGTGTTCCTATCAGCGACTGATAAGATGGAGAAGATGGACAATGGCGCAGTGAGCATCGTGATGGGAAAAAGAGAGAGTGAAGTTATCGACAAGAAAAATGATCTGATATCTCGACTGGAGCGTGACTATCTCGAACCACTTGCTGAACTTGGTGAACTTTCAGCAAAGTTGGGAGCTATGGAAAAAGTCAAAGACGATATCCTGGACCGAGGTAAAGCGTGGACGTTACTTGGTTACCTCCAGGTCTTCCTTTTTGGCAATGTGGGCCACATCGATCCTGTCCTCAAAATGGGACTCAGACAACGTTACCTCGAGGAAGATATAATAGACTGTAAGAGTACGATTTATGTAGCGCTACTGAACTCGCGAATTCTCGGAGATGATTTAGATAGCCGCAATCAGCATCCACGTATTCTGGAGATGAAGAACAGTCTTAGGAACTTACTGGAGGAGAAGGAAGATCTCAAGAGTTTCAATACGCGTAATAGAACAGCTAGCGAATTCACTGCGTTGACTAAGGAAACCACTAGCTTCCGGAACACTCTAGGCTCTTACGATGTTGTGCGTAAACACATTGAACGACTAACGGATGTGATCGCGCGACTAGAGGAAGAACCAAATGGCTTGAGAGTAAGGATAGCTGAGGATGCTACACGCCAGGCAGAGATGTGGCAGGAATCCTTGGAACGTTTTTCTGAGCAAATAGAAAATAAATTTCTACCGGGTTATCCGGATATAGTGCTGCCTTTACTATCTTCCGTAACTCAATTGAAGCACGGGATCCTGATACTGGCGAATGAAACGAAGAGATTGATATCCTTGGCCCGAACGAGTCTTGGTTCATACACAGTCGAGTCTCTGCTGTACAATCTAGTGCGATTTCCAAGTATTGGTCCCGAGCAAACCAATTTATTAGAACTAGTAGACCTGTGCACGTCTCAGGCTACTCGAGAACTCATTAACAAGAATCTCAATGTCAGCAACGTTTTCGCGTCTCTGCAGGAACAATTTAGAATCATGAAATCCGGCCTCTGTGAACTCTACAATCACATTGCACTGGGCAAAGAACTCAGTCAGCCAATGTGGTCGAAGCTAAATAAATTACTACAGCAAATCGTTCTGATCTGGAGGCAGCAACAAGCTGAGCTCGAGAAACGCGAGGCGGAGAAGGAAAGTTTGTACAAGAATCAAGCAGAGATAAAGGGCGACTCTTTAACGGAGGAAGAAGAGATTAAGCAGGAACTTCGTAATTTATTCCCCACGTATCGTGACGCGGACTTTTCTGACATTGACAGTATAGATAAGCCATCCTTGGAACAGCGAGAGGAACCTGCAGAAGATACAGAACGATTTGAAGCACTGATAACAGAGGATGACGTCAAGGAAGTGCAGGAAATGCATTCCAGTATCGTCGTCTCATTCACGAGGAGTCAATGGTTGAAGAACGGTTCAACTATCAATAAATCAAATTACATAAAACCATTGATTCAAAGATATAAGACATTTGGTCTTTTATTAGACAACGTTAATCCTGCTTTGACAGCTGATCTAACGCCTAAGCTTTACACAAGTCTGAATCTTTTAACTACAGTAACAGCATCCCTCAGTCAGGGTACCATTATTGATCCTGATAATGAAGATAACACTAATATCCAAATGAAACAACGCAAGTCATATGATTTTTACAAGGATAGTAACGTCGAAGAGAGTAAACAATGTTTACAATTGTTAGAACTTATTATAAAGAGAGTTGACGAGCTGTTATTAGAATGGCCTGAACATCCTACCCTGAAATCAATAAAGATTATATTACAGAGAGTATACAGCTTTCCAGTGACATCCTCAGTATCCAGATTCCTGACTGGACTCGAATTACTCTTAGTCAAGATGAAAGAGTGGGAGGAAAATGCACACAGCGGTGTCAGTTTACTAGAATACTCTTTATCCTTGACGCAGCAAATTATATCTTGGAGAAAACTTGAACTCGCATGCTGGAAAGATTGCCTTAATGTTTCTCAAGAGCATTTGAGATCGAAGACTTCAAAATGGTGGTTCTTCCTCTACGCACTGATAGAATGTTACATTACCAAACCATCATCACAGATGACCAATGGTACCGAGTCAGAAGTAATTGGTGATGCTGACAAGGAGGAACCGATAACACCTAATAAATTGATAGAATCATTGGAATTATTTGTTAATCAATCCAATCTAGTGGAATATAATACCAGGTTGGATTTACTTTTGACATTCCATTGTCATGTGTATCATTTGAATCCTAGTCAGGAACGTGAGGAGCTTTTAGCTATTCTCTGGAACGTATATCATTATTACGATCAGTTTAGAAGTAATGTAAACGGAAAGATCAATAATCTGAAAGCTCCCATAGAGAAGAAACTAAAAGATTACGTTAAGATAGCTAGGTGGAACGATATCAGTTACTGGGCAATAAAGGAAACTGTGGAAAAGACACATAGAACTTTACACAAGTTCATAAAGGAATTCGAAACTGGTTTAAAGGAAAGTGTAGCAGGTTGTTTGATAATAAAGCCATTACCATACAATGCAGAGGCAGACAAAGGAATTTGGGATCGTCAAAGTGAAAGAATAGCTACGATAAATCCCCAACACTTTATTCTACCAAAAATTACAGAAGAGCAAGACAATCTTGATTCAGGATCAACGAAAACAGATCTTATATCACGAGCTGACAAATTATTGAACAAATCTAGAAAATTATGCAACGAAGCAATTCTAATGTCATCCTATCCAGGCCTACGAACAGGATTAGAACAATTAATTGAGGACTCAATGGATCGTAGTGTTCATTTAGGAAATTTGGAAGTTGATCGTACCCTGCCAAAATCAAAACAAAAATCCCAAGCCAAGAGCATTCTCCAGCAGAAGAAAATGGCTTTGGCAGACTATTTCAAGAGACTAACACGTATCGGCGTGTCTTATCGTACCGGTGTGTTGACCTGGAAAAATAAACGAGACACGATCATAGATTTAACGGTACCGCCAGTGAATTTATTCGCCAGTGCGCAACAGTTAAAAATAAAGAAGATAGACGAGCAGATGCTCACTGAGTGGGAGGGTTGTGAAAAGTATTACTATAGATCGCTCGTAGAAATAAATGCTCTGAACGCGTTGCTTGCCAGCAACAATACAGACTTGGGACTGCAGAACATGGAACGTTGTAAAGGATACTCAGCTCACGTAATGCTGATGGCTCATAAGCAGAAGAGGACCTTGGCTGATGCTTACAATCATTTTATATTGTTGCGCATACATTTAGAAAATTTGAAGAAGAACCCTAGATACGATGGTTACACCCCTAAGCAAGATGATTTGAAAGGATCTGTGGATAATTTTAAACAGTTGATGATCACAGTACAGAGTGGTCTGGAACAAGTCCAACTGTATTTACAGGCTTGTCCAGCGGTTAATGATTCTGAATTGTGTAATGAAATTTTATCATTGGATACTAATGATGTTCCTATCATTGTAGCTAGGAAGGGCGATCCTGTCTGGTTGGAGGTTGACAATCTCATAAGGGATTCTTTGATATTACTACAAACTACTGCTAAGAAATTCATTAGTGCGTGTGCTCAATTGGAAGTTATAGTAAAAGTGGATAATTCTTATTCCAAGCAGAGTACTAGTCTCACATCGTTTCACTTTAAGATGCTGATGGAATTTTGCAAGGTTCTTGAAAATGTTAAGGCATCTATTTGTCAAGTGGGTAAAGTCTTTGGGAGTGAGAGGAATGCGACGCATCCCCTGTTGGATAATATTAATTTTTTCGTGACAGAGATTGAGCGAGGTATTGCAAAGTTTCAACAACTTGCTACCGCATCATGCGATACAAATGAAACTGGGGTTAATGAGATTCGTCTAAAATTTGAAGCTAATTTAGAAAAGCTTATGAACACGCTGCTATTAGCTATACAGAAGAAGTACAAGGATAGTATAGCTGAAGTAGATATACTTGAAGAAAAGGATAACGAGGAGAAAGAGATAGAAAAGAATGAAGAGAAGAAAGATGACGAATACGAGGATGACGAGGAAAATGGATTACGTGAGAAGTTGATTGAATCGCTTGATAAGGATATAAAGGAATTGAAGCTCCGTGAAGTTTCACAACAGTTGAATGAAATTCTGTTGATAATACAGGATGTGGATTCTCATACTGCTAATCGTTGTAACCGGTAAGAATTTAGTTTATTGTATTTTGATTAGGGTTATTTTTATATACTATGGTAATGTGGCTTTTCTTTTCAGATTACTTGGAAAGTGTTTACCATTGTTGGAGCAGTATCTTCTGTTGTCCCAGTTCTTTTTGAACGAGCAAGTGGCTTCATTCAGGGTGACTTGCAAAATCCTGCACTTGCAGCTAAATGTGTTCCTGGACTTGGCATCTAACGGTTTTTGCGTTCCAAAGGATCTTGATTTGGAAGAGGCAGATGCTAATGGCGAGCAGGAAGGTGTTGACAAGGGTGGTATGGGACTGGGCGATGGAGAAGGTCAGAAAGATGTTTCTGAAAGGATAGAATCAGAAGATCAACTGGAGGATGCGAGACCAGCTGGACAAGAGAAGGAAGAACCAGTTGATAAAGACTGTAAAGAGGAAGATAAAGGTATTGAAATGTCTGAAGACTTTGATAGTAAGTTACAAGACTTGGAGAAGAATGAGGATGATGAAGATAACAGTGAGAATGAAGATGAAGAAGAAGATCTAGATAAGCAAATGGGTGAGACTGAACAAGGTGCTGATAAATTAGATGAAGAGATATGGGGTGCCGACGAAGATGAAGCTGAGAATGAGAACGACGAAACGAAAGACGATAAAGAGGAAACCGGAAAAGGTGAGCAGACAGGCGAAAAGGAAATGGGAGCTAAGGATGAGCGTAATGATGGAAAGAATGAAGAGGAGGAACGTGAGGAACAGGGAGAGCAGGAAGAGCAGAAGAAGGAGATAAATGAAATGGAGGAACCGGAAACTAACGAGGATCAAATCGATCCATATCATGGAAAGCATCAGCCAGAACCGGAACCAGAGCCCATGGATTTGCCGGAAGATATGAATTTGGACGATGAAGAGGGTAAAGAAGATAATCCAGCTGGCGAAGATAATCCATTTGACATTGACGAAATGAAGGATGCTAAGCCGCCGCCAGAGAAAGAGGAAGTCGAAAATACTGATGAAGAGAAAAAGGACGATAAACCTCCGGAAGACTCCAGTGACGAAGAGAATGAGGATACTCGTGAAGATATAAAGGACGTCGATAACAAAGAAGAAAAAATGGAGGAAGAGGTATCAGAATCTGATAAACAAACAGCTGCTCAGCCACCGGAAGAAGATAACAGAGATCAAGAAGATGAGTCAGAGAAGAATGCGGAGGAAGATAAAGAACGGGAAGAAGAAAAAGCGACACCAAGTGCCGACGATGGTAGCAAAGAGACCGATGCTGCGGAGCAAGTAGAAAATAAACAAGATGGATCCCGGGACAAGACAGCAAATCAATCAGAGGATAAAGAACAACAAGAAGCTTCGGAAGAAAATACCCAAGATGACAACAACGACAAAGGCACCGGACAAGCGCAATCCGAACAACAAAATTCAGGACATTCAGGATCATCGATGCAGAACAGTGTACCAATGGCGGACAGGCCACAGGAAGATAAGCAAAAAGAGAAGAGAAAGAATCCTGGAAAGAGCGATGAAAATCGAAGCTTATTAGACAGAATCGAACCAGATAAAAAGAAGCAGAAGATGATACATGCAGAAGATGAAATGCCACAGGATGATAATCAAGAAGAAGGTGAACAGAGGACAGAAGACGGTGATGCTGATATGTGTCAACATGTTAAACAGACAGAAAAATTCGACGACTACGCACAAGACGCGGCTACAGAAGAGCAAAGTAAGCAACAAGTTGCAAATCAAGAGGATAAAAAGGAAGATGAAGAAAAAGATGAGAATATGGATATAGATATGCATCAGGATGAAAAAGAGGAAATTAATAAAGAGGAAGAAGCTGCTGTTAAGCAAAATCCAGAAAAAGTGCCGAAGAATGATGAGAAAAAGGAGAAGAATAAATCCAACGAAAAGGGAAATAATGCCGAAGAAGGTCAAATGGAAACTGTGGTAGAGGTCGAAGGAGATATAACTGAAACTCTCAAGGTGGATAGAGGTGACGAGTCTGCATTTTTCACAAATATCATTGACACCGAAGAGAATCTCTTAACTGTTAAACAAATTGAAAGAAAACGTCTTGAGGTTGAAAAAATGTTGAGTCAATGGACAAATATTCCTCCAACCGAAGAAGCCACTGTAGCCTGGAACTGCTTAAGTGCAGTGACCGATGCTGCTGCTAGAGATCTGTCAGAGAAATTGAGATTAGTTTTAGAACCGACACAGGCGTCTAGATTAAAAGGAGATTACAGAACTGGAAGACGGATTAATATGAGAAAGATCATCCCGTACATTGCTAGTCAGTTTAGAAAAGACAAAATTTGGTTAAGGCGCACTAAACCTTCTAAAAGGGATTACCAGATTGTTTTAGCCCTCGACGATTCCAGCAGTATGGCAGATAATCACTCCAAGGAATTAGCATTTGAATCTTTATCATTGATAAGCAAAGCTATGACCTATTTAGAAGTTGGACAACTGTGTGTTATTAGTTTTGGTGAAGAACCTAATGTACTTCATCCACTGGGAGAACCTTTCACCGAACAAAGTGGCTCCAGGTATATATAATAACCTAATTAAAAAGTCACATTTATCACAGTTTTACATTTATAAATCTATTACAGATTAATACAAGAGATGCGATTTGAGCAAAAGAAAACCATGATGGGACAATTGGTTGATTTCACTGTTGACATGTTCGATAGTCAACCTAGCTCCTCGGACAATGCAAAATTACTTGTCGTACTCTCAGATGGCAGAGGTGTATTTTCTGAAGGAACTGACCGCGTCAATCGTGCTGTCAGAAGAGCAAAACTTGCTGATATATTTCTTGTTTTTATCATAGTTGACAATCCAGTTAATAAGGTAAGATTATTTGTTACCTATACGAAGGACTATGGTTTTAATGATATATTTCTATTGCAGGATTCAATATTGGACATAAGAATGCCCGTGTTCCAAGGTGGAAAACTTCTTGGTATTCGATCCTACATGGATAACTTTCCGTTTCCATTTTACATGATCCTCAGAGACATCAACGCTTTACCAGGAGTGCTGAGCGATGCTCTCAGACAATGGTTCGAAGTCGTTGGTAAAATTGACAGTTAAATTGATCTAATTTTAAAGTTTATGAGTTAAACATATGTAAGTAGCGTTGTATAAAATATTAGGTGTAGATCAAATACATTCCTATCATGTGACAAGACTTTTGATCTAAGAAAATTTCATTCTCCTATCATCTTTATTGGATTTCATTCTGTACCACGACATTTAAAAGCTCCTTGATCCGTTCGCTCACTTGCGCTCGGAAACAGTTTTCTTCGAGTAGACAGTTGTCAAAATCTTTCAATCTTATGTATCCTGGTATCTCTCCAACATGTCACTCCGTTCTCTCCTGTCTCTCTCTTTGGTTTCTCCAGGCTTAGTAGTCTCGCACTCCACAGGAGTAGACGAAATAAATATATATATATATATATATATATATTAACGTAAGATAATTATTAACCGATTCTATTTACAAAGATTCATACAAAAATATAACTCTTTTTTTCACAATTTATCTACTTCCATTGCTACGTTGTCATGACCAAGATCATCATTTTTCTTCTCCATGGCCCAAGATTGTCGTTCGCCAGACGCGAAGAATCCATAAATAATGGCACCAACTAGATAAACACCACTACTAATGAAAAAGATTATCCTCCAGTCTTCAGCCGACTAAAGAGATATAGAAAAAAGAAAAATCAATACCTAATAAAGATTAACAAAATATAGGACATAAGGCATAATAATATCTTTGTAATTCATACCCCACTTGACACAATGTAGCCAGTTAACAAGGGACTAACTATTCCAGGTATCGTAGCAAAAGTATTACCAATACCCATTAAGACACTGGCATGTTGCGGTGCGATATCTAAATGATTTACACTGGAACGTAATAAATTAATGTTAACACATTACAACACTTTGTAGATATACTTGTGGAAATTCTGTATCTTTAATCACCTGAATCCTGACCAGGCGAAACCTCCAAGACCAACGGCCATGGTTAAAAAGAAAATAGCTCCAGTTGCTGTTGTCATGAAGGCTGCGGTTGTCATGAAAATTGTTTGACACACGAAAGCACCGCAATTAAAGATTTTACGAACCTGGAAAACAATTTGTTTATAATTTATATTCTGTGTAATTGCTTCCTGGCATTGTTTTGCTGGAGTACAAACCTGAGTCGTAGTCAGGATCTCTTTTGTTCTCAAGTAATCAGCTAGTTGACCAGATCCGAGAAGAATGATTGACATAGCAAGATATGGCAGAGCCGACAAAAAACCAGTTTTGTCTATTCTGAAATTGTAGACATCTGAAAAAGGTAAAGAAATATTATGTAACCAAATTCACAAGGCAATACATTTCACAGAAAAACTGTAATAAATTAGCTTCACTCGCCGCTCATATAAGTAGGCAATTGTGTAAGCATAGTATAAAATCCCCAATTTTCACTGCAATGAGCAGCAACGATAGACCAGACAGGAGGTGACAAGAATATTTTTTTCCATGGATAAACAACTTCCTAAAAAAGAAATCAGTCACACATATCTCATATTGTAACACTGAGTTAATCAACAATTGCTATTTTCAACGTAAAAACATAGTCACCTCTTTTGGACCTGAATGACCCAGTGATTCTTTAATATATTTTAATTCAATTTCTGAGATGTATGGATCATCCTCAGGCTTGTCCGTAACAACAATCCACCACAGGATCAGCCAGCATAAACCAAAAACACCAAAAACATAAAAGACAGAGGCCCAACCAAGATATTCAGTCATCATTCCAGCGACTGGCATAGAAATTACAGTTCCCACAAAACTACCCGAAAAGGCAATAGTAGCTAACTTTGACCTTTCCAAAGGTGGAGCCCAGTTGGCCCATATTGCATGCACGGATGGATAGGTCACTCCCTATAGTTATTAAAATATATATACATACAAATTAATAGTGTCATCAAACAGACCTTATTAGTAATCAAGAAATTGGAGACTCCTAATAATGCAATCATTCTTATTGCTTACCTCACAAATTCCTTCCACTATGCGTACAACTACCAGCAAATAAACATTAGCTCTGACTATTGGTGGCGTAATGACTGTAAAAGCAGCTGTAATACCAATTCCAATTCCAAAGACTCTTTTCCCACCGACACGAGCAGCCAGCCAACCGCCGGCAAATTGTGTGCATATGTATCCATAGAAAAAGGAACTTAAAATCAAACCCTGGAGTGGCGGGTCCCATTTAAATTCTTGTTCCTGAAAAATTAGAAAAAAAAATGCTAAAAATTGTACAATAAAAACGAATTCCTTTCACACTAAATCTACCAAGGGAGGGAGTCAAAATGACTCATTTGGAATGGTAGAAGTGGATATACGTCAATCGCCGGTTGTTCTAGTGTAAAGGCCTAGAACTTATCTATAATTACATCTTAATAAATGGTACAGGTGGGATTAATCGGTTGAAAACAAAAGAAATATTTTCATTATCTAAATTGCTACAATGGAATACTACCCAGCAGCAGCTCATAGAGTCTTACTAAAAGATAAATGTTTACTTACTTACTCAAAAAGCAGACTATATAATACTCTTAACTCCTTATCTTAAATTTTTCGGTATAAGCATCTAGTCAGTGTCAAAACTTACGTAGTAGGTTGTACCATTCTCATTGACCTTACTCTTATTAGCAACCATCGAAACGATAGCGATACTTAAATTGACACGAAGTATGTACGAAGTAAAAAAACCCATAAAAGCAAGAATAGCAACGACGTATCGTCTTTTGGCCCAAAATTTCCATTTTGGAGTATCGTCCTCCACGTACGTGACACTTGAAACAAAACAAACGAATATCTTACGCAAAACCGCAATGAAACAATTTTTCAATTAACATATACAAATCTCCGCTAATACTCACGTTCCGTATTCCGTGTCTTTAACATCCGGAGTGACTTTCTTCCGCTCCATTTCTTCCTAAAAAGAAAAACACAATCGTTAGACACTCTACAGAGCGTCAATTCAACAACCTGTTACGCGAAGCAACAGGTGTGAATAGCAGCATCAAAAATTCGGCCAACAAAATACTGTGATTAGTACAAAATTCCATTGCAAAAAAAAAACCCAAAAGGACTTTTGCACTAAATCGAACTACTGAACATCTGTCAGCGCAGAAAACATGTAAAATGACATTTAACAAATACATACATATTGTATCATCTTGTCGGATCTTAAATAACGAAATCTTTTAATGCAGCAATAATTTGCACTGTTAATTAATTAACCAAATTTAATTTAGATTATTGTACACGATTAAACTATACAGGAAGATTAACTCCTCCTTGAAGAACCACTATGGTTTTCTTCATCACATTCAATGACAGCTCGAGCATCTAACAGATTATTGATCGACGCGACAGCCACGCGATTTCACACTTGTGTGAAATGTTTAGCGTCCAGTGTGTTCAGATACAATCCAGTATTACCTGTTGCATACAATGATTGTACAAGAGTGAAACAAAGAGAAATTCTAGAAATATCCAAGATAAACAGATATCACAAATTCCCGAAGGAATTTAACAAACCATTCTTTCCTATTTCTATAACGTTCTTAACACTTTTTTATTGACTAACGAAAAAAATTATTCACCACTGCACACGCAGCATACAATACCTATATCTCATGGACAAACCCGAAGTTGATCGAACTTATCGATGGAAAATCCTACTTTCACTTTTAACCAAATGGCATTCACGGGACAATAAGTCCCTGTGATGTAAAATTCATTCTGATCTCAGGTGATACAAATATTCGTAAAATTTACAGAGTACATATGTATAATAAGGCCCAAAGCCCTAAGGGATTCTGTATGTTCAAATTGTAATCAACAGTAATCAAAATGTACTTATGACGTAACAGGAAGTTAATTATACACAGC
The DNA here is from genome assembly GCA_030142375.1 of Calameuta pallipes. Classification (NCBI taxonomy): domain Eukaryota; kingdom Metazoa; phylum Arthropoda; class Insecta; order Hymenoptera; family Cephidae; genus Calameuta; species Calameuta pallipes. Next base: position 269,609 of record JARQSW010000004.1, read on the forward strand.
AACGAGAATTGTTGAACTAAACTTCACTGATCTCATGTCGCTATACGTTGTTATATAAACGAAAAGATTGTCCTGCTAGGTACGTGGACATTATACATAATACTATTATAGGTATATTACAGCTTGGTGGGTACTCAGTATATATATGACTATAATGATCCTTAAATTAACGGCAATGCTTTTGTTCGTACTATAGACTACATCAGAGTTCATGTACAAGCTAAACAACGAGCTATGATTATCGGAATAATATAATAACAGTGGATGCTTTTGACATTTCGAATTCTTCGGTATTTAATAGCGTATGGATAAGTGTAACACTGCAGTACAGTATAGGTGGTATGTAAAATTAGTGTATGCGAATATTGCGATGGAATACCTGAAAGTTGTAAAGAAATTTCGCTCACAGGTAGTCAGCCGCTAGAATAGACGCTCTCAAATTTCTTGCTTGGAGAAAGGCGGATTGTGAAGTATCTAGTGAATTAGTTACAAGAAAATTCACGAGTCAGTCGTTGCTTTGAGAACGTCGATAATTTATAATAATTTGCTTGGTTCTTATTAATAGATATTTTTGTTTCTTTCTTTCGAGACCTCATGCGTTACGGAAGTCTTTGGTAAAGAATAATAAAAGAAGGTCACTGCCTTATAAAAACGTAAGGAATCTCAAGGAGACCTACTTCCATGATATTCGCAGGTCTTAGTCTCATTATACACTCGCTATGCAATGTAGATCATTTTGAGAAACGCCTCTGGCTAGATGGCCTAATTTGCGGAGATGTAATTCAAATTTGGATTTCACCGTCGTACGCGAGTCGATTGAATCTTGCCGCAAGTACGAAAATCCGTAAGAATTATTATTTTATAGAAGTCATATAGTGATCGAGGTGAATTGAGAGTGATATGATATTGATTATTGTAGGCTAAAGTTATTAGATGTAAACACAATCGTATAGATATTAAAGCGATAATTTCTTAAGTCACTTCTATTAAGATTATCTTTATAATCAGATTTGATATTTTTTTCAAAAGAAACGTTTTTTTTACTTTGAGCGAAGGGTCTATGAAAAGTTTGTATAATTACTAAATTCTCTCTAAGGTACTCACTCGACAATGATTTTGATGAACGGTTCAAAATTTCATCAAACAACTCAAAAAACACTGTGGCACAATGGCAAATGGATAAATTCACTAGAATACGCAGCAGTATTTCAATAAAGAACTTTCAATTATAATCTCTAAATATTTTTAATCCTGTCTAGTTAACTTGTTAAGACTTTTTCTTGAAAATAAGCAAAGCTAAAACTAAATGAACTCTGTGATCAACCTGACCGCCGTCCGATTCTGACCAGCAGTGAGCCACTCTGTAGGCGACTAGCCCGAATAAGCACAAGCGATAAGTAGGCAAGTCGCGCATTCAAACCTGTACACACACACAATATATATACATACCCTCCATGCTCTTGCGTTTCTATACACACAGTTTTGAGTGTGTTTTACCTCGTTACGCTAAGCCATTAAACGAGGTATTTCTTCGAACATCTTGTAAAAAATTAGTAACTTGCAAGATGGTCCTGATAGAGAGCATGATCCCCAGCGATACAATTCATCACCTATAATAATAGTACTATTATAATATTAATTTAGTAATTATATATTACTTATGCATCGAGGAAATCTTGATTATATTTACATACTTTGAATAATTCCTGGTAGATATTATGATTATTAATTAGTGTATTATCTAAGTACTGTTAGCTTGATGACAAACTTAAATCAGTGCCAATTAATTACAATTTTGATGACGACTAATTACCTGTTAGATGAATTCACTATTTTTCTTTGTATGGCTCAAGTATCTGAAGCCCAAGTTCAACAATCCAATTATCTTGAGCAATGCTGAAACAAAATTAGAATTTTGTGTATAGAAATCTTTTTCCTAATTAGAATTTTAAAGCTGACAATATTGTAGACTGATAAGAGACAGTAATAATGTATTCATTCATGCAAATTATTTGCATTTATACATAAGCGCTGTGTAATTATTTTACTAAGTGTATATCTATAGGTTCAAATAGTGTAGATAGATATATGGCATACATTATAGGTATATGAATAGTCCCTCTTATTCTAGTCACTCATTAGAAAATAGTTCTTTTCAATAGGGAACAATACCAAGTATTACATTCCACTATTTCAACCGTACCATGCATACTGATTTATTAGATTAGTTTACGCAACAAGTTGACACATTGTGTCCAGTTTTTGTTTTCGACAGTCCATTTTAAGATTTTAATATAAACATAGCAAGATATTTGCTTTGCATTCTTCAGGTAAATATGATATAGCTGATATATAGTATTAGGGTGTCCGATAAGTTTCTTTCATTTTCTAATATGAAATGAATACACATTCATAGCATGAAGAGAAAGAAACTTTTGGGACACCCTAATATTTGCATTAATACAATAGATATCTCATGGTTCAATTTTTAACTATGCAAAGAGAACACTTGAGCTATCAGTTGCTGCTCATAAAAATTGATGAATAACAAATACCAAAATTATTCTGTCAATTAAACAAGTGAACTAATAAGTACTATACAGATTAAATATACCAATCAGATTTATAACAGAATTAGGAAGTTAAAATGTAGATAAAATAAAGTAGTTTACCTATTAGATCCATTGTGATTAACCATATGAATCATTGGAGATAAGGCAGACGTAAATTGATAAAGAATACATTTGAAGTATTGTCAAGAAAATATCGGCTCTTGAATGAAATCTCCATCCCGCTCCGTGTTCCTCTAAAGGCTTCATTCGGACATTTTCGACAAGTATCGGTTACACTCGTCATTTTCCTATCAACCGAGCATTTTACTTTTTGCGCCCCTAATCGTCTGGGTTAACCTAATTTCCGAAAAATTAACAATAATACAAATACGATGAAATAAAATGTTTGAAAATCAATACTTAGCAGAAAAAACATCATGACTTTTTACAACCGGAATGATTTACTATATTTTTTACGATTTATGATTTACTTAATTTTTGTCAAAAACAAATAATTAGTTTTGTCGATAAAAAACTTATAAGTATTTCGTTACCGTGTGTAAGTAAGTTAGATTCATAAAGTATTATTCTGGCTCTACTGTAGAGGGACTCTGTTTCCTGTTTCTTTTTATCCGTGGTACACATCCGGTATGTTCTGTACCTGTCTAGTCTCATATTTTATATCAAAAATTGAAAAAACTACAAGTCACAGACCATTAATATAATTATTAAACGGTGAACTGTGTTCCTCTTTATTGCACTGTTTTATTGTTATACTTGAATTCAGTATATTTTTTGTTGATTCATTTGGATTCCATCGGGTACGCTCATATGGCGATTCTTGTAGTTGACAACAAACGCGTGTACTGTGTTTAGCGGAGTCTTGTTATTTAATTTAGAAAGAGGATCTTCCTGGGTTTGTGAAAGAGATTTGAGAGTAATGTGAATTTGTTATTATAACGTGTGTAATATTAATCTCGGTGATTTTTAGTTAAATATTTAAAACACGGTTGTGCTACTTTAACCTATCGGTACCTAAAGAAAATATTGTTCCTTAAGATTCTTTGTATAATTGATGTTACTAATTAAATGAATAAAAATAAGGAACATGTTTTGTACACGGTGAAGTTTTTCATTGAGTTTTTTAAATATATTAATTTGAACAATAAATATTAGAGTATCGTCATGTTTAGTTTAATTCATAGTCTGATAGTAGAACAGTGCTGTATCTTTAGACATTATCTCTTGTATGATATTATTTTTTAATTGTGTTATGTCAGTTTTCAATATTTTCATTTGTTAATTAAAAACTTGTTATAGGAATGGCTGACGCAGTAGCACCTAAGCCTAAAACAAAGGCACCCAAGAAGCCTAAAGAGAAACCAGCAGAGCCTGTTCCTCTTAAGAAGAGGCCCTTCAAGAGGCATGGACGTCTTTACGCCAAAGCCATCTTCACTGGATACAAGCGTGGCCTTCGTAACCAGCACGAACACACAGCTCTTCTTAAAGTAGAAGGAGCAAGGGAGAAGAGAGATGCTGATTTTTATATTGGCAAACGATGCGTTTATGTCTATAAGGTACATACAATTGAAAAGATAAATTTTCAATTGGTGTAATAATATATAATTTCTTTTAGGCAAAGAACAAGACCCCTGTTCCTGGCAAGACCAACAAGAAGACGAAAGTCAGAGCTATCTGGGGCAAAGTAACTCGTCCTCATGGAACAAGTGGCTCTGTCCGTGCCAAGTTCAAGAGGAATTTACCTGCTAAGGCTATGGGCCATCGTATCAGGATTGTAAGTATTAAATAATCTTTTATCCTGCTGTAATCCACAATGAAAAAATTATTAACAAACCCTTATTTCTATTTCCAGATGCTGTACCCGAGCCGCGTGTAAAACTATCCCGTACAATATAAGAAAATAAATGCCATTTTGGTACCAAATATCGTTTTGATTACTTTGTTTTAATCCTGACCAATTATATTTTATTTTTCCATGAAGATATTACCTTCAATCCAAACAAAATTTTAATATATATAATCAAGAATATGAAACACTCATAAATTCTATTAAAAAAAAAAATTAACTGACGGAATGTATAATGCGGAGAGAAACGAGATACATAACCTATTAAAAGAAGTCCACTATTTCCAATTCCAATCCAAGTAATGTTATATAAATATAAGCAGTCTAAAAATTTCTATGCATGATAAAATTATTAAATGAACGAATAATTATCCAACTCAATTGGTCTGGTCAAATTAATATCGATTAGAATTTCCCCAATAGGAAGCCATTTTCTGTAGAGCTACTCCTACACATTCTTACACAGTTGTGCTACACAATCATCCAGAGGAAATACCGCGTCAATTTCTCTGCCTGTCATAAGTGGGATGCTGTTCGTCGTCCTACTGAAACGAAGAAGCTACAAGAGATTAGCACGTTGTTGATAACTCTCCTTATCTAGGAAACAACGAGCAAAAAGAAGACAGAATGCTTTTCTGAAAAGATTGTCTGTAAAAATCATCCAAAATGATGTTTTGCTGCTTAAGAAGTTGCTTCGACGGCCTCGGATTTTCCGCAAGTCAAATTCCAAAAAAGGAACCAAATCCTATTGCTTTGGACACTTCGCATATGGGTAAATAAGAAGATATACTAATTTGCTATTAATTGCACTGAATATTTGTTAATTTGCACCTTGACTATCAATCTTTCTCAAGATACCTAACTGCATATAGTTTGAACTTATCCGGCATTTAGCAAGTATTATTAGGCAGTTCCTAAGCGTATTACTGTAATTATAATAATAAATAGTATTATATTAGATATCTCTCTAAAGTTTTTTTGTAAAATATTCACTTAATATTCCAGGACATGAAGTTGTCATTGTCAAAAATGGCTTAAGGGTCTGCGGTCGAGGTGCTGCCCTGACTAATGCTCCATTGGCGCAGAGCAAGAGTTACTTTGAAGTTAAAATACAGCAAGGGGGAATTTGGGCGATAGGATTAGCTACAAGATCAACAGATTTAAATACATCCATTGGGGGACAGGATGCTGAAAGTTGGGCGCTTAACTCCGATGGTGTCATTCGTCACAATGAACAAGAATTACATAAGATTCAGAATATTATTCAAGAAGGAGACATTGTTGTAAGTATTCATCAACTTATGTTTCTCCATTGTTACAGATAATACTAACTCCATCCTTTCAGGGTGTTTCGTACGATCACATAGAATTAAATTTCTATTTAAACGGAAAGTCATTGGATGCTCCGATCATGGGAATAAAAGGAACAACATATCCAGTACTTTATGGTAAGTCCCCAATCAATAAATTCAATTATATTATAAATTTCATACATTTCATAAGAGTTATTTAATAATCATTCAGTGGATGATGGAGCTATATTGGATCTGATTTTGGAAGATTTTGCCTATTCCCCACCAATGGGCTTTGAAAAGATAATGTTGGAGCAGTCGTTGCTCTAGCAAAGTGTTTCTCGCAAGACTAAACTACGTTATGGCTCGATTCAGTATTTTCAGAGTAAAACGAACAAAGAAAGAATGACTAAAAAGAACAAATACATTACTCATACTGAGTAACACACCTGATCACCAAAACTAAGAGCGACAACTAATGTAACTTAAGGCTCGATGTTGCGTTGTATAATAACAAACATTAATATTAGTACCGAGAACAATTTGTCATAATAATATATAAATGTATAAATAAATATATATATATATATATATATAGATCTTTGATTAGACTTAAACAATAAAAGTTTTGACAAAAACAAAAGGAACAAGAGACTAAAAACACTGTCTCACAAAACAACAAGCACACAATCTGGACGTTCTTTTGAGAATCTCTCAGGATTTATTAAAAGGTTTTACAATAATTAATCGCCTCGGATTACTTTTCAATCTCACGACTCTATTAGCTCGCTCAATATTACAATATAACTAATATACTTTGTGTCTGTATATTTATCCTGTACGGTACAATCTTAAATATATATATGTGTATATATGACTCGATATATGATATACATATACATATATTTATGCATTATATTATAATTCATTAGTAACTTACGGATCTAATGGTATAATATATACACTGGCTTAAAACAAGGTACAGAAAGGCATTAGGCCCGTTGTTCGCTTCGTTAGGCTAAAACAAAAGTGTGATTTTTCCTTTTCTATTCGTTGACGAGTATACATATGTCTGTATATATAGATATACATTTCTCTGTGCTGACGTAGTTAAAGAAAGAAAAAAAAAAGAGAGAAATAGATAAAAAGAAAACAGAATGCGATTTCCTCAATCGCAATTTCATTCTCAATGATAATTTAAAGCTTCTCGTTGTTTTCGGAACTTTTAACGCTCCGACACAACAATATCAAGAACAATAACAAGAAAATCCTGCTCGCTACGACGTACGCAAGTAACAATTTGCGTACTGGCCGAGAGCCGTGAAACTAACTCTCGTTTGATCATCGAGAATCCCGTCGATTGGGGGAAAAAGTCATTGATTGTTGGGATACAATAGTATATGGCGCACAATATATTACATCTCCTCCGTAAAAAATAATATATTTATATATATATATATATATATATGTTATCTTAACGACAAAAACGCAACGCGTGTCCTACTGCTATCACCGCTAGCGCTACAAGATATTTACGTAACTTATTGCCTAAAATCTAAGAACTCTTGGATGGCTTTGAGACAATCGAGACACCTTAAACCAGGTTTGAAGATTTGAACCTGGTGGAAAACGTCGCCAACGAAGATTATGCGTGAACCGTGAGCGTTGTTTCTAGTTAGCGACATGTAAAAAAAATCTCAACTAGACGATTGCTTGTGCCGCAAGCTCCTTTGTGAACGCTTGCAAAAGACATAGTTGTATCTTTGGTCCTTAACGGTAATCTCTCCCTCTGTTATTTTTTTCTTCTCTCTCCATTAAAATTATTATTATTAATAACGAATGATAGTTCGTTCGTTACTCTCCAACTTATGCGTTACAAAGTTTTCCGCAACTTCTGCCTTGTTCGCTTTTTTTTTTTTTCTTTTCCTCCCGCATACAACAGGTGGTCGCGCCGCGTTGGAAACGCGCAGTTTGTTTTTTGAATGAGTGGACAAAAATTTTCAATATTTCGTACGTAAGGGCTGGTGGGAGGATCGCTTGTAAAAGATGATTATAAAAAAAATTAATTCGTTTAAATGTTCACACCGTGAATCTAGGCTCGAAGAGATAAAATTGGATGAAGCGAATAGTATGTATAATGAGAATCATCATTTCCAACTTGGCACGAGCCCGCGTACCTTATAATCATTATTGTTTACACGGTTCGTATAATATAATAATAATACTTAATGATCTAGATGATTAAATTAGCTATATTACATTTATCTTTCGTGACTGGATGATATGAGATAATTATTGTGGTAACCCAGCGAGTCTTATTGCACATACGACGCTCGTACATTGGATCCGCTAGTACAAAGCGAATTGCGATTGATCTTATTAAATCACTCGTTAAAAATTCGCATTGCCAAGCGAGTTGCCATTGAATTTCAAAAGTTACTGATTTCGTGTTTAACTTTACAGAGAATTGACACACCTGGTGCGAATTTGAGTCGTGGACTGTACGTCAATTATTTGTTCATTGAATTGCTTTGATCTTACGTTTATACTGGATATGGGACTGGACTCGCAATATTACGAATTTTTGTCATTCAAAAGTCCCTCTTGAAAAAAAAATTGTATATATATATATATATAACAAATTGACTTTGCTGACAATTTTCACAGAAATAAAAGAAAATTATTGTATTCCTTATAAAAGATGATTGACATCGAGCGAGTATTCGTGTCTTGTGATAACAAAAGTAAAGGAGAAAAGAATAGAAAGGCTTTATAAATATGCGAAGTTCTTGAAGAAAAAAAATAGATATATATGTATAAGAATTTCAGTTGATCGAAGCAACGTGAAATACTCGCTCAATGGCGTCCCTTATGGTACTAGTGGATTAACAGAATGATTATTGTAAAATCTACGCCGTGTATCGCCTTGTCTAGGACGTAACTTACATGAAATAAGTGTCAATGAAAAATATACACTTCCGGTATATATTTACAAAATAATATTCTTAATCAGTCCACCTCTATACCACGTGGCCTGACGCGACACTATAGCAACGTTCATTCTCCTTATGGCGACAGAGATAGAGAAAGAGATTTATATGTAAAAGTAATCGAGGATAACAAAACAAAATGAAAGGCCAAGAGGCCGTGATTGAATTAACAAAGATAAAGTGACAAAAGAGAAAATAGCTATCGTTACAATAATTAAAGTTTGTATCCTTATTTTTGAAAACTTCCTGTCACACGAGTGCCAAGGATACAAGCTGTCCGCATACTAATTTTTGAGATCCTTCCTGATCCAGAATCCGGTTTCTAAGATGTATTAGTATGTTGCAGGATATTCCTGTCCTTGAGATAGTATCTGAACATATCTTTTTTTGTTTACCCTAGAGCAAAAATGATCCTTGGGGGTAAACTTAAGATTCTCTAGAGGATTTTGAATTCCTTGAAGAAAGCTGCCAAAGGTAATGGATTCGTATGCGTTTAACAGTCAAAAGGGACGTGGTAATAGCGCAACGAACTCGTCACAACCGCAACGAGAAATTAGAGAGAGATTATTACAGCAAATAACAACAAAAAATTGTTAATAATAGTAAAGATGATTCGTAAACGTAATTTTGTCTTAAGATTAATTTTTTTTTCTCGCTTTAACTAACTCGTGGACTTCTTAAGCCGCAACTCTTGTAATTTCCACATACGGGTGGGTCTATTGGCGAGAAGAATCCTTAACCTCCAGACCGCCTTTTTGGAGTTTATCAAATTTTCAAAGTATTACAATGACATATAATTTATCCGAATAAGTAACGAAAGTCTAGCAACACGTTTTACGCTTGTATTAAAAGACGCCCGGCGGTCTACAGGTTAAACTTTGGATATTCGTGACGAATTTTTTTATAAACTAGAGACAGTCACGCAACAAGCATCATCGCATCCACACGGCACTCTAAACTCATCAATTAATTGTTACGCTTATTATCGTTAAAAATTCGCAAACTCGTCATATATAAACGAAGACCAGAAATCGTGCGGATTCTTGACACTGACGTTTCTAAAGGCTGGTTGTGGCTTTTAGAGTAAAAACGATGGAAAAGTCTGATTCCCATAGGACGATATGTCGTTTTGAAGTTATCTAATTATCTAAAGGGCAGTTATCAACGAGATCTATAGGCAGTCGTCAGGGAATCACGTACGATTGCTAAAGAATTCTGTATATTCAATAACGAATTACCCAGCATCCCCAGGAGCTCTCCCTGGCATGAAAAATAAATCTTTCTCAGTAAGACAAAATCCAAAAGGGTACATTGTTTTTTCTTGTCTCTAATTCGTGCTGGGCTACGGAAATAATTTCGTATGCCGTTGATCGTCGACTCGATGTATAACCAACCGGAAGTGGCTGAGACGTTTATCATTTATAAATAAGGATACGTAAGCTGCAGGTCTATAAGTTGAATTTTGTAGGAAACATTGTCGTACAAGAAGCCACGAATTTGATCCTATTCGCTTAGTATAGCTCCTCGTGACTCGGAAGTATCATAATCTCGAACACAACCGTAACGTTCAATTAATTAAATTGTTCTTCGCGTAACAAAGAAAACGACAAGAGCACAGGTTTCGTATTTAAAATGGCAAAGATGTGAGATCTCACCGAGATTCTATTACGTACTCGGCGTTCTCTTTGGTGTCAGGATCTGGAGTAAAAAGTTCCTAAGGCTTTCGGTTGAAGACTCCCACTTATGCATTTTACACAGCATTGCATAAGAAGCTTGTGATGAGCATCCAGTGCCAAGGGTCAGCTTCCAGAGATGCTTGAGTCCACCAGGTCCCGTTAGTGAAGCTTCTAACATTCCTGGACCTGGTTCTTATTGGAGGTGATACTTACGGAAGCTGTGTCGAAGCACCAAGAAAAGGCAGCTTTGACTCCACTTTCTCAAGAATTCCCCGGACAACACATAATGTTCAGAAGTCGTATTTCAGCCGTCCAATGACACAAAAGTGTCCTTAAGACACCTTAAAGATGACTTTGGACATGTGCGTTGCCTGGGTCAGTATTCTCTGTGACTTCTTAGTCGTTGTCCGTAGTGTCCTCGATGACGGAGTCCCAATTGAACTCGGTGGCACTCTGCCTCGAGGGCAGTTCCCCCAGGTGCTGGAATCTCTGCACGAAGTGAGGATCCCGATCCCTCAGCCGTCGGAACCGCTGAAACGCTAGGTTTTTCGCAAATTCATACAGCTCCAGATCCAGCCCGTTTAGCCTGCGAACCGCGTCCAGCTGTTCATGATTAAGTGTCGCCATTGTAGCTGCACTCAGGGTGGCGTTGTGCTGTTCAAACGCTACTGCGAATCTCATGCCAAAAGTCTCCTCGAAGGAGTACTGACCTACCTGGAAAAAGAAGAAATGATGTTTGAATAGTCTTCAATAGTTTCTGTCTAAACAATTTAAATATATTAAAATCATATGCAGTGACCCTACCTAATAAGCATGTACAGGACACTGTGTAACAATGAGAATTCTAAGCTATGACCTTCGAACCCTATTTTCAAAGGAAGCAACGCCCTTAACATTAGCCACGTTTAAAAAGAATCCTGCTGAGGAAACATTGCTGTTCCATTCCCTGATTAAACATTATCGACCCACAGCGTGCCACTAGTGCAATGAGCGTGACAGTAGTTAATTGTCGGTCTGTCGTCTACGACATTCTCAGGATCATTAATACTGTGTGGGGCACACGTCAAGGTTAATGGTACTCCAGAGTCTAATAGTAAGTCAAGCAGATAAACTCGAAGAATTGTGCAAGCCAGTGGACACGATAAATAGCAGAGAGAAAATCTTTGGCGAAAAAAAGGACCCAGAGCCGGGACAAGAGATCATTTAAAATGCGATAGCATTGCCGGGTAATAGATAGAGCTGCCGACAGTTGATATCCTTGAGAGTTTCTAGCCAGCAAGAAGTAGCTCCATTGAATTCGTTATCCTTCGAGAATCGGCAGCCGTGCAGGGATTTCAAAAAAAAAAAAAGAAAAAGAATAGAAATATATTCCACAATCTTGAAAATTAACAGTAGCTTCAGTAAGTACCTACTGCACTTGTACGTGCCGTATGCATGCAGCCGTACCGGGACCAGGGTGCGGTCGCTAAATATTTTTAAATTATAAGTGGTGCTTCGCCATGGAAATAAGAGCATACGGGACCCCTAGGCCAAATAAACAATTAACTGCAGGAACGGGAAGTGTACAGGACGTAGTAGCTATGGCGAACACATGGTGGGCAAGAACGGTCGTGTAAACATTTACGTTAAGACTTCTATTCTTGAACGCCTCGCCCAGAATAAAACAGTCTCGCATCAATTCGGATTTCGCGCACCACGATGATTTGCATTACCGGGAGGGCTAGCAGGCGTTTAAAATTACTGAATTATCCGCATATGGAGAACGTATCATAGACAAGAGGAATTCCGTTGAATACCAGTAATGTTCGACTATCGGTTCGAGCTAGCGAATAGTATGAAAGAATATGACGTACGAGAGATGATAAAAGAATATTTATCGATGCTTGCGCAATCGGCATAAAATGACAAGACTGTAGAATTAATGAAGTTGCCAGATGGAAGTGCGTGAGCCGATGTGAGCTTTCACTTTCTTTAAACGATGTCATCGCGCAATGGCGCCTATTGAGGATAATTATTTTAATTGAATCAATCACACTTTTAGATCCTCATATTGCGAATGCAAATGCAATCGGCTTCTGCCTTGCTGGCTCGTTGCCATATGGTATAATCCAGTTGCTTACTTTTTGATATTCGGTGAGCATGAAGAATGGCATGAATTGCAGGTTGTTCTTGGCACTCGCCAGCATCAGACGATCGCTCTCCTGCTTGCTGAGACTGGAATTGTAGCAACCAATCAGGGAAAGATCGGCAAGCATTCGTGTTTGCCTATTACTGGCCAGATTGTGTGGGCAATTCATGAACTGTGGAGAAATGTAGAAGAGATCTGTTAGATTCATGGAATATGGGACTCTGCGAAGGAAGATATAATATTAGTTTCTTTATGTCATCTTTCACTACCTCCTCTATATTCTGAATGATGGACACTGAGCATGATAATTTAGCTTTGAGAAACGATAGATAATCCTTCATTACGTTTTCAAACGCTTAGTAGAGCTACTTTTGGGAAGACTGACAGATAAAGGGTCAGACTTGATAAGGTCTAACAGAAGCGTTTACTAATAAAGATCCAGGAAGCAGAAAGATAAGACAGATATTTCTCAGATAAGCAGAAAATGTATTTCTCCACTGTCTCTTGTTTTCCCTCTTTCAAATCCTTATGCTATTCCTGGTATCGTGTAAACTTACATAGAACTGGATGAGGCTCTAAATTCAGTAAACTTAGATATAATTTTTTTGACTTCATTTGACTCTGGACAATTTATCATCGTCACGTATCTCGTATCACGAGGTCGCATAAAGACCAATTCAAGTTCTAGGGTATCAGGATATATGTAATATGATTTCTAGTGTAATAACAGAGTCGACAGGAGATAAAAATATAATTAATAGGAAATTGTTGTACCTGCTCTAACGTGACACCTTGCCAGCTAGGACCGTTGTAACACTGAGGAATATTTGCCTGGGCTCCTCCGCACCAATGACGAGCTCCTCTCCAGGTAGCACCACGCTGAACGTGTCGAAATTCTGAGAGGTATCGCGCTACGGGATCTCTTATTATAGTAATATAAAAGTATCTCCGCTTTACGCCTTCCCCCTCGATTTTATTCAATTCAGAGTCTACGCAACTCGTCAGTTCGGTCCAGTCTGCATGCAGCCCGCATTTCCAACCCGTTGAGTAACGTGAGAAGAGCCAATTTTCATTGCGGTTTGGACGAAAGCAAAAACAACGCTTGCGTCTTCTTTGACAGGAACAGGGTCTCTGAAGATCTAGATCGCGTACCAAATGTTTGCCAAATAATGTACCACCTTGAATCAAAAAAAGAATTATGATTGTAGAATTCACTTAAAAAATATATTTGTGAGTGTGTTTGTGTATATGTGTGTATAGGTTAAGATTAAAGGATAAGATAAATTTTAAGAATGTTATTATATAATATATTCATTTATTGTGTCCCTGGTGATAAGATACCCTGATTATTGTCATACGAATCAATTAATATCTCTTAGCTTATTAGTGACTAGTGGTGCAATGTGGGATGTGATTTATAATTTTCTGTGTAAATACTGAAATATTGTAAGAAAAATTTTCATGTAACAAGCAAAACACTTTCTACATGCCTGAATAATTCTTTTTAAATCTTAGACAGTGTCTGGAGGTTTGAGAATGCCTGATGAATAATGCAGTGATCTAAGGACACAATGCAATGGCCAGAAAGGAAGTTGTAGTGTTTTTATTGCAGTACTGTACTTTCTTGGCTCTTGGCCAAAGAAATCCCTGTGTAAAGTCAAATAAAAATATGTCTTTATATAGATGGCATTCTATACAATGACCGTTCAGTGTCCTGTTGTAAATATAAAATATTTAAGGTATTTTATGCAGATATGTCACTGGAATTTTGATCAGTCAGACTTCTTTAGTCGTGGAATTGTGATGACTCTAAAGTTTAAAATAGTGTAGACTGCACAGACATAAAAATACCTAACGTATCTTTATGTTATTTATCTCGATTATGTAATATATTGTTATATATAAGTCATCTCAACATCCTGACTCAGGTCCATATATGAAACAAGTAATAAACAGCACATGCAAAGTGTTATCATACTTATGACAAATCCATTTGCGAAACCACATTTAAAAGTCAAAGAACAGTGAATCATGAAGGAGTATAAGGAGTGAATGGATCGACAGGAAACCTAATCCAAAAATGAGTATCCGGATAAGATGGAATATTTACCAGTCTTTTGTATATGGAGGAATACGATGACATCGTTAGCATTAATGTCAAATTGAAAGGTATCATTGATGAAGATGTCCTCGTAGCCAAGACTTCCTTGAATACTCTGCAGCTTGAAGGCAGGATGCACAGAAAGAAGATTACTCCGATCAGGTTCTATGGAAGGGAATGAAAGTCCAGAACCAGTGCCAGCAACAAAACCTTCTGATAGCCTAGTGGACTCCTTAAGGTCACGATTTGTCAGGGCGCACACGTGATCCGGACAGAAGTAGCCAAGGTATACAATCCCAGTAAGAGCGAGGACGATACAAATGCCGATGATACCGCGTAGTCGAGTTCTCCTTGCCCTGGACTCCATCTTCGCCGTCCTCTCACATGTATCATCCGGTAGGAGGACTGCCAGCTCGCTAGCCCCGTCTCCGCTTACTCGTCTGCCCATTTCTCCCCATATTTTGTATTACCACACCGTACGAGCTCCTCTCCACAGCACGACCACCCCAAAACTACACTCCTCGTTAATGTCAGCCATGACGGCTTTGTCCTCCCCACCACTTCCCAACCTCCTCGGCTACGGTGCTGGATGATCTGTACACAGACTGGTATGGACCGTGCATTAACGACTCGTAAAAGTCTATATCCTTCTTCCTGGACGATATCACTTGTGTCAGGATATTCCTTGTACTTCCAACGTCTTTCTCAGAATATTGAACACTACAGATATTAGAAGACAGCAGCCATTTTCGTACGAGAAGATTTAGGTAGTCCGATGCTGGATGCTGCGAGGTGTTGGTTGCAGAGAATTCGTGAGTAAGGCAATAGACAATATGAATTTACGTGTTAAAATATAGAAGCCAGGATAGTTAGCGATGAGTAAGAAATGGGAAATATGTAGAAATCTTAATCACTGTTATAGATTTATTGCATAATTGACAATAGTCTTTGTACATCTGGCCTATAGCTATGTATCTGTACATTTATAGCTATTTATCTTGAACAGTAGTGACTGTTTCAAGAACTATTCAATTCTACTTGTTTTTGTTAATAACGTATTATCTATTTTGATATCGTTCAGCAAATATGTACAATGTATGCGAGTAATAAAAGCCGGGCTAAGTCGCAATGTGACTTTTTTACTCGAATCGACAGTTTATAATCTTCGCGCTTAGTTGCGCCGCTTACGCACAGCGGCGCTAGTGTCGTTTAACTAACAGCAACGAACTGTCAAACAGGCACACCTTGCTTTAATATTTTTGTATTTTCTCAAACCTTATATTCTGTACAGTATTTACGTTATCAGTCGTTTAGCATAAAAAGGTACATTTTCAGTGACAAAGATAACAACGTGAGTATCATGTTATATTTGTAACTAGATTAAATTGTATTTAGTACCATACAATTTGTACTTTGTATCATTTGACTAATGTCTTGTTATTCTGACATGCCACATATTTTGGAATACCTTTTAGAATGACTAGTATAAAGCTATTGGAGGAGAGAGTCGCAGATCTCGAGAAGCAAATTTATGGAGTTGGTAAATGTCCTTCGATCGATGATCCTCTACCAGAGAATTCTGTTGTGGATAGTCTTCTACATGCAAACACCCTTATCGCCTCAGCTCTGTCTGGTCGGGAGAAAGCAAATGCTCTCGTAAAACGGATGCCTGAACTTAATGATTATTTAGACCCTAAGTTTGAGAATATTGATTTGCAAACTGAAGCGAAGGTCGAGCTGATCCTTACTGTGGAACCCCAAATCAGAGAGATCATTCAAATGCTTGAGAAAATGCAAGAGTTAGCGCCAGTGTTAGAAACTGAACTTCCTCATGGTGTTCCTGAGTTAACTGGTAAGCTCAACACCTTAACTCTATCTTACCTTAAAGTAAATGAAGATTCGGAAGCACTGTCTGCCCAAATATATGAAGTATTTTCCAAATACAATGAAATAATCACTAGTATTTCCAAGTCCCTAATAACTTTGGATGCAGCAGTAACGGCTGCAGAAATAGCAGCTACACCAGTTAAACAACTAGATTAAATGAGAACTTGATTGCTTTATTTTTGTAACTTATAAACATGTGTTTGCTGTATTAAGGTAGCCTTAAATTTTTTGGTACTATTTATTATTCATGCTCTGTAAAATTCAAATAAAGTAATACTATTAGAAAATGAAGTACAATCTTGTTGTTAATTATATTTATTTATTTTTCCAATCTTACTATATAAAAATACTTGGGCATTCATCAATGACTATGCATACATGAAAACACATTTTTCATTATAATAAGTCCGTAACAATATACTTTATTAAAATAGTATATATTATATACATTTATCCTATCTATTATATTTATATCCTACCCACCGTTCATTTCAGGAATCCTTTTCACAGGATTTCCGAGACAAACTGTCAATTGCGCAAACTTTTGTCCATAGTTGGAGGGTCCCTTAAGCCATAAGAATTCTCGTACATTGTTTTCCAAGAAATAGAAATGCATATTGGAAACATCAAAAATTTAACTGCAACGAAACACAATGAAGTTTCTTCGACAGCAGAGTGATACGTTATAGTCCTCTATATTTTACCAAATGAAATGGCTATATCTGTTTCCATATCTGTTTTTTATTACATGCAAAGAGACCCGATCGACTAAAACGTGTTAAAAAAAAACAATCTCTTAGACCGTTTCAAACAGTCACTTTATACAATATTTACATTTTTGTTTCTTCTTTGCCCTAAGCTGAATTATGATCTCTTCAAGTTATATTATATTTAGTTTTTCGAAAAACGCGTGCCTCCATTCATTTTCAGAGACATGTACATTATAATATATAACGGATAGAATTTAATACGCTGTAAAATATTGCAAAACGTATGAAATTCTATGTACAAAATGCGATAAGAAACACAAGAAACTGGACATTAGGTTTCTTTTGAGACACAAAAAGGAACAAGAAAAAAAAAGGATTCGTTCTCGCCACAAATAACATGATAGTGGTGGATAAAATTATAGTAATTAAATGTTTTGTCAGTAGAACAATTTCGAGTTCACTTATGAAGAATGAAGAATGAACATTTTCATTTTTAGTGGCTCTTGTCATTTTCATTTCTAACAAATAATTTTGGAAGACATTTTCCCGACTCTACTCCTGCTGTTCTGGAAACTTATCACTGACAATCGCAACATTGCATTCTGTTAAAATGACACTGTCATTATGTGAATTTTCTCTTCGTTACATAAAATAGGAACGTTCCTTTAAAAGGGAACACATATGTGTATATAACTCTCAATCATTTCTTGTGATGAGAAACATTTTGGATTATTAAGTTCTCGTTGTTCCATGCCCGCACCGTTAATGCATTGGCACAGTATCTACTGTTTAGGTTTGAAATTGAAGAGCTGGTACCAAGTGTCTCAGCCAAGTCAGGGCTGGTGTCAAACTTGAATAAATAGCTGGATGATTCCTTGAGCATCTATTGTGGTGACTCAGTAAGCCCTGAATCTCCCATCTGTCTGATTCAGTAACGCACATCAATGGTGCACCTTCATCGTTCTAAAAGAAATAAACAGAGTTAATTAAATGTATCCTTATCGAAGAATATATATTAAATTTTCTATACTTATTGAAAAATATGCTTACGTAGCAAGGACCCTTTTCGGTGTCAGTAAATCTAGCACATACGTTATCCTTTGTAATGAATCCAGCATAATGTCCAGTGGCATTACATTCTTGAGAATCATATGTGAGGACAGGAAGGAATATTCTATATTGTTGAAGATTGACTTCACCATTCATTGGGAAACCCCATCCGGCAGTAATACATAAAGATCTTGGCTGAAATATACATTACAGGTAAAACACAAAAAGTTGAGTTATTTTTGCAACGTACAATATTTTTTGCTTACCTGCAATTTATGGTTAGGCAGACATACAGCACTGACATTTCTTGAGAAGATCAGAGGCTCCTCTAGCTCGATTAAAGCAATGTCATTGTTGTACAAGAATTGATTATATTTTACCTGGGGATAAGGTACTATATTTTTGACTGGAGTAGGTTTGTGGATGTCGCCACCAGTGAATAATTGCCAATTGTTGCTTTGTCTGTACCTGAAGCAAAATAAATTTTATTTAATTCAAGGTTGGCTTGCTGGAGTAACAATTTCTATAAGGTCTCCAACTATTGTCATTACTTGTGAATGCAGGAGTAGCTAGCTAGAGCATGTAGAGGGCCAAGAACACTGGCTGTACAAGCTGCACCATGTTTCGATTCCTTCAAAAGTGCAACACTTGACCATTGACCTTCACCAGCTTGGGTTCCACCAACTAGTCGAGCAGTTAGGCCATCCAGATCATGAGAACCACAAGAGAATTCTTCACAAGTAACCTCCACGACCTTGTCACTCTCGCAAGATTCAGTCTTTTCCAAGTTCCTGACTAAAGGAATCTTGGAATCAGAGTTAGCTTTTAATTTGAGTAACTTGAAGCCTTCTTCTCGTGATAAGGTCTGCGTTGATTCAGATGCTGAGTATCCTAAAGATCTACAATAGGAGTCACTGAACTCCTGGGTCCATCCGTCGGAGCATACTAGACGTCTCTCATTATTGGCTTGTCTGTAAGGATATTCAAATTTGTTTATGCATATTAGTCCAGGTGGATTAGTGAGTAAATTTTTCATTTGTATTATGCATGAGACAATTTGAGAATAGATACCTTATCTTCAGTAAGGTAGCTCTAGCTGAAATAGGATTTCTGTTATCGTTATCTTCCTCCTTGTGTATTTCAGACTCAGCACCAGTCTCTGTCAGGTTTCTTATTAGAGTCACATTCTCAGCAAGACAATTCCACTCATCCGAATGATCTGGACAGTGTTCTACACCATCACAGACTTGGTCCAGGTGTACACAGCCTCCAGTTTCACACTTGAACTGGTCTACGGCGCAATCGCAGAGTTTTTCGTCTTCTCCATGAGCACATTCTGGTACTCCATTGCATCTCCAAGTCTGCGGAATGCACCATTTCTCTGTTGGACATAAGTATTCATCGTTTCCACAACTTTCTACGCAAGAATACTCGTCCCTATGGTCTTCGCAGTCAGGTCGACGATCGCATTGCCACAATATTGGAATACATCTTCCTAAAAAGTCCAAAAAATATTGATTAGTTGGAATTCAGTTACATTTGGGAAATCTTAATGATTTTTTTTAACTTACCACTAGGACATTGGAACTCGTCGAACAGACATTCCCAATTTTCACAGTCCTTTTCGTCACTGCCATCGTCACAGTCTACAATTCCATTACACACTAAGTGTCTTGTGAGGCATTGACCACTGGAACACTGGAAATTTCCTGGGCAACCTTCCTGCTCACAATTCAATTCGTCAGAACCATCCGAACAATCATTTTCTGAATTACACTTGGCAGAGAGATTGACACAGTAAGCTCCATCCTTGGCAGTGCCATTGGTGCATTGGAATTGTCCGGCAGTGCATTTTGAAAATATTAAATTTGGAAGTGACACTGAAACACCTGAAGTGCTGGCTGGGAAATTTGCATCAGGTTTTTCATTACTGATCGTTTCGTTCGTTTGAGATTCCATAGATATTATAGGAGTTTTTATAAGAGCTTCTTCATGATTCTCAATATTTTCCAAGCGTTCGTTAGCACTTTCATTTTTTGAAATATCCATGGGGGATGAGGCATTTTCTAAAATTTCGGATTTTACAAAATCAGTGACAGTATCGTTTTTCACATCTACCGAATCCACTGGTTCTTCTTTTTTAGGCACAGTAATTGCCGCTTCCTTAACTTTCTCATCGTTCTCCTCAACTTCTTCAGTTACTGGAATTGTGATGGGAATCAGTGGCTGATTTTCTATAACAATTGGAATTGTTTCATTGTTTTCATGCCTTTCGGTTGATGATTCAACATTTACTTCAGAGTGATTCATTCCAGAAGTGATATCAGCAATCTTTAACTGCGGAATTGGTACTACATTGCCTTCCGTATCAGCAAGAATAAATTTGGGTACATTTGGAACCACTACTGTTGTAGTTATCTCAGGTTCCTGAGGTTTCTCAGTGACTGTCATAATAGTTCCTGGAACCTCTACGGAGAGCATTGTTGTAGTTCTTTCCTTATCATCCTTTCTAGTCTCCAAATTCAATTCTTTTTCCTTCTTTTGCTTGAATTTATCTAACGGCTTCTTATCTACAAATTTCTTTTTAGTCTCCTGATTCTGCTCAAGAGGTATCACTCGCAACTCTTCCTCAGATAATTCAGACTCTAAAGTGGGTATAATATTTTCTGTGGTAACAGTGAAAAGTTGTTTAAAATCAAATTCCATAGGTTTTGTGTCTTCCTCTACAACTTCAGATACTGGTCTAATATCGTCCACTGTTGTGACTGTTTCTGGAATTTTATCACTAATGTGCTCCATTAAACCCTGATCAATTTTATGGGTTGATTCCTCATTGCTAATTATTGGTGCTGTTTGATTTTCCATTTTTTCAGTATTAGTATCTGTATTGGACATTTTTTCTTCGGGTTTCATATCTAAAGCTGATTTTTGAGTTTCTTCAGAATTCATTGGTTCATCGAGATGTCTTTCGGTTGATTCTTCCTGAACTTTTTCTTCAGTATCCTTACTACTCTCTACTGATGTAGTATTTTCAATTAAAATATCAGCAGTCTTATTGTCTGATACGTCCAATGTTTTCTTATCCATTTCTTCCTTTACTAAAGCTTGTTCTGATTGTTCTGTCTGTAGAACCTTTTCTGTTGTACTTTCATCAAATTTGGAAACATTCATCTCCTTGTGTTCAGGCCTTACAGAAGTGGTAATTGATACTTCATTTTCTGTAGTCTGTAATTCTTCAGGTAAGATTGGTACCTGAGCAGTCGTTTTAGTTTCCACTAACGTAGACTGTGTAGTAATCATTGGAGTTGTTGTTACAATTTTACTTGTTTCCATAGAGACGTCACTTCCTCTTTCTTCATTAATACTTGTCATGTTTTCAGGTGAAATGGAAGATTCAGTTCTAGTTGGAGACTCCGTGGTTGAGATATCCTGTTGTATCTCTACAGGCAATATCGGTACTTCGGTTGTCAATTTTTGTTCCTCCATACGTTTGTCTGTTACTTCCGGTAACAATGTGGCAGCCACTTCCGTTTCCATCATGGTAACACTTTCCACGGATGATTTTGATTCCGTCACCGACTCCATCATGTCAGGAATAGTTGTAGTTTCTAATGATTTCTCAGTAGTCTGAATATTTTCTGAACTTAGTACTTCGTCATCTTCAGTTGCTGCTTCCTCTTGATGAACTTCTGCCTGAATCTCTGCTTTTTTTAATACAACCTCTTCTTTGCTGAGACGATCTGCGCTCTGAATTTCGTTATGAAGATTTTGAAAATTCTTAGGAATGGCTTCGTCATTAATATCGTTATACTGATCCTCCAAAGCGTTTTCTTCCGGCTTGTCTGAATTTGCCTTAATATTCTCTTCTACTATGGGTTCTTCAGATTTTGATATTTTTTCATCTACAGGTAGCATAGTAGTAACAGATACATGTTCAGTGGACACTTCAATGATTTCTTTTTCAGTAGTAGATTCAGTCATCGGAATCTTCTCTTCATTTAATTTCGAATCATTCTTTTCCTTTTCCATAATGACTTTCATTACTGGAGGTTCCGTAGATTCATATTCCTCTTCCAGTGGCACAACACTGGGAATTCGTTCTTCATCAGGAATTTCTTTCGTGCTTGTAACGGTTGTAGTTTCAGGGTTGCGTCCTTCATTATCTGTATTTTGCCTGAGATCCTCTTTTTTCGTATCAGCAGGATTCAATTCGTTCTGAATAGTAGATTCCGTGTCGCTAATGACTCCTCCATTATTTATACTGTCATTAATTTTTTTCTCAACCTCATTCTCATGTTCAGCGTCATTCGTAGTTGCATGATTCTCCAAGTTATTTCCATTATCAGTTTGGGTTTCATTTACGTCATTGGATGATTCAGTGATACTAGTTCCATTGATATCATTCACCGTTTTACTATGATTTAGCATTTTTTCAGGAGACTCAGTTATAACATCCTCAACGTGTGGTTCAAACGGATTTGGCATGTACTGTTCATCGTTATCCAATCTTGGTGCCTTTTTGGGAATCTCCTTTTCCTGCTGAACATCCGGTAAAAATGGTGACATATCTTCCACATGTTTCTCTTCAGTAACATCAAGCTTTTCATTGAAGTGCGGTACTGAATTTTCCTGGAATACCATTGGATGCAAAGGATGATTTGTTGAATGTTCAGCAGACTCTTCAGGATGACTCGATGACGAAGATTCAACGTAGTTCACAGCGTTATGTTCAGGATGAACAGTGGAATGATCAATGGCAGATTCATTAGTCATAGAATGAATTGAACTTGACTCATCGATGTGGCTACTTTGTTCAGGAATCAATTGAGGAATGACACCGTGTTGATCTTGCGCTTCTGGGGAATGTTCAGAGGTTGGAATGAGCATCATATGTTCATCCTCGGAATGCGTATCATTTATAATAGGTTCTATCAGAGGTTCCACATTTTCACCTATGTTTTTAGGCAGTTTTGGGAACACTTTTGTCGGCATGTGTTCAATAACGTTTGACTCGTTAGATTCCTGAAGTTTCTGTTCAGGAACTAAGACAATGGATTCGGTTAAATTTTCATGCGTTATCGGAGGTGTATGTTCAATTGAAGGTGTACTGATTATTTCTGATGTGGAGCCTTCGTTCGATTCTGGTTCAGCTTTCTCCTCCATAGCTGGTACTGATTCTGCTTTTACTTCTGGAACTGAAACTGATTCCATTGATGTTGATTTTGTTTCTTTTGATGGTTTCACTTCTTCATTCACTTCATTTACTGGCTCTGGTTCCGCTTTTGGTTCTGCAGTCGGTTCTAGTTTTGGTTCTATGGATGGTTCTGATTCAGGTTCTGATTCACTGACTTTAACTATCGCAAACGTAGAAATTGGTTCTGTGGTTCTTTCTACTGTTTCAGTTTCTGGTTGTGGTTCAGCTATCGGTACACTTGCCAAATGATCATGATTGTGTTCTAATATAGGTTCCTTGGATGGTTCACCTTTTTCCTCTGGGTTTGGTTCCGAAGTTGGATGCGCTGATGCAATTGTTGTCATTTCTTCTGGAGATTGTGGCATTTCAGTATTGTTAATTGGTTCTGGTTTTACAGTTGGTTCAATACTAACTATGGGAATATATTTTTTTTCTGTTGTTGGTTTTACTGATGGTTCAGCCTCAAGTGTCATGTGCTCAGGTTCTGTTGTGGTTTCATTCGATGATAAAGGCAATACTGGTTTTGGTTTATCATCGTCTGTTGGAACAACTGTAGGTTCGGCAGATGATTCCGTTACGGATTCCATCGTTGAAACTGATTGTGGTTCTGCTGCAGGTTCAGTGGAATGTTCAACTGTCGGTTCTGGTTCAGATGTTGGTTCAGCAGAAGATTCATGATAGATTTCAGTCACAATTGAAGGTTCAGGCTCTGATTTTGGTTCCGCAGACGATTCTACTATAAGTTCAGGTTCAGATACTGATTCTGTAGCAGGTTCATGTTCCGTATTTAGTTCCACTGTTGGTTCAGGTTTTGATGCTGGCTCAGGTTCTGATGCTGGTTCCGCAGTTGATTCAGGTTCGGATGTTGGTTCCGCAGAAAGTTTAAGCTCTAATTTTGGTTCTGCTGCAGGCTCAGGCTCGGACTTCGGTTCTGCTACAGGTTCGGGCTCTGATGTTGATTCTAGTGTAGGTTCAGGCTTTGGTGCTGGTTCCGTAACAGATTCAGACTCTGATTTTGGTTCAGCAGTAGGCTCAGGCTCGGACTTCGATTCCACTGTACTCTTATCATTCCATATTAATTCTGTTATAGATTCAGGTTCTGATTTTGGTTCAGCACTAGGCTCAGGTTCGGATTTTGGTTCAGCACTAGGCTCAGGTTCGGATTTCGGTTCAGCAGATGGTTCACCATAAATAGAGTCAGTAACAAATTGGGGATGTTCATGAATTAATGTTGAATGATCCATATCTCCATTCATTGATTTAGGCTCAGCAGAAGGCTCGGGTTCTGCAGAAGGTTCTGCTGCAGGTTCAGCAGAAGGCTCAGCGGAAGGTTCCGCTGCAGGTTCAGCAGAAGGTTCCGCTGCAGGTTCAGCAGAAGGTTCTGCTGCAGGTTCAGCGGAAGGTTCCGCTGCAGGGTCAGCAGAAGGTTCCGAAGAAGGTTCAGGTTCCGATTTTGGTTCAGGAACAGCTTCCATATGCTGGTGTCCATTTTCAGGAACAATATTAGGTTCAGTAACGAAACCAAAATGCTCGTGAAACCAATCTTCCGGTTTCCTAGGGCTGAACGTAGTTTCAGGTCCCCTGCTTCTCCCCTGCACAATATCATGAGCCGATTCGGTGCTGGGTTCTGTAATATCCCTATCCATATTCACATCACTAAGATCATTCTCATCTCTACAAACTTTTCCATCTTTGTCCAAAATTTTTCCAGGTGAACAGGAGCACATAAAGGTACCTCCTGTGTAATCATACTTGCATGTATCCTGACATCCCATTTCACCATGCTGACAATCATCCACCAAGTGTTTCACAACAAGTTGGCTAAGATGATACTTGCCAACCATATTGCCATTTTTCTGCAACATCTTCTCAATATTCTCTTGAGTCTGTTCAGGCGTAGGTAAAGGAGGATAGCTAATCCTAAATTTGACCTCACCGTCCTTACTGATATTATAAACTTTGACAATAGATAAATTATCAGCCAAGTGTATCATATTCTTCAGACTTTCCTCAATTTCACCACTGACATCACGGTACACTCTGGACCTTGGATCATCAAAGTCATCATTCCACTGAAGATCATCCAGCTTGACCATACCCTCCAAAGCTTTTGGCACATTCTGATAAATGGATTCATCCGTAGTCGGCCAGGACGGGAAGCTGGAGGTTTCCGGCGGTGGACTCGACGGTGGATTTTTCATGTATTCCTGACTTCCTGCTGTTTGAACATCACCAAATTGTCGTGAGCTGGTATGATCGCCATTTTCCAATGGCTGAGTAGCTTCCTGCGTAAGTATCACACCAGCTATAACCAAAGAAAAGGAACATGAACAATTTTCTTTATTTACAAAA
Source organism: Calameuta pallipes (assembly GCA_030142375.1). Taxonomy (NCBI): domain Eukaryota; kingdom Metazoa; phylum Arthropoda; class Insecta; order Hymenoptera; family Cephidae; genus Calameuta; species Calameuta pallipes. The sequence goes on from JARQSW010000004.1 coordinate 295,408, forward strand.
AAAATCTAATACTTATCATTCCAAATGATTCTACTCACTTGCAGCAAGTATAGCAATGATCACAGCGATCACCAAGACTAGGATACCACATCCCCAACAAGCTATTCGTCTCCAGTATGAACTACTGGATCTCTTATCCTTAGTAACGTACAGCTTCTCGCCTCTGTAACACAAAATCCCTTGACATGAAATCTCAATACTAACACAGCATGAAGACCAAAGCGACTTTGTACAGCTTTCTGGTTCACACAGCTATATCATATTCGTTCAGCCTGTAGCGACGGTGTTAGAAGCTCTCCTCGGTTATCAGTCACCTCACATATCCAATACCTAAGTTCTCATTTAAGATCTAACGCATATGAACAATGACAGTAGCATTGATTATGAATGAGATAATAATAAATATCAAAGAAATTGCGTGCTGCCGCCTCCCAAGGCTTTGTCAATTTCCTCCCAATAATAATAATCATATAAAATTATCGTCCCATTAATTCCTAATAAGATGTATGCACGGAATCTTATTGTTTTTCCCCGTTTAATTAAATTTACAAGTTATAGACAAAGCATTGTTAGTGCGTGTTCCTGGACCAGCCCGAGCATCCTGTCGCCTTTCCATCCTCCAATTCCGTGAAACATCCTTGTGAAGTACCTGAGGGCTGTCAGCCAGTGGGAATAGTCGACTAGTCCTGCAGCTGGGTCTCTCAGGCTGAGTCCCTCACGGCCAACACCCGGGCCCAAATCAAAACGGACACCAGCTACGGTCGTCTCAACTTCTGCGTCCGGGCTTCTGCTATTATCGAGGGGGTATAAAATGTATTCCTTTCTAGGGCTATCTTTGTGATGCTTCTCTCTCTCTATCTTTAAGCCAAGTCTAGACTCCTCCAGAAGATATGCCTAACGTGGATACATATTGGGTATGAATGCTGGATCATCTTCTTGGCACGGTATCTACTCATTCTCAGGATGGGTTCAGTGCAATAAGAAAAACCATTCTGGATCGTCTCCAGCAATCGTGGTGCAACTACTAATCTTTAAGAAATTATTCTGCCCCATGTTTTCGCCTTCCTGAATCCAGTGTCATAATGTGGTTGGGTTACACTACTGAGCGCTTTCCTATGGAGTCTATTGTGACATGGATGAATTTCGTAAACTCTAAGGTATCTTGCAATTCACTTGTTACTTGGCACCTCTCTACTTCTATCTTCTTCTTCATCTTCTTATTCTTCTTCTTCTTCTTCTTCTAACTGACCTCCTTGTCCAGTATAGGATATGATATCATGATTGTATTTGTATTTTTATTTTCTATTATCTTACGTTATACCTTTGTGATTGGAAATTTAATTGTGACATGAGACTATTGCATGACAGGGAGCTGGCAGACTTTTCGAACGCTGGTTATAAATGAACACGAATCTAAGGAGGATGGATTTTTATCTCAATTAGGATGAAATCTCTTTGGCCTAGACCTTCTGATAATATCCTAAGCCCGCCGGGCTGGCGAACAGTACACGATAGTCCTTTGTTAAGGTATAGTTAAATATGAAAGAATGAGATTCTGTCTTTAAAGATATATAAAAGAAGTTCTCTTATTTTATTACCTGATATATTTTCTGTGCTCGTTCACAGGCACAAAATATTCTTCGTAAGGATCAGCTGGGACCTCACACGCTTCTTGACCTTTACTTTGGAGGTTACCACCAGTGTAAGGCCTCATTGATACCAGCTCCAAATTGACTGCTTCAATCTGTTCCTTCTTGCCATCCGGAAATCCAGGAATAGTCGCATCAGAAGCTGTCGAATGTAATTGACGTCATTTCCTCAAGCACCAAACTTTCCACAGTATGCAAAAATAACTCAAGTAGGAAAAGCATAGAAGACATCACTAGAAACGCAGTAGACGCGTCGCATACCATTAATTCTACTTTAAGTATTCAGTGTCGTAAGAGTATGGCTGTCGCGATTTCCTAGATTTCTCTGGCCTCGAATGACTTTTGTCGCTAAACCAGTAATTAACAATCGTTTATGTTTACCAGGTAAGAATCGTACTGCCTCACACGATGGAGCAATGTTTCATTAATCGAGTAACAAGATAAGAAGCGATAGATATCTCACCAGGAGGCTGCGCACTGGCAGTGCTACTATTCAGGAAACTAGCATCATTGTTATTTCCATTCCCGTGGATTCCATTGAGCTTAGCAGGCACTGGACTCTTGTCAGGAACATCCGCAGGAAGTTCTATCCTGGTCTCAGTCTTGTAATGGGGTTCCGGTGTTGTCCTGACAGGCTCAACGTAATGTTGAGACACGAAGGACTGCTGGTGCCCATTTTGTACAGGTCCATTCTCCTGTTGTTCCAAGGACGCAGATACTTGGCTATCCTGAAGACTCTCCGTGTGACTGTTCTCCAGGTTCAACGTGCTCACATTGGTACCGGTAGCCACGTCGTCTTCGGCGAAGGCCGGATTATCAGTTCCACCACCTTCCGACATCCTCTACCCTTGGCTCTGCCCGGGTTCACTAGACTACTGCACTCCTGGCAGCCACTGACATGCGTTCCTTTGATTCTGCAAAAGACAAAATAAATGTTGATAACCAGGATATTATAACGATGAAGGGAATATGTCCAGGAAGTCATTTGGTGGAACGATGATCACGTTTATATATTCACCCTGAATGAAAATTGAAACTGGAAATCTACAAAGATTGTTGACCTCGTTCTTAAGGATTTATTAATTATCTTATCCAAGAAGCTTGAAAGTGCTATGGCCTTCTCTAATGCGTAACGAGTAACTAAATGAAATTACAAATTGCATGGGACTAGACCGTGAGACTCTGTAAATCATGGTGGATGTACGAGGAGTCTCCCTCTGGGAGGTCATGGCGGTGAGTAATCCCGCGACATCCTGGAGACTAGGATGCACCGGTTTGTCCTTAGATGATGGGATGACATCAGTGGTGAATAAATAATGCATATAGTATTCATATACCATGGGCATATTTATTTCCGAAGAGACCAGTTCCGAGATTTCTACGAGGTACGAAATACAGTGAGATAATCGAAGCAGAGAACCCGGGGCACATCCTGCCCAAGATTCAGACGATCTTTTGTCTTCTCTTCATTTTTTGCCTCTCTCCTTTAGTCTCCTCTTTCTCTCTTTTTTATATTGTTGTTATTATTATACTCTTTTTTTCCTTCTCTGTCTTTTCTTTTTACTTTCCTCCTCGGCTCTCTTTTTGCTACGGAGAGCCAATAAACCCAGGGAACCAGGACAGTAAAAAGAGCATTGAGAGTTTTGCGGAGGCTGCAAGAGGGCCCCAGGAGCTGGGGTCCGGACTCCACACGACCAGGAACGTCTACTCGGCATGTTGGACCCCTGTTCACCTCTCCTGGGACCAGCGATACTTTGAACTCACACTAAGAAGACTTTCTTCCGTCTATACGTTCAGTGATTGTAGTATACACTATGCCAAAAGTGGTTGACCCTGAGAGTGCTGGCTACAAAGGACTGATTCACCAGGGTCTCAAAGGCCCAGAACCCTCGCCCTGAGTTTGCTGCCCAATTTCACAAGAGTCTACCCCTACCAATGACATAATCCCACGGGATTCGTTTAAGAGAACCTGTTCAAATTGGATAAAAAATCATAAGGGTACACTTGGTCTCTTTTTTCTCGACAAAATGGCGACCATGGAAGCCATGCAGGATTTCCGAAAATCATAAATCAGCCATGCACTCCACTTGGTGTACTATCCAGTACAAAATATATATTGGGCCTCACGATATACATATATATACACACCTATTGGTCTGCTCCTCGCAGCGCGAGAGATAATACAGGCAATTACAAAGTGGCTATTAGCTTTATTGCGCGCCTTGGCTCGATTTAAAATTACCACTTCAATCTCATGCATTATTATACGTACTGAAGTCAACATGCTTCTACTAATCACATTGCTACTTCTTCGGTAATTGATATGGCAATGTAATTGCTATCATCTTCCTACACCTTTACGTTCATTTCAATTTCCAACTCTTAAAGACAAAATACTTATAAAGGTACCAGTTAAGTACGTTATAAATGCATGGAGGGTATCAGGAAAGAAAAAAAAAAGAGAAAAGAGGGAAGCCACAATTTTCAAGGAACAGGAAGTCACTCGGTTGGATGGACGTGCGAAAATTTCTATTGTGTGGTGGTAGACCGCAGTATTCGACTATCTGCCATTTCGATCGTACCCGTTCACAATGGTCTACGTACGTAAGCATCGCGCAGCCGGTTGAAAACAAGAGTAAAAATCGGAAAACCGGTAGGTAAGCACGTTACCACTGCGACCTATGGATATCTTCCTACCTAGGTACCTCGATCCACCTACGGGAGATTTCAGACAGGATCTTCATTCCATATCTTCGTAGGTATATATGTAAATTCATAAATAATCAAGAGGAAGCCAAATACGATGATATTAATTAGTCTTTTTATTTTTCAGACAAATTTATTGTTCCTCACTTTTAAGAAAGCTTATACCGTTCCTAACTTATAGTTGGGTATGAGATTTGGGACATTTGACGACTTTTGAAACAACTACTACTCTATGACTCTATAGTATACAGTCTCCATGCTGTACACTCTTGCGGTAAGTACCATCATAGAAGTAGAGACTCGGTCTTGACTCGTAAACAAGTTTACAACAGTTTGAGCTTTCAGATGAAACCTCCTACAATAAGTATAAGCAGTAAAGCACTGTTCCTGTATATATAATGAAGTAGCGCAATGAAGATGATTTGCGTGAATAGAGAAGGAGTTAAAGTCAGGATGCTGGGAGAGATATCTGTAATATTACTCATGGATTTTTTTTTATCCAGACGATAGTACAAATCATTAGAGACCGAGAAGAGAGTGGAACAAAGAAATTATGACAAATTGGAATGTGAGAATAATGTAGGCCCGTCCAAGAGAATTGAGGGTAGGAGTTAGAATGTGGATGAGAAAAAATAGTAACGAAGAAAGAAAAAAGTATAAAGAAAGGATGGCAATAGCAATTCTCTAGTGAGTAAATGCCGTTTGCTGGTTAACGACACACAATGCTGTTTTCTGCCAGGCTGTGAGTGACCTTTCCACGCGATGTGAAGGCAGACTTCCACGGAGCATCCTCCGTCGCTCAACCTATACTTTACTCTTGAGTTACCTAAGATACTTTACTTTCTACATTCCTCCCCGACGAGACAATACCCGCGCATGCACCTACTGTAGGTACTAGCCTACGTACATGCATGCATACTTGGTATAATACTCAGTGGTTGAACCTCTGGTATGGCGTAGGTGGAAGTCACGTTTGAAACTGACTGTAGAATCAGTATAGGTATCGAATGATAATCCTTGTTCCTTGCAATAGAAATTCCTATTGGATTTGGTATTGGCAACTGTAGGAGGCATGCGTGACGGTATTACCATTTACATTTTTGCGTCATTCGTGACTCCAGGGTATTTTAAAGACAGTTTACTTATGTTTGGTACCAGTTGGCCTAGAGTTTATAATAATATTTTTGTCTTGCGTGGGTCGGATGTAGCTGTGAAAAACATTTTCGATCATTATCGTTTTAGGACCGTTAATGTGACTTTAGAGACCATTTAGTGTTTCTTGGAAATAATTGGTCTACGTGATTTAAAAGAAAATTCTCTAAGGTCGCATTGCCGGATATCTAAGCGTGCATGGTTGCATATAGGGAAACTCTAGGGAAGCATGAGGAAGCGTTAGAGAATCGTTACGGTTTACTGTTGCGTGGTTACAACCTAACGTGTGTTAATGATGATAAAAAGTGAGAGATAACAAAAAATTATGCAAAATAGGAAGATTAAGATTGATCAGGTTTTTGCACTGATCCAGGTTACGCCCAGTGCCTTAGATATTTATGTATGTATATTGGGTTCTGTATTGGAGCAAGGAATGACGTTCGAGATGAATTATTAAATGACATATAGTATAAACGGTAGCTTGCATACGTAGAGACGCCGAGAGTCAACGCCAATTTATTCTATAAATAATACATTGCGAAAAGAGTAGGGTGTGCCTTGAAACAGCTTAATCGTAACCAGATCTATAGATGTATCTGTAAATGTCTGGATTGATAATGTAAAAATGGGAATTCCATTGCAGTAAGGAAATGATATAGAAAATAGCATGACCTTGCACGGCCATGCCTTTCCTATGGAAATACCAGAGACAGCAGCCAATAACCTAGAGTTTTCCAATCGCTCAGTCAATCAGAACAGACATTAAAGATTATCCTTTTAATCGACTCAGAGTTCTTGATTAGTTAGAAATTAAATGTGAAATTAATAATGGTCTACTCGCGTCACGTTACCGCCATTAGAAATAAGCCATTGAGCTCGTTATTGGTATACGTAATGATTATTCTGACACAGTATATTTTTCCAGATAAATACTTTACTGGTTATATTCATTCTTCTACGTCGCGTACTGTCATTGTTTCTTTCTCGTTTGACTTCTTGTTCTTACGGCTATTTTCCTCTTCTTATTGTAAAGCGTACCATGGAATGTCATGTGTTTTATAAAGGTGACCGTTTCTTCTCGTGTTTTATGTAACCGTCTGTAACCCAGTTGGTGTCTGAGCAGGTCAGGCCGATTTACTACTCGCAATTCCGTCCTCCTTTGGTCAGGTCCTTAAGTACAGTGCTGAGAGGATCATCATGATTTTCCATCGATTTGGGACTCACGTCATTTCGAGCCTTGGATGGTTATTGAGATCCATTTGGAGTTTTCGTAATTGCCCAGTGATTAGACACATTCCAATTAAGTAATAATACATGAGGAATTTCAAGTAGTCACGTGGAGAACGTTCAGTGCCTTTCTCTATGTCTACTAACTTACCTTCCTGGGCCAAATAAAGCTTGCACTGTTACCAATGTAGCACAATAAGCAATAGGTGAAACATATTTCAAAGTCAGTTCATTCAATCCGGTTCTGTTTAAAATTTGCCATTGGCAGTCCTGAGAGTAGAGTGTATCTAATAAATCTGAATTATAGGATAGTGAATAATTAAATAAACTACATAAGAGTAAGACCTCATTCGATCAACACTGACCACTTGGGAAGTCGATTTCTTTAAAGATCCACGAGGAGAAAGATGATTTGGGTCCACATCTGCTCTTGCGAAAGTAGACTGGCCCACTTGGAACCCCCTTAAGGCCCTGGTTACCGATCATGTAGGAATCAAAGGGGGAAAAAAATGGCAGAGTTGTCTGTAAGGTAAGCTGAGAATTTTTCTTTGAAATCCTTCTATACGACTGTGTCTTGTTTGCTAGAATTCTTTTTCATTTTTTCTTTTAGATCTTTGACGTTTCATGACCCATCTGCTCAAACGAGAGAGTCTGAACTTCTTGGTCCATACATTGGGTCGGTTTGATTAGAAAGTGGAACAGACTTGCAGTGGCATGAGCTCGTGCTTCAGGGCCCTGGGGGCCTTGCGAACCAACACTTACATAAGTCTCAACTCTCTGGTGTATCAACAGCGAGAGTCCTGTATGCATACATATATATTCAGACATCTCTCTCAGGTGCATGTGCAGCGTGTAATGAAACGCACAAGGAGGGCACGAGCCAACGACATTCCTTGGCTACTGCAAACTTCGTGGTTATAAGTATAAGCAGCATGGCTTTACAGTACTTTGCGTTACCTTAGCTTACTTTGCATTGCTTTGCACCACGGGTAGAAGAGAAAAATCAATGTAAAGAAAGACCTGGTCGTGAGGATTGAAAATAAGCACAAGCGTAATGACACGTACGACAACAGAGTGGTTCTTCGAGTCGAGTCATCTTCAGGAAATGATGTACCAGTTGAATGGTAAAATATTCTAATAAAAATATCATTGTGGAAAACTCCATCGTGGAATTTATGCGAGCATCGATAAATAATTCTTAATATCTTTTTTTGCAGCAACTCATAACGATCACCGTGGAAGTATTTAATACTTGGAGATGAGGGTAACTCGTCGAATTAATATGATCTCAAGAGATTAACCGGATCCGGTGTTTGTGGGATAACCAGAATGACGCAACAGAGTCGTAAGGAAGAGATAAAAGATACAAAATTACAGAAATCAACACGTATCGATTATCACGAAGATAACAAGATGATCCGTCATAAGATCTTATGATATTGAAGAGTTAATTGTGCATATATTTAAGTCCCTCATTGGTACACATTCTCTCGGAGAACTCGTCGACCATGTACGTCAACTTCTGGTGATACCTGGTGGAACATTCTTATGCGCGCGGCCAGTTTACGGGTGCGGAATTATTTAATAGCTATAACACTGTAGCGCGACTAAGCGACCAAGCAAGCTTAAGCGAAATGAAAGTCGCGACCAATAGAGAGAACGACCTTGCGTCGCGACGCGTCGTTCTAGTCTGTCTAGGTAGAAACAAGAGTCAAAGAGCCAGAACCAGGAGTCAGAAGAAGTCATTTCGATTTCATGTGCTGAGACTCACTCCCAGGTCCCAAAGCAATACCTTGGAAACGGGGCACGTCGTTATTCGTGCCTGGAATAATATTGTTTCGCACGAGCAGAGACAGGGCTGCCAATTCGAAATGATGAATCATGGTGAAATGATGAAAATATGAATTTTACAATACCAAGGGAAAGACAAAAAAATCAAAGTACGTGTACCGAGTACGAGTCACGAGCAGGAACTTGTGGGAAGCACAGAAGGAGCGGCCTTGAGGAAGTCATTTCCATCGTTCCGCTCGAAATGTCACCGATGCAGATCGTCAACTTTATATTCTCTGTTGATATTCTTGATTAGAAATTATTGCCCTGGTGCGAACTAAGATTTAAATTCAACTAAGATTTCTTATCACGTAGAGCAACTGACGTATTTTGAAACACGTATGTTTTTTTGTAGATGAAGAATCAAGGTTCGGCCGGATGCTGTATTGATGACGAGAATATTTATCAGATTTTAAAAATCCTTTTAACAACCACTGAAAGTGACAGTTCGTAGGATTAAAAACCTTCCAGGTCAAAGGTCCTTCGGTTTCACTTCCTAGATCAGGTCAAGCAGAGTACTTATGCACGACAGGAAACTCCAAGACCTGGGTCCAACAGTGTATATTTGAATCTGGTATCCTAGTCCAGATATTCTCTTGGTACGTGACTCTGCCTTATAGTATACCCAAGTCTTTCAAAAAGGCAGACTGTGCAAAATGTCAACCACTTCCATTCTCTTGTTCCTTAACAGCTGGAAGTCATTGCTCACAAGTATGGACAATGGTTGGGACTTTTCTTCTGTTTAGTTGGGACCGTCATTTGCCGTACCTCTGTAACAAATGTTCTGTACCCAAGAAGAAGGTCTTTGGTACCGTTCAGTGTTGAGTATTGAACCGTCTCTAAGAAGTGACCATACGGAGAGCCATTTGTACAACTGTGACAAAAAACATATGCCAGATTCTAATAGTGAAATGCTACATGAGGCTAGTACCATTCAATGTTTATAGGTAGACATACGTTCATCGATACTAGACATATGATCTAGAATCCAGAGAAACACAAGTGACCTTTTCGAAATCCAAATGAGCACCAAGAGCCATTAAGCCTCAAGGAAAATGCAAAAACTAACTGGGCCCCAGGGAGTTGATACGTCACCAAAAAAAGTCTAGAGCTCAAAATGAGGCGTGGCCACTACATACCATATTGCAAGAACCTTCATTAGATTGTTTAAAACGAATAAAAAGGTGGGTTTCTTACAAGTAACGTTAATTCAATTAATTAAGTAGATCAATTATCATCAATGTAATTGCTACAGTGACAAGACACCTGGCCAATCTACTGTCACTCTACCTAATGTACTCTGCTTTACATTAAACAGTCGGCCTCCATAATCAGGTGCTTATGCCAAAAGACTGTGTATAATGGACAAGAATAGTGTTTTGGGCCCTAGTCAATTCATGCCCAAGTTTCTGCTATTCCAGACACCAAATGGCGAACAGGGAATGGTCGCAAGACTCGACAACTGGCCCCGCCGTGCATACCGGTAATACCAATCGGACATTGCCAGTATAAGTGAAAGTGTCGCTGGCTCGTTTTGCTTACACGTCGTTGCTTAGAAATCCACCAATACTGGTTAGATATATCTATGCTGATCCGGTCATATCATTGAGCACGACCATGTAGGCGCGTGTCTACCACAAATACTTGAGTTTCCCTATACCAGTTTGCGTGTAGAAGACTTGTAGACGTTTCTTAAGCTAGTTGCCTGGTTCCTTTTTTTCATCAACATCCACGCTACAGTCTACCTGGAAATTGGTCATGCAGTGCTACCACCTTATATGTCTAATACAAGTGCGATAACGTCCGTGAAATCAATTTTGCTTCACTTTTATGCGGGCTTGACTGATAGCCAACCATGGACACTTGGATGCAATGTGTTATAGACTTATTAAAAAAACTAAGAAGGTCTAGTTTAAAAGAAATTAATAAAAGGAAGCAAAAAAGGCACTGGCGACTCTTTTCATGGGAACGATTGCATCAAATGTGGATCCTTGGCACTAAGGATACTTGATACGATGCAGCGCCATTGGGATGGATATTTAATACTTATGCTAGTTAAGTAACAACTGTGGAAATTGATCAGGATTATCCTTATTTGATCAATGAATTAATACTGATTAATTATTATTGTTCTCAGATATTAATTGAATTGAATAAGTCACTCAAAGTACAGTCTGGGTACTTATCTTCAGACTGACTGTTACCAATATTATTACTGATGCTGAGCATGAGCCGAATTCGAATGGTGTCGATTAGGATAATTAGGTCGCACTAGAGTGGAATCGAGGTCGATAGCTCTTCAAGGTCATGTCCTCGAATACGACATAATTCCTAAAAATAACGACGGTCATCATCACTGGGAATGGATTTTGAAAGTTCCTGATACCAGGACCAACATTCCTTGTAAGATCGACTGTACTTATACCGATTTAAACTATGTGTCCTTCTAGTAAGGACGACCGGATCTGCCGAGCGTTGAGAACTGATTAGTCCTCGGGATATCAGAGAGCGAACTCTTATGAACACACTCTTATGAACGAGTCTTTAAGTCGAGCAAGGACGACCTCGTCTGGAAAATTGCTTTATTATCTGCATATGGTACAGATCTCTGTCTACTTCGATAAACTAAAAACTTCAATTCATAATCTAATTAGTCAATAAATTCATTGAATATATATTAATAGGCTGTATGCGTAGGATCGAATAAGTATACTGTAAGAAATAATACCTGGTGGTCGTTGAACCACAACGCCGTAATAAGTCGTAGCTACATACGTAACAGACCTAACTGTCTCCATGCGATTTCCGACGTGTGTGCAAGCCTTTATGAAAATTTCACACGCATCGCTGCCTGCTATTTCTATACTGAATAATACTTTGTGAATTTTATCGCTGTATCATCTCGAGTAATAGAGTTAGCAATTCTCTAGAAGTATATAAAGTGTTCTTCAGGTCCAGGTGCAATATATCAGATTTGACGGGTATTATCCTTGAGCAATATTTAAAAAATTCTTTCCAAACTGTTAGCAAATTCATAAATCGTTATTTTTTTTTTTCATATAAGACAAATCGTCTACGCACTATCTGGGATAGTCATGTGCATCTAGAAACTCAAAGGAAAGCTGAAACTGGCAGAATGGCAGCAAGTAATCGCGGGCAAGAAGAGTGGACGGCGAGTGGAGTTTTAGTCGCAGCAAGTTTTTCCGCCAGTTAGAAATTCGCCTCTATATTAGAGAACGACTCGAAGAAAGGCAAGGAATGAGTGTCAAGAGGAAAAGGATATGGAGAACGTATCGATAGTGCCTGCGTGGTATGTACCGAAGCTGCGTTTCACTCGCAAATGGAAGATCGAACGACGCAAAGTCCTGTTATGTCGCGGCTGTATGTAAATTCAAAAGTAATAAGGTATTTAGCGGGGCCTACTTTTTTCGGTACACCATCATGCGGAAGATACACACGGGATACGCGTATAAAACGCCGGACGAATTTTAAACGGTGAAAGTCTGTCAAGATCTTCCCTGGATATTCGCTGTAATCAAATAATTCAAAGGGCCCAGAGGACGTGGTCCAAAGTCCCTTGAACCTCCCAACTACAGTTCTTCTAAGCAAAAGAAAGAAAGAAAAAGGACCCAGTCAAGTCAATGAATCGAGACTAACAGTCTTCGACCATCGTGCACAGTCTATGAAGATACGGTTCAGCGAACGAAGAAGGTCTAGGCCTTAGATGTAGCGAATTCCGTATAGCTCTCATAAGTGCGACAGAGACATACCTATAGGCTCTTACATGCGTGAGAGTGAGACGGACATACTCATTCTGTTAAAATCCGTAACTCGATTCGCTCACGGTTAAATCGAATCATGAATAATGGTATCAGGACATTGTTACCAGCTGTTGCTAATTTTTGCTGCTACGAATAGTCCAAAATTTTATAATAATAATCTTGACAGTCTCAAGGAGGATCATCCCTTAAGGGACCAGAGATAAATCACTTGGTACCCTCGTATCCAAGAGGCTCAGAGTGGCAGACAGACAACCAAGGAAACAGACTGGGTTCCGTACCTAAGTTATCCAGCCACTCCGGATATACATATATATACAGAATATTCCATGGAAAACTGTTCGTGACCGAAGAATATGGTTGCTTATCGCCATGTAAATATCCCCATGAACTTTTTTTTCTATTCTGGATGACTGTACGCTTGTATCCGGTCTTGAAGCCAAGCGTACCAAGTTACTGAGCGAAAAGACGTTGGTATTACATAGGCCGTGCGAACATATACAGGGTGGGGAATTTATAGTGACCAGTTCGATTTTTTCGGAAGCGAAAACATTCAATTTTGAGTCTATGAGTACAAGTGCACTTAAGACCACAAATTGGCAGATGATAAGATATTTTAAAAATAAGAACAAATATTCGTTCTCTACGTTACCTGGGGTCTACTGTTTACTATCCCCTCTCCCTCCCATCCTTCTCCTAGAGAAGGAATTAGAGTCCTAGTGGGGCGCGAAATACGACTTTAACGTCTCTAGCCAGTTAATGGCCCTAGTCAAATTACGCTTTAAAGCCGCGTGCACAATGTGCCCCACGTAAACACGTACGAAGGAATTCATTAACGGAATCTTCCGTTCGCCCTAAAACCCCACAACTTTTATTTGAAATAGTTTTTGATATATGGCTTCGTTTCCGAAAAAAATCGACCTGGTCATTTATCAATGTCCCACCTTGTATATACTTATGTAGACATGTATGTAGTGTATAAACGCAAAATGTACTTCACAGTGTTTATCCTCGTTTATGTGCGTTTACGTACTCGGGGTGGCTGCTCCCATACGACTTCGGACCCATTCTGTTCCTATGCACGCGTGCTCCTATGCACAACACTAAGTACGTGACATGCAGGTGCATACGAGTGACGTCATAGGTACCATTGTTTAGGATTATAACTACTGTGTAAATTGTAAACTGCTTTTTTTTTATTAGAGTGCATGGAATCGTATGGAACTCGAGTGTCGAGGGATGAATGCTGGTTTGAATTTTTGTATTTTCTTTGAAAATTATTATCAAGTGTACCATACTAAGTGGATACGCATGAGCGTACGTGAGCCTTGTGTGAATTTTTTGGGTAAATGAAAAAGTGATAATAGTCGAGTATTAAAATATCACTGTAAATAAGGTATATGCGACGCGTGATAACTTTTGAGTTTGAACCGAGTGGACCCAGAGTTATTTTTTTCATTTCTTGGGTATGGATGGCTCAGAGAATTGAGATCGATCTGGGCCCTGGAAAGTTGTAGGTGTGACGAGGAGAGTCAGTGTATTGGGACCTACAAAGTTTCTGGGACTTGTGTGGGCCCGGCCACACAGTATGTATAGCCGGTCCGACTGCATTTTACGTTCCCGCAGACGAGTAGGTGCGCGAGCGTGTTCGTTAAGGCCCAGAAAGAAGAACGTACGAGGGTCCTGTCTTTTTTGTTCTGTTTGTAAATGCGTGTCTGCATCAGGCCCATATGCAAAACACATGGAAGATATTAGATTACATGGGCTTTAGCAATTATTTGAGCTTTTTCGTGATTGCTTTAGGGGTTTTCTTGGTGGATGAGACCCAGAGTCCTTACTCGTGAAGCCCCTCATTCAGAGATAAGACAAGGGAATAGTTTTGAGAGTTGCTTTGAGTTTTTAATATATTTTTTTTTCTTTTTTTTTCTTCAAGGATTCCAGTGCCGTGAGAAGTGCGTCTGGGCCCATGTATGCATACATTGTACATGCGTATATCTCTCTTTTGGGACTCATTCGAAAGGACTCGAGCTACTTAAGGATACTTAAGATTCTCCGAAGGATACACCCACGTCTAAATGCATACATTCATAGAATTCTTGGGGTATACGAAGGGGAGGCATTTGTAGAGAACGTAAGGTGCGAGAGATGTGTGCGACCCTCTCTCAATTTCTCTCTCTCTCTCTCTCTCTCTTCTCTCTCAATACAAGTTGGTAAGACCCTCTCTTTCCTTTCTCTTCCTTTACTCTTTACTCGGACACGCCTGGAATCACAATTTCAAATTCTCCAACCGGTCTCCAAGCGAGCCGATCGCGACGTGCGATCTCTCTCTCTCTCTCTCTCTCTCTCTCTCTCTTCTTTTTCTTTCTCTTTCTTTGAGCCACTCACGAGTCTCGTATTATTCACTAACTCCTTCTTTCTTTCTTTCAGACAAAAATCGATTGCCGATTCTAGTTGTGATTTGCCAAGGAGTTACGACGAACGGACTCTATTTTAGCAAAAGGAAGGAATCTTTACGGATCGTGGGATAGCGCTTTGGCCGGCGTTCAAATCACCGTCTAGACGCTACTTTAAACTGTTTAATGACATCCCTCACGAGCCCTTTTATAACTTTCATGGAAGGTTTACGGAGAATCCCATAAGGGTTCCTGGGAATAGCATTTCCAACATTGAGAATACGTATATACGGTTCCTTGTAAGGATGATCGTTACCAAAGAGGGTTATTACTTAAAGTACCGTTAGAAAATCGTACCAGAAATTCTCCTGCAGAATAGAATTTGAAACCTTAAGGGTAGAAAAGGTAGTAACCTTTCACGATATTCACTGAAGAACGAAGAAACGTGAATAATAAAATATATCTAAGAGTCGTAGAAAATTTGAAGGAATAACCAATGCCAAAGAAACTTACCCTTGTGTTCTCTAGATCCCCATGGCACTATAAAACACTGTATCACAACGGGTGTATTCGAATATCCCGTTAAGTTCCTAAATCCAGAGTGTGTCAAGTAAAAGATTATTGGGCAAGTCCCAAAAGAAATCAAAGGAGACAAACTAATTGGTCAAGTTCAATAAAAATGAAAAATTCACAAGAGGATATCCTGGTAGTCCAAAGGAGACGTTTTCCTCAACGATTCACAGTCACCCTTTGCTTTCTATTTTTTATGTGATACAAAATTCTCTTTGATAAGAAAACCGTATAATGATAAAGCCACCCGGCTTAACGCGACAGTGTAACCGCAGTGTGTGTGTAACGATTGTCCGAATGTTGCGAGCGCGATTCGCGGCCTTCCTTCCCCACCGAATGGAAGCGGACTTTGGGCCCGTTCACGATGCCCGGTCGTCTCGGGCAAAAGACCACGAAGGCCTCGACGCAAGCGCAGCCGCAAACGGACCCAGTGAAAGGTGGAAGGGAGGGCCATTTTACTGTATGCCAACTTTATACCTACAACCAACCGATATCCCTTCACAGAACTCTCTTCAGGGACCTATTCCATAGTTGATGGTGTGGTGGCTCACCTGTTGAGTCTCCTAGGTGACTCCGGGTACTAAACAGCTCAGGTGGCAGCACCTTGCCTGAATCATCATCTACCTGTTCTCTGGGATCCACCCTCTGTATAACAGAGACAGCTACAGGTGTTTTCAAATATGCTTGGATGGATTGGTTTTTGTTGAGAGGTAAAAAAGAGGTCTGGTAAAAATTTTTTCACATTTAAATTATAATACTTTTTATTTTACTTTTTTGAGTACCTTTTTTTCTTATAGGTGTATCAGGACTGCTTTGGCTACCTTGAAACTATTTTTCATGAATTAAATAGCTGGAGAGTCTATTTAATTGATGACTAGTATTTGGATGCTACATCAGGTAATATTCTTGGGACTGCCAAACTACGTGAGTGCCAATGACGTAACTGTATGTATAGGATGGAACTACTTCCGGAATGCGCGATGCGCCTCAGTGAACAGTAACGCCAGAGGATAGGGTGTAGATAGTAACTTGTGTATGCAGACAACATACAGGTATACGTATAGACGTTATAAAAATTGTAATGAATTGAAAAGGAAAGTAAAAAATTGTTATAATTATGAGAAATAATATTCAACGAGACGATGAGCGTTCTCTTGGATTTTATACTAATCGTTATGTTCATTGATTGAATTAACAGATCTGATATTTTATATATTTTAATCATCGGTCAGTCTTAACAACAATTATTTAGATAGTGGAAATTGCGTTGTTGGTACTATTCGCATCATTGCATCTGACTGCTACTCAATTATTTGAACTACTGGCCACATACCCAGTAACACCTATTGTATATGCGCAGGTGCACATGAATGCGTCATTCTAGTTGTTGATTCTGAATTCGACGAATAATTCAATTCGATTGCTTTCCGAAAGCCTGAAATGATTGCAGTCGACTTTCAATTGAAAGTGAAAATCTAGTATTCAATGCTCGAAAGTAAATTCTCAGAATTCCAAAAGAATGTTTGCGCTTTCCTTTGGATGCCATTCACTAGATTTTGAAAGAACGAAAGTAATTAAATAAGGGACACGATGATAACAGATAATAATATTTTATTAAAACCTCACTGACGAGGTCATGGGTACTCGAGAACCACGTGAAATTAAGAATAATCATTAATCCTAGTAATATCATATATACAATTAAAGTAAAAGAGTCCCTGCTGAAGAATTCGCACTAGGCCCAGAAACTTTTAAAATCAAATATTTTTGAGTTTCTTATCAATTTTCCACTTTCTGACATTTATCAATATTTTTTTTATCATTCCATTATCCTTTTTGAAAGTCTGTGGAACACTCTGGCGTCTCTCCAGTAACCTCTGATTACATCATTAATTACTATACGTAATCAAAATCACGTAGTTCTTTCCAAATATTGTTTAGACTCTATGGATCCATAACTATGTGTATAGCGACCACTGTATGAGGCCCTTGACCATGCCCCAGCCCTGTTCGAATAGCTGTTACAGGCAATAAGAGAATTCATTCCGTTGGGCCTGTCAATTGGGACCCCCTGTGCCCGGACACCCAACGGAAGACTGTTACTGCTGTTCCTAATGCTACAACTCAATGAGGACCTTATATCTTCGTGATTGCCAACTTCTGTATATGGCTTTGGGCCAGTATTACAACAGCTCAAGAATAATGTGGCTACTATACCCTGAAAAAAAATTTTAATCCATTAACAATATTTTTCTAGAAATGCCGGAAATTTATGAAGATTTCAAAATACTAAATGAATTGTACTAACCACGATGAGATGCAAGAGTACTATGAACATGGATGCACTTCTAAACCCTATAGTATCCAAGAGAATACCTGCTACGCTGGGCCCAATAAAGGCCCCCAGGGCAAAAGTACTAGTCCACAGACCACTGATGAGTCCGTATGTTTCTAAATTATTTGGAAATCCGTAGGATCTGTAAAGTATAATATATAAGTATATATGCGTGTGTTAATAGTGTGACGCCTAAACAATGGCAACTTTTTATACAGCAGTGTTATAAATCCCATTGACAGGCTTACATGGAAATTCTTAAGGCATCTGTAAAACTTGCTACTAGTTGGGCTGACATGCCTAAGCCATGTATAACAAGGCCCAAAATTGTCAGCCAAATCATCGTTGGTGCTGGAATGAAAGGTGCTGGACCCACTAAGCAGAATCCTATCATTACCAAGACGCATCCAATGACTGTTGCTACCTAAAGATTTATATGGCAAGTATTAGTTAGTGTATTGTGGTTCTTGAAATTAATAAAGATGATGATTTACCTTCGGTTTCGAATATTTATCGCAGAGCCAACCCCAGGCTGGTGCTGTGAGGGCGTACGTGCCACCGTTTATAATGAACATAAGGCCCAAAACTACTGGACTCAGGTCGAATTGACGTAGATGAGGCTCCAGTGTCGCCTGGAGGAAACCGATACTCATGCTTGTTACAATTATAGAGGCTGCTGCTACCATTACGCCAGGAATCCTTAAGACCTTCATGAAACCTGGGAGGGATCAGATGAAATTTTGTAAGATTTCTTCAAAATATCTAAGCACTCGTTTGGTATTAAGTTTATTGAGTTTTTATATAGTTTGTATACCACCAGAGTCTTGAGTATCTTGCTCGCCATTGTTATGAGTTGGTAGGACAAAGGCTGTCATGACAGCTGCCAAGAATAAAGCTGATCCCAAGACAGCAAAAGGTGTTGTGTAGCCGCCAACCTGGATTTATATATATATAAATATATTTATCCAATGATTTTTACACGTTCATGAAATCATGAGTCACCCGAACCTACGCGTCGTTTATTAGATTAGAAATTACCTGATAAAGGGCCCCACCAACTGTAGGTCCGACGATAAGTCCAAGACCGAAGAATGTTTCCAGACTTGCAAAAGTCGTTGCGACATTATCTGGAAATTCTTTGGCGATGATGGCGAAGCTCGCTGTGAGAAATGCAGCATTACCAAGAGCCTCGATGATCCTGATGACGAAGCTGAGGATGATGAAAGGGTAATGACCTTCGACCTTATCCAGAAGACCAAAGAAAATGGCGCAAGTGCCGGTTGTTAGAATTCCGCCGTTGAAGAGAAGCTTTGGCCCTAAGCGGTTGAGCTGTTAAATTAAAATCTTAAGTTTCCTCTAAAAATAATAAACGAACCAATGGCAATCGGGAAATTTTGAAGTCATTGTAAAGTCAAAAATCCTAGTGACAATCCTTTCTGGCAGTATCTCCAGAGACAATTACTTTATTGCTGAACAATCATATGTAAGGCGGGGGAATAATTTGAATGATCATCAGACCCAAAATTGAACTCACGTTCTGCCCATAAATGGGACTTATGATGAAGACTACGAATTCGAATATACCAAAGACCAATCCATATTCAGTAGCGGAAGCGCCTTTTTTCTCAGCCTGGGAAATAGACAAATTTATTCCATTAAAATACATGCTTATTAGAAAGTTGGATGATGCAATTTCCCATTTCAATCCGAATTGTGATTAACTGGTCTCGCAGATAAATTCTGATAAACTTTGGATGCTCGATTTGGCATAAGACCTATTAAAAGCGAATCATCATCCCAGTATCTGTGACCAGTTTGAATTTCATCAAGAAATATTCAGACTCTGCCCAACATTAATTACTCCTGTCTGATGCAATTTTTTTATTTTATTAATTAGAAACTGAAATACATTATAATTGGAGTAAATCGAAGTAACAAGTAGAAGCGCCATCCTGACCCTACGACCTTAATAACATTAACTAGCTATGACACGAGTTTATTATAACTGATAAGGACTATTAACGTACGTCTTACGTAGTATCTCGAGTCTTAAATTACTCAATTTACATCCTAGGTAGTAGTTACGTTCATTCCAAAGCATGATCTACCTAAATATCTTGAAACTAGTCCAGGATGAATGACTCCGAATGAAAAATTCTAAACGATCTCCAGTAAGAGATCCTGTGAGAATACCAAAGAAAATTAAATCCAAGGTGAATGACCATTATTTCCAAGTCTAGACAATTCTGATACATAAACGAGTGATTAGCATTGATAAGAATAAATTCCCAATTAGTCTTACCTCGTGAGGATAAAACGGAGCCTGTAGAGAGACACAGATTGCATTGGCAAAGTCAGCAATACTGATCACTATTAACGTCAGCCACTGCCTCTTTGTGAACTGTCTAACCATTTTCTTAATTTCGCTTAGGTCGACTCCTCAAAATATTCCTTCCTGATGCTTCTGTTCAGGTCGAATTAAGTCGCGTCGAGAGTTCACGAGATGCCTGACATGGGACGCTACAGGGATCTCGCGAACGACTGATTCGAAGATTGTCACGTCTCAGCTTTTGGTAAATACTAAATGATATAGTGTTACTCTGTTCAATGTCTCTATATTGCTGTTTCCTTTAAGGTTGAACGCGTTTTCGGGTCAGAGGTCGTCAGATATGTCCCGCCACGGTCCTGATTCATTATCACAACATTATATACTCAGTCCAGACTCTGGTTTTCTACTGACACGCGCCACAATGCTGAAACAACCTGTAGATGCTGCTGCTGGGAAGTATCATTTTATCATGGTATAGCATGCTCTTTCGATAACGTATATATTATTTACTACAGGCCTAACAAATACTATTGTATTTACATACACTAGGATAGGTTGCTATTATATAGAGATATATTATCCTAAACTATACAATTAATATTGACAAGGTGAGACCTATGTATAAATTGAATTGTAGTTACGAAGAGTTTCTTAATTTTGTTTATTATTTACAGACAAGTTACTTAAGGTACAAGATACAAATGGAAAAGCTGCGAATTATGGTCCATCCAAACCGTGTAATTTGAAACAAACAGGGACGAGGATGTGGGTGACCATATTTTTATTTTGGAAAACAGGAATATTCCAAAAGTCACTGGGATCACAATCAGACACTTTTCATACTCTCTTCTCAGAAGAAAATTTGATTGAAATTTTAGTAAAAAAAAAAATGTTTCACACTTAGTCATCATGCAACCAAACCTTCATGGGCACTTTGGTAAATGCAGTGTTCAGGAAACCCTGAAAATGCTTGGCGATGCTTGCACTGGCGGCTGGTCTCATCTCTTCAATAATTTCTTTGGCGTTTTGGTTCAAAAATTGATTCATTGCCTGACCAATAACGTTATTCCCATTGAGTTGGT
The DNA here is from genome assembly GCA_030142375.1 of Calameuta pallipes. NCBI lineage: Eukaryota > Metazoa > Arthropoda > Insecta > Hymenoptera > Cephidae > Calameuta > Calameuta pallipes. Next base: position 316,460 of record JARQSW010000004.1, read on the forward strand.
CCACTACACGAAATCGAGCACGTCCCAGACTGAAGTCAATCAGCAAACGTTCGATTCTCATGTAACGGATACCGTCTCGTATTTCTTGAATACCCTGAACCCTGGCAATAGCTGCCACGTCGCCTATAAAATAAACAGATAAGACACTCATTTGAAAACTGAATATTCAGATGATGTCAGCTGATCGATACTCACCAAAATGGGCCCAGAAGTGACCCTGACTCTGAATAGGAAACAGAAGCACATTCCCAGCTACTTCATATTGACCCTGCAATTCAATCTTTGGAATGGTAAGATGAAGATCCAATCTCAACGTAGGTATATCCACTCTGACTTTTCCAACTGAATAATTTCCAGGTCCCAGGGCTGTGATGTTAGAAAAGAGTGCACTGACCCTTACTGCACCTTGTCCATTTTCCATACCAAGTTGAGGAATAGTCAAAGGTTCGATTGGCGGCAATTCCAATTCCGGAATACCTAGAGTAATTTTATAAGATGGATGATCATTGATCAGCTAATGTTTCAACAATTGGTACAAGTACCTTTCACTAAATAAGGTCGCAGATGATTGAACGTCTTTTGTATACAGCTATCAATCTTTTCATCCGACCTGCGGCAAGGTAGAATATATTCAGCTGTAAAGTAAAGAAAAAAAACACCATAAATCGACATAATAATTACATACATAAAATCAAAAATACGCAAAACGAAAACAGTTATGGCGTTTTGCTGTCACGTATTATTATACAGGCCAAGAAGTTTTGTCGGTGGAAAAATTTTAACTAGAAAATCACTGTGGAAATAACCCAGAGACCTGTTTTCAGTACGCGACAGAATGAACCATCGACATAAATAATTGCAAATGGTAACACGTATTGTCAGTAACAACGGGTCTCGAATTTCAATGTGATCACGACAATGGACTTAGTCATGAAGATAAGGATGAGAATCTCGATAGATATATTTACTAGAAGATAATACAAATCTACTATCCAGTGCATGAGCGCCAATTGTTCATTATGTAATAACAGAAAATTCCAAAAAGGAAAAACGTCCAGATAACGCTTCCAGATAAAGACAATTCAATGTGCGTTGACACAAGAAGGAATTTCTGTAACAACCAGTCACGCGATGCACAGTATTTTCTAAACTGGCTATCTTCCTATTTCCTGTATTATTGCGCAATGACTCTCACTTCCGGTCCAGAAGAGTAGGACCCTTTTAAGAAGAGCTTCAACTTCCTTTACGACTGATTACATACAATGGATATTTAGTTTCTGGTTCGTTCGTGTGGCGCTGATGTATTTATGTGAAATACGTCATCATAGCACTAAAACCGATGGTGAGCTACGCTCTCGTTACTACAGGCAACTTCTAACGAGATACTTGCACTTTCACTCCCGCCGCTTGAGAAAAGCATTGTATGGGGACTCGAGTCCCAACTTTCTCCAGCCAATCCTGCCTCCGTCGTTATGCAATCTCTGACATAACCTTCGCCACGCCATCGGAGTATGTTACGACATGTTTGCTATTATATGTATCCAAGAACCTGCCCTCCTCTGTCTCCACATTGGGATTTACCCGTACCTTCTTAAATATAATGGCAATGAATGCAATGTTGGGCCTTGCGAATTAATCAACGTCACAAGAAAAGTATAGTTCAGTAACAACTCTTGAATAAGAAACTATTAAAAATTTACATTATGAATTTCATAGCATCAACTGTATGGTATTTCCACTTTTTCTTTCTTAATCTTAATTCTGGGTCTGCTTATACAATTTTATTTTTGTAACTAAGCAAAAAGTACAAGGACGGATTCTGTTGAATGTTTTTAATCTGGTCATAAGTCTACCTTAATATTATAATTTTACAAGTTTCTTACGCGTCACAAAGTCAGGCTCGTTTGCTCCTATATTTTCTGCAAGGGTTGTTAAAGTTGATGTCTCTGCAGATGATGCATCCTTAGCTAAGAGATCCTGTCCAAGGACTCCTAGCAAGAGGATACCGAAGGATAAAATTTTGAGAAGGAACATCCTCAATGGTATTTCACAATCCAGTGTTTTAAAAAGTATCAAAACAATTCCCCCTTTAATCGTTTCACAATTTCATTTCGTTGCACAAGAGTATGAATTTATTAAACAATTATTTATTTCTCATTCGGTGAAATAATATTATATATTTATTTTTTTCAGGATTAACTTCCACCTGGATCCTCCTTGGTTTATCTGCAATTTCTTAATGACGGGAACAAAGTTCATCACAGTGGCCCGAACGTAGAATACTCCTAAGGCATCATTCACACCTAATGAACTAAGGAGACAAACACGCGCTGCTTTGTGATAAACTAAAGACGGGCCCCGTTCATATTCTGTCTTATATGCGAAAACCCCTACTACTCTCAAGACGTCTAGACCCGCTCCTTTAAGAAACAACGCCGCCGTCTCTTTCTTCGTCGAGAAGTCCCACGGATTGAGGCCCTAAAGACCCAAGTGGAGGAAAAGTTACATTTTTCCAAGTTACTCCCCCAGGTAAATCCACTTCTCTATTACAATAATACAAATCCGTATTACAACTACGTATTTGAGTCTCATTAAATTTCTACCCTTCCCTCAGAGTTACGTATTTGCGTCATTCTCCATCTAGCACAATGAATAAAAATTCTTATGAATTATGCGAATCCTGAAAAATCAAGAGTCTTAGAATGTCACGCAGTCAGACATCCTTATACATTCATTCAAATGTAAATTCCGTGCCGATTGTGCTTCGCTAAGTTGTACGCAGAGAGAGTTTTCTGTGAATGATTTAGAACAACCATGACAAAAGACATGTCAGATTAAAGAAGAAAAAGTAAATTTAAGGGAATAGGTGGGAAAAAAGAATACAAGAAAATGGAAACGTTAGCATACAGCCGATGCAACGACCTCGTGCCTATGTCAAAGTTATCCCAAACCAAGGTATACGACTTTTTTTAATTTCCAACTCTCCAGCCTGACCTCACTTAACTTGTCACCATTCTTAGAAACAAAAAGTACCAGAAACAAACCAGACTACCATATTATATAAATATAGTAAATATTAATACTTGGCTGCAATCAATAAACATTTTTAAACGCCATTGTCATTCATACAATCAGCCTGCATAAAATACCTAAATAAATATTCTTCCAATTCAACATTGGATAACATCCAATTATTCAATAATAACATAGAGAACGATGTTCCACCATCTTTCAGATTCCAACTTTTAATTCGGACGCAGAACGAGAAGGATCCATTCAAAAATCCAATCCAATGACACGATGACTTTCTCAGTTGGATTCAACTGGGCATTCATATTACGTAATTGTTGAGGCACATTCGCAAAGATATTCAACGGTCTTCACTTAACCGACCAGTCTCCCGTGGCCCAATTTATCTCTAATCTTTTACACTGTTTGGAGAAATCTGTGTGGTTCGTTGTACACTGTTACTCAACGACTGTATAAAAGGTGTCCTTTTAGTCACAGTTGAGGAACGACATAAACGTAAAGGTCTTTACGTGTTCTGTATGGCGTATTATAAAATCTTGGTCTCTTAAGCTGTCATGAGTCATATCAATACATGTAATTTTTTTTTGTTTAATACTCAATAGATGTATAGATGTGTACATATATATATAAATATCTATATATATATATATATATATATATATATATATATATATATAGATATTTACACACACGTACATATATTGTATCACAAAGATAGTCTGTTCGCATAATACTTAATTATTTATACTTCTAGTCTTATGGTATGAATATATATTCGAAACACGATTCTGTCCTACAAATTACGATTATTATTATTATTATTAACAGTGGACTAGTCATTTCCTGAATTCTTCCTGGTAGTAGACAATGCTTCCAAGTGTTACGAAAGTCTTGTTAAAAATTGCGACGTAGAAGCAGATACTTACTATTGTCAAATAATAACCTGTGACTCAGTTATAAAATGTCTGCATTAAATTGTCTAAGTTATGGAGTTATTGCGTATGCACTTGTATGGAGTCTGCCGTCGCTTACTTGTCAATGATAGTCTGGACGGTTGACGACTTTTGAAACTTTCAAAATTCCCGCGCAACGACTGCATGTACTCCGTAGGAAAGAGCTATGTAAATTATTTGCTTCCCGACTTGCGATTTCGTAAAGGAACAAATGAAGCCTCCGTGTACGTGTTGTGTTCGACGTGTTTTCTATACAACAATCTGGACTATTAGGTACAAGGACACTGTTGCCATTTATGAGCGTCTAGCGTAAGAAAATTTCGAATTCGCGTGGACTTGCAATATATGCTAATGCACGAATGAGCTGGTAAATTATTGTGAAAAGTAAGAATATTTTGTGTGATGTATGATTAACGTTGGGACGCCTGAAAGGATGTAACCCGTCATTCAGTAGAGTCAAGAGATACCAGTACCATTGGGGGTTTATGATATGAAATATTAGATTGCGTATTCATAGATTAAATTTTGTATCTCTCTGAGACATCGACTTTTATTCTAATTAATTGATCATCTTACATGTTTCTTCTACTTATTCTGGTAATAATGTTTCTAGTGGATACTTGGAGTAGATCTTGTTCGAGAAGTTCTTGAAGAGTTCTGCAACTGTATCCTCCAGAGCTGGTTTTATCTCAGCTGCCACGGTCTTCCAGTTGTCGTTCAAGAAGAGATTCATGGCGTCGGCGAGCGTCTCGTCGCCGTTGAATAAATTCTCCAATTGGACGCTGGCATGACCTACGTCGAAGTCCACGTAGAAATCGGTCACCCTGGAGTGAGTCTTCCCAGTCTTGCGATCCTGGTAATGCTCGTTCTGGGTCGTCACGACGGCGTCTATGTCCGTGTAATTACCATAAGCGACGCCCTTACCGGTTATTGGTAACATTAATATCTTTCCCTCCATTGTGTAATTCGACGTCATCTCCAGACGCGGGACGTATAACTTTAATCTCACACGATCCTTGTCCAGGTCAATCCTAGGATGATGATCATCATTGTAATTACTTTTGAATTATTCATGGGTGATCAATATTTATGGATGATCTACTTACTTGACACTTTTCAGAACGAAATCTGTAGCGCCACGTACTCTGATGTTGGTGTAAGTTGAACTGATGGAAACCGGACCTGCTGCTTGTCTGATCTCGACCTGAGGTACGTGCAGAGGTTCACATGGTGGAATATGAAGGGATGGAATTCCGACCTTAAGATGTGGCCTCAACGATTCCACGCTGTGCTTGATGCACTCGTTCAGGTTGGGATCATTTCGATGACATATTTTAAGAAAGGGTGCTACGCGTGGACAATAATTTTATCATATTTCAATTTCAGATTCGATTAGTTATATAGGATGTATACGACACTTACGAATTTCCGATGATGATCTCGATCTACTGACCAGGAACAGGACCAGGACTGGTACAAGCTTCATGACTGTCATTGTACTGAGGAGTTGCTCAAAAAAAAATGTATTCACTGATGATTCCCCAGACTGAAAATGCGCTGACGGAGAATGCTATGCGCTGAGTTAGCTATTTATTGACTGCCAGTTGGGCCTGATTGACGTTACTGCCTTTTGTATGAATATGGTTATTGGGTCTCATTGGCTGTCTACTACGCAATTTGTTAAAACATTGCTGGATTCTTGAGAACCGCCATTTTTTTTACTTCGTAATAAGATTGTGATACAATCTTTATTATAAACAATTATTCCATCATTTACAATGTGATACCAATCGAATAATGATCCGGATAGTATCAATGTACTGTATCAATTGCAATTAGTTATTTGCTTGCAGTTCCTGTACGATTAAAATACTGGATTTTTTTAATTGATAATTTATGGAATTATCAGCAAGGTCGGTCGAAGACCTTGTTCCCCATTAAGGATATAAAAATACCTGACTAATGTCAGATGAACCAGTTAGTCAGACTGCTGTGGTCCATGGCCCAGATTTGCGCCCTTCCACCATCTACTATAAAAACCTCCCGGATGCATCGTCTTCTCGCATTCAGTTCAGTTGCATCGGTGTGTAAAAAATATTGTTCGTCATAGGACTTAACAAAAAATCATTTTTGAAATGATCTTTAGCCAAGATCTTGTTGTTCAGTTTGTTCGTATTCTGGTTTGAAAGGTGATTCGTTGGTTTTTTTATGTGTTCAGTAATTTTCTGTTTTTTAGTGGTATTCATAGTGACGGCACTGACACTTATGTTAGTCTATAAGCCGTTTTACATTTGGCAAGTCAACACCATTGAGTGAGGACTGACAAGAACTTATATTGAAGATCTTAAGGATATCCTGGAACCATGAAGATCCTGCTGATTTTGGCTTTGGCTTCCTTGACAAGGTGTACCTTACTCGAAATGTCTCAAGTACTTTGGACCAAACTGCTGGCTGGTGGAATCACAAAGATTGGTACCCTGGACCCTTTAAGGGTTCCTGTGATTAAAGTGGACCAATCAGAGGGTGATACAAGATACAGGATTGTTTTGAGAAATTTGGAGGTCAAGGGATTCAATGAATCTATTCTTGAATCTGTTCATATAGCTCGGGGACGTCTCAAATCGAATCTAAGTGATTTCGAGGCTGGATATGTTAGCTACAACGAATTGAAGGATCTAGATTCGATTAGATACAGATTCCATACACTTGTTAAAGAGCCTAAAAACGCTACTGGTCCAGGAAAATATATTGATAGAGGTACTCAGCTTGTAGCAAGTAATAAGACATTGAGCAAAATTCAAGACCAAAAAGAAGAAGAATCCAAGGATATTGAGAAGGAAGATGAAAATTTGGATGTTGTGCAAAATTCACAAAGTCATCAGAGTACTGCTGGAGATCCTAATGCCGTTAAGATACAACGAATTCTTAATACTTTGAAATCTCAGCAGGATAGTGCAGCTTCTGCTCAATCTGTATCTTCTGATAAATTAAAAAATTCACCTGCCAATGTTCACGTAGTTTACGCTCAAAGTGTGAAGGTTAATTCCAAAAATACCGAAGTGAAGGATTTATTGAAGGACAATTCTCATGAAAATTCTCAAGGTGTTTTAATACAGTGTTCAGGAAATTGTAATAGGAAGCAAAATCCTTTAAGAGGACAAGAACGATACCAATCAGAAATTTTTAAGGATACTGCTGATAAAAGTAATTTTGATGAACGCGTAGAAGACGTTGAAGTGTCAGCTTCCGAAAATTTGGAATCAAAAGAGAAATTATTGAGAAAAGATAAAAGTTCAGTGTCTAATAATACATTCTTAAGAGGAGGGCGACGTTATCAGGCTGTGATAAATAAAAATCAATTTAATGACTCAACATATAATCCATCATCAACAATTCCGTTGGAAAAACGTCCAGGATATATGGACATAATTTATGCCGACGGGAACGACCAGAAGGTGAAGCATTTTGGAAATTTGAAAATAGACTCTGACCAGAACATTGAGGTATACAGCTTGGACGATATCATTAAGGTATATAAAAACTAAATAAATAATATTGATTCGTTCTAACAACAATAATTAATCAATTAAAAATTGTTATCAAGGCCTTGCGGGAGAACAGAAGATACATCATTCACAATTTTACCGAAGGGGAATCTTTGCTCAAGAGAAACAACTTGCAAAGGATCGCACAGGAATCTGATAGAATAAAAGACCTTATCAGATACGCAAAGAATTACCAGGAACAACACGGCTATTACGAAGAGGGTATGCGATTAATTTATCACTATGGCGGCCTAAGTATCAATAGCAAGAAAAGCGAGGAGTCAGAGAACGAAAAATCTAATGAAGCCAAAAGAAAAAAAAGGGATCATACCCAGAACGAATCCGAGGAGGTAAGCAGAAAGATTAAGACTGCCCGGAAAGTATTATCCAAAATTATTAAATAATTTTCAATGCCCCAGGATGACGTGATGCACGTGATACTAAAGATCCACGTACCACTGCTACACGTAAAAGCCGGTTACGTTCTCACGGGTAAGGTCGGCGAGGAAGTTCTGCGGGGTAATGGTCTGCTTCATGGAAACTTCAGTAAGTCTTGCTGTTAAAAAAATTAATAATTAATTTCATAGAAACGAACTATTGTAATTTTTATTTAAAAATACTTCACTTCCCACAGCCGACATAACCGGTGACTTCACCCTGGAATTGAAGAGGATTGAAGATACCAATGAAATGATAGTGAGAGCAGCTCGTGCAAGATTGACTTCAAGAAGCAGACAGATTCATCTGGATGGTATGGATGATAAAGGACCAGTGAAGTCAATCTTAGTTCACGGTAAGTGAATACGTCGCGTCATTGCGCATTCACAGGAAGCCATACCAGGTGGTCGTTCAAGAAAAACGACAAATTCCATTGATGAAAGTTTATACGAGAGTTTCTGCCAAGCTGTTGGTTTTAATAAATATAAATTTTATCCGTATTTCATACGGGCTGGTTTACACAGCGCCATCTTGGTTGAATCGATGCAGAGAGAACGTTACGTAAAGTCATCAGATGATTACGTGCTACAGAGTAATGAACTACTTAAATATTCCTAGTGACTCCATGTTCAAAGCAGTTCGAAGCATCTTTGACCTGCGCTTGATCATTGATCGTGATCCAGATCCGTCAGTCTCTGTGATCTTGTTTGGGATCACACAATTCTTTTTATAATGATCTCAATTAAATGGAACTTACCTCTTCACATGGAACCTGTTATAATCAACGGAAAACTACAAGCTCACCGGTAAACTCTGTCACTACAGTAACTTTCTTTTGCAGGTTTAATGGCTGCCGAAGCAGTAGCCGCCATGTTGGCTGACGACCTGGCTAGTAAAGCTTTAAGTGAAAAAATGGCTGATTCAATGATTTACAAGATGTATAAAACACTGCCTATTGAGTGACAATAAGTCTGGTTGTTATATACTTTAATAATTAAGGTCTTTATTTATTTATTTATAAATAGCACCTATTACACTGTACACAGGTAATCTACATATTTATATACTATAATTATTGTTAATACTCCCTCCTTTTTTTAATATACAGCTTCAATTTATCTGTCAAATTTGACAGCTGTCGTACTTTCCTACAGCTTCATACCTCGTTTCAGTACCAACTGCCAAAGTTCTCCGGATGACTCAGACGTTTGGCTCTGACGTACCTTATACTTATTTTATGAAGAAACTTTTCTAATTAAAAATAATTCCTATCGACGTATCAATGCAACGGCTTCATTAGCATCACGACAAAGGCCGGCTGGATAATCGACGTTATTATCAACATCCCATCTATAACGACAATTCCCGGAAGGAGGAGATTCTAGCGTCCATCCGGAGTGAATTAACGAGAAGACGTCTGGTATGAAGGATTTGTCAATAATTGCGTAGGGGTACCAGCGAGTTACGGCCCTGACTGAGTTAAAAGGGGGCATTCTACCGTGATAAATTCACCTAGTACTTGTTAGAGTGGGGTACAACCGGAGAAAGTGCATTTAGTTTATAAATACCGGTATACTGGGGCCGTCGTACGCATTTTCAATTTCGCCACTGACAACATTACAATTGGATCCCTAAACGTGAAACAACAATACACATAGTCCAGTGTATACAAAGAAAAAGAAACGTGGATAAAACGGCAAAAATGAATACCCTGATCGGTTTCCTGATATTTGCTTCCTGGACGAGGATCGCCTTATCGGAGTTGCGTGAGTATAAACGGTTTCTAAAAAAATTGAATAATAAATAATTAATGGTGTTCAATGTCCATTCTTAATATACTTTTATAATTGCAATATGTCGTTGTAATAATTAATATTAATATCAGCAGTTTTTTTTATATTATCTAACTATTTTATTTATCTGAACAATTTATTATTATGTTAGTTTAATGATTCCAGCTGTTAATGCTGGAGCATTTTATTTTATTCTATTGCACAGGTATGTAGCTAATAGTAACGCAGGCACGTATCATACAGGTGAATTTAACGAAGGAATGGCCGTTGACTGAACCAGCCGATACACTTTCTCAGTTGGCGCACTTTCGATTTTAAGTCTGGCATTGCTGCCAAACAAAAACGATATAGACGACCGAGAGATTCTTATACCTTGTTACACTTTTACTCGTGTATATATTGAGAAGCAGCTTTGGGTTTACGAGAAACTAGCTAAACTTTTCCACGTTTGTCATTTCTTGTAATTACCGTTACGACGACAGTGTGAAACGACCGTGGGTCTTACTGTCGAAAGTGTTTATATAGTGGCCTCTTAGGAAATAAAATAAGTGTAGTATACTAGAAAAGAGTTTTTGGCTAATTAGTCATCCTTAAAAAATAAGTTATTAACATTGAGAAAGTACAAAGTACATCTTTTTATTTATACATTATGTAAAGGATTGGTGAAAATACATTTAGAAAATGTTAATAGCCAAGAAACGAAGGCTGATGTGGCAATACTTTTTTTTATTTTATTAGCACCTGGTGTCACATCCTGTCCACCTTCTAAGGACCTTGTTCAATACAACAAATGCATAATGAAACAACTGGAAGCCATTACTCCTTATTTAGCCAAGGGCATACCGACCCTTAAACTTCCTGCTTTGGATCCCTTGCTACTTCCGTCTTTGACGGTGGACAGAAATCTTGAAGCTTTGAAGATCAAGGCTAACATGACACAGATTCGTGTTTATGGTGCTACCAACTTCCTTGTGGACGAGCTCAACGCCAATCCTGAAGATCTCACAGTGACCATTAGAGTTCAGCTACCTTATATACATGTAAAGGGCGATTACGATGTTCAGGGACGACTTTTGCTCCTGCCACTCAATGGAGTTGGCAGTTTCAAAGGAAATTTCAGTGAGAAAAGATACATACTATATATATGCGCCTTGATAATTGAAAATAAGAATTTATTTTGACCGGTTCAATTCCATTGTTTCAGCAAACACGCAAGCTCAAGTGAATGCCAAAGGCAAGGAGGTGGCAGATAAAAATGGTATACAGAGAATACAAATTGATCAGCTCACTACAAAAATTCGTGTTGGCGATGGTAACATTAAATTGAGAGCACAACCAAGTCATGCTTTGGCAGGTAAACATAAAGAAATGAAAGAGAAAATAACTGATTACTTAAAAACTGTATATGTAACAATCGTTCTTGCTTTCATAAAGCCGACGCTGCTGCCACTTTCTTCAATTCAAATCCAAGAATCGTCCTGGACATTGCAAGTCCCATAATAGAAGACACAGCAGCTACCATAAGCAGAGCTTTGGCAGCACGTGCACTTGGTGTCTTGAAGAAAGAAGAGCTGATTCCCTAGTCATTAGTTTTCAAGAAAAAGAAAATCTTGTAAATTAATTAGTAAAATAGTATCAATGGTAGAACCAAAACGAGACTGCGCCTGAACGACGTTAAATGGGCAAATAAAGAATCACTTTTTTTTTTAATTGTAACAGACTCAAACTATAATTAATATTAGACACATAATTTATCATGATTGAAGGATTTATTGTGTTTTTACTACACTGGGAATAATTCATCATACGTAAATGATCTGGTGATCTTGTTAGCGACGTCAGTGAAGAGATCAGCCAATGAGGATTCGAGGACTGGTCTCAGTTCCTCAACGAATAATGCACTGTTTGCATTCAGTACCTGATTGCTGGCAGCACCTGAAGCAAGTTAATAATTATCAATACCTGCTGATTATATTAATTAAGCAATAAGGAAAAAACTTTGAAAATTTTTAATACGAGGACGATAGCCATTTAAATCTTATATCAGCCAATGAGAACAATGACCCAAGAACCTAGACCCAAATGGCTATTATACGTGCTCGTCAATTCGTGATGGGAATCTCTAACGAATCCATATTCCTTGAGCTCTTTCCCATTTCGGAAATCTAGCTGTATAGAGACATAACCACTTTAATTCTGCAAGCATACCAACTGCTTCTTCATATACACAACTGTAACAATCTCCATCAAATCCACTAAGAGTTTCCATTACTTACCAAGAATTGGATCACCACCAAATAAATTATTCAGATAGACACTGGCTGTACCAATTTTAATAGCCAACTTCATACGTTCAAAATCCAGGTACTCTCCATTATCCCTATAAACCTTCTTTGCTCTCAGGATAACATCCGAGTCGTAACCAGCTGCAAGAATTGTATATACATATACATTATTAACTAAAATAGCCAACTCATTCAGAATAGCAACTTCAAGACTTACTGAAGTTCCCTGTTAGATCGCCGTTTCCAGAAAGTCTAAGAAGAAGGACTCTGGCGTCTATTTGATACTTTCCAGCAAAGCTAAGCCTGTCAAAGCTCACTTTGAATGTGAACAACACGTCGTCAACGTTGACCTTTAGATCACGTACCTTAAAGGTCGAAGGTCCGACTACCTGGAGGATGATTCATACCCAGAAGTAATTAATAAAGAAAATCAAGTATAATCAATACGTTTATATCTTATAAAATATTATTTTCTAGGTTTACCTTGATATCTGTGAGATTAACATCCAGTCTAGCTCCTGATGGTCCTCTGAGTAATCTGACCTGGTCAAGGTACAAAGGTTCAATTGGTGGCGCGCCAAGTTCAGGGATTCCTTCAGCAAGTTTTCCTCTTAACGATTCAATGGAATTAACAACGCATTTATCTATATCTGGATCTGTCCTCTTGCAGGTCTTAATATAAGGCGCTGCAAATGGATCAAGGTTCTTGATTCAATAAAAAAGAATCCATGCAGTATGTTAAGGACGAATAGATCAAGTTAAGCATCATTTACATTTCCGCAGTACGATAAATTATTCATTCTGTATAAGATGTTATATGTTTGCGTCCAGGAAATTATTATGTTTTTCACAAAAGCTACTTTCCTTAAGTTGCGCGTTGGTTTCTGCAAAATTCCGTCTTTTTTTTTTCTCATAGCTTATTTTATTCCTATTTTATTCCTCTAATAAATGGATTTTATGACCGATGACTTTACGACGTGCGAAATATAGACAATGGATATACTCACGTAACGCGCCAAGAATAGTTCTCGCGAGCGTCGCCGCGAGGCTGGAAGCAAAAAAAAAGAAGAAAAGGAGACGTCAAAGGATATTAAAGAAAAAAGGATAGATAAGAGGGACGATAAATTCATGATACGCTCAGTTTTCAATTATACTAAATAACGGCTGAGTATTCCTAATAAAAACTGCAATTTTTCCACTGCGCAGCGTCGCTACGTCAACTGTGGATATTGCTCTACGTCGTATTGCTCTTTATTTGATCTCAACAAATGTTCTCCTTTTAATAAATCATTCTTATTCTCCAGTGCGATCAAGGAGATGCACGTGCCACCTTTTGCTTACGTGAAAGAGAATCCAGAAAAAAAACTAATTCACACGAAATTAATAAGGCCAGAACGTCGATGATATTTCCACTAAATTTTTTGCCCATGCAAAATTCTAATCGAATCAACTAAAGGTCATGCACGTTTAACATTTGATAGCGGTAGGTTTTTTTTTCCAATTGCATTATCTTTACATAATTATCGGGTTGGCAAGGATGAAATTTGGAAGTTATCAACCAACTATGCCTTTTTTTCTACAAATTTCATCCTTGACGACCCAATACAATTTTCTTTAAACATTATAAACTGTTATCAATATTTTGTTTCTTCTCTCCCAATAGCAATATCTGCGCAACTCCATAAAAACTAACAAACACGCTTGTTATTATTCATCGTTGGGAGAACATGCGAAATTCAAGAGAATTATATAATTTCGTGCGTCATGGAAACCATGGGATAAGTTAAAAAAAAAAAGCAGTTTAAAATGGAAAACATAAAAACCTGCTCTAAGGATACACTTTTATATCAGATGTAAAAACAAGAAACCGTGTTAAAATTTCAAATAACCCTACGAGCTTGTTATGCGTAAAACGAATCCCACGATATCAAGATATCTGATTGGCATAGGTTCTAATTAATATTAGCAAAAATATTTTACAAAAATAACAATCGTACCACGCACGCACCAGTAGAGCTGACATGGTTGTCTATCCCGAGACGAAGTTGAACTCAGAATGTATCGAAGTTGTTCAAGTCGATAGAGGGGCCTAAACTCTGCAGTGTTAAATAAAAGAAATCAATGAAAGTCGAATAAAAGGAGACCCCCAAGAGAGAAAGAGAAAGAGAATAGAAAGATAAAAACTCAACCCATGGGATAATGATTGCACCAAGCTAAAGTACACGGGTCGAATTATTGCACTAGGGTATTACATTCGGTCGCTGTAGATTGCCTCGTGCTACTTGGTCCCCATTGGTTCAGGTCCAGGTTGCACTCCAGCTAAGACCTGGAGAACGTACGTGGTCCAGTCTAGCATATATACATATATATACATTTTCACTAAACTTTTCCAGATATCCCACTCCTGGAATAATTTAAGTTTCTCTCCCTCTCTCTCTCTCTCTCTCTCTCTCTCTCTCTCTCTCTCTCTCTCTCTCTCTCTCTCTCTCTCTCTCTCTCTCTCTCACGTTCCTCTCTTCAGTCTCTTTTATTGGCAAATAGTTTATTCGCCATTCGATTCCAGATTTACTCTCACTTTTTAATCAGCTTGCAACTCGAATGGGATGCTGTGACTCCTCTCAGATCTCCTTCCATAAAATTTTCTTTAACGAAATAACGTATAAGAAAATTGTTAATAAGAAAATTAATTCAAACGTAAGAAGTACAGTTACTTATCAATAAGCATAATTTGAACACTGTCTAATATTTATATAAATCCAATTTCCCATTAAGTAGCTTCTACCAATTATAAAGAATCGATTAATGTATCATCACGTATGGCTGTTTTATTCCACTTGTAAAGTTCACACGTCGACCTTCGAGGATTTTTCTTTTTTCTTTTCTTTCATTCTGTAACTGCCCACGTGACGTATTTACATCAATTATATTCTTATATACGTAACGGCACGAGATCATTTGCTTGTTATTAATTGTAATACTATATTGCAAGATGCAAAATGCCCAAGCAAACTGCAGCACGTGCATTTATGTCTGTATTCTAATGCATCAAATATATATGTGTGTGTGTGTGTGGGTCTCACGATGGTAATGTGATCCCTGTCGTAAGCCCAGCCGCATTTTCCGCGTGAAATCTGGATCAGCAAAGTATCCAGATATAAGTATATGTAAGGAACCAGGTGAACAGTTACCAATCAAGTATAGGTTGACCAGATCCAAAGGGTGATTGGTAAAAGGCATTAGATGTAGGTATATTCTATAAAAACGTTAATTCGTGATAACAGATAATAATCAATGTATTAATTGTTGAATATTACCATCAGGTCGTTGATGGAGGTCTCAAAAATAAAGGAAGTTGTTTACCAAAGAATCATATATTCCTTGGTCATAATCAGCTGATATATAGAAAATGACAGTGTAATGTCAGCATATGGTGGAGGGGCTCGAATAACCATTCGATAGGCAGAGCTCCAACCGTGACCTTGAACTTAGATGAATCAGAATAATCCTAAGGCCATCCATCTAGTCAGGAATGTATATATAAACCTGGGAGCGACAAGATGAACAGAGTATTTCGTTACATTTCGGTGCGGAGAGCTCGTCGTGCTTAAGTGTGAACTTTAATTGTTTGAAATATTTTCAAAGATGTTCCTGGCTAGCGTTGCTATTTGTATCGTGCTATTGGGGAACTTTGCCATTGCTGAAGTCCGTAAGTGGCTTTAGTCGATGATTATCGTGTACAGTAACTTTGTAGAGAGAGTCCTGTTGGCTGTCACTGGTGAAATTTTAATTTTGATATTACCTTGCAGCTTCTTATATTCATGTATGCGGGAGGAAGGATCCTCAACTTAATGATTGTATCTTAAAGAGTGTTGAAGCTCTTAGAGGGAATCTTCGGAATGGTATTCCTGAGCTTGACGTACCTACGGTTGAACCTATGCAGTTTAAAAAGATCACCTTGTCGGATACGCCAAATTTTAAGGCCATTGCTCAGGATGTGAAGCTTTATGGATTGTCCGACTTCACTGTTACTTCGCTGAAGACTGACTTGGAGAACAAGAGGATTGACTTGAATGTTATATTCAAGGATATAAAGCTGACTGCTGAATATGACGTGTCTGCTAAGATTGTTGTGCCTATTGCTGGTACCGGACCTATTGAGATAATAGCTGGTATGTGGAAAAGATATTAGAAATCAATTGTCATTGTTATTTTCTAGGATGATCTTTGTTCGCGATAACTTTAGTATAGCTGTGTCATTAATATATATGCTATTAATGTTTATTCATTGTTTTATAGATGGCGTCGCCGCTAAGGTGACTCTGAAGTTCCAGCTGGCCAATCACAAAGGAAAGACGTATATGTATTTCCCATCGATAACGATCAAACTCACCATAAAGGATTACACTTCACACTTTGTACCACGTGAAGGTGAAAATAGTCCCCTGGCCAATGGTGTCAACGCGGCTTTATCGAACGGCAGACAGGAAATCATAGAGACCATCACACCCAACCTGGAGAAAGTCATTTCCGAGCAGATCTTGGAGAATGCCAATAATATTTGCAAACACTTCACTTTTGACGAATTGTTCCCTGATCGCGAATAAATCGCGTTCGGCTTTTTTTTTTGGATTGATCTAACGAGACAAATTATTCAGACTGGACTAATGTACATATGTAGAGACAGTCTTGGCTTCATCAACTCTTGTTACTGGTTCTACTAAGCATCAGAAGATATTTAGTTCACAGTCGTGAAACACTTTTGCAGACGTTGGCCGACGTTTTATCATCTGTTGTGAAAAAAAAGGATTAAATAACGCCAAGGATATGCGTATTGTAAATAATACAACGACTTACCTCTTACAATGGAAAACTTCATTGAAGTTGTGTACGCTTCATTTATTTTTTTTTATTCCTGTTATCCTGTGACCTTCATATTTTGCATTAATATTTGTTTTGTAAGTGAGGATATATAGCGAATTATTAAAAAATCTTTAAACTTGGTATAACGTCTAATCTACTTTATTTTTATTTTAAACATTTCAATCGCGACCACATCATAATATTGAGGGACTCTAGAAACTTAATTTTAAATAATTATTCTTATATAAATATTCAGTATAACACTACACTGTCTTGCTCGGCTTTGGCGGCGTTTTATATTCGAGGAATACTATTCGATCTTTATTGACTACTGGTTATACTGTCAAAGTAACATTTTAATTTCAAAAACCCGGTTGCTGAACAAGTATGAGCTAATTTTTGGTTTTTTTACATCAGGACTTATAAGCAAGCTTGCTATTATTTTTTACCTTTTATCATTCTCAGAGGTAGCATCTAAGTAAATCTAGATATCTAATAAAAAGGACCACAAGAGAAAAGAAGAACGAGAATCTAATCGTCAGGAAACAGTTGCTGATATGTGAAAGGTCCTACAATGTTGTTCGCTATTTGAAGAAAAGCTTCAGACAAAGCTTTCTCAATGAGGGGTTGAAGTTCACGAATGAAGGCATCAAAATTGCTGTTAATCGCAGAATTAACAATATCACCAAGAGTGCGTTCACCACCGAATAGATTCTCCAGAAGTAGATTCCCCTTTCCAATTGAAATCTTCATGCGGAAGTCAGAGAAATGAAGGTGCTCCTCTCCGTCACCTCCTTTAAGAATTTCACCCTGAAGTTTTACTGCTCCGGTACAGCCAGTAAAGTTGCCTTTCATCGGTCCAGATCCTCGGATTGGTAGAAGAAGAACCCTTCCATCGACTTGATATTGTCCATCAATGAATAAATGTGGTAGATCAACATCAACCTCGAAGCGCAGCAGGTTCAGGTCAATCCTAAGGAAAAATATTCACCATCATTTACCAAAACTAATTACATACTGGAAATTTTTTCAGGTATTCAATACATTATATACCTGCAGGCACTCCAGTACTTTCCTGCTTGAAATCTAGCATACTATGGGTAACAATAATATAATGTGAAAAGTGTCCCTGATTTCTCATCCAAGATTGCTTAATCAATCCAGTAAATTCTTGCTACCAATAACATTACTCCAGTGCCGTCCTCGTATTTTCATATTTCATATTATGTATCCATCCGTTGTATATTACAGTGTATAACGCTTAAACTCTCTACACCGTGTACAACTGTTTTCTTTTTGTATCATACAGAGTTTTGTTTGTGTCATGGCCGCACGCACCTTCTTAACCACCGTTGGAATACGAACGAGCCATAACGATGAGTTGCTATAGTTATTTATTCATTGCCAATTGGTGCTCGACACTTCGTACACGGTAAGCATAATATTTCTCATTAACAATTAAACAATCTAATGTCTTATCCACTTTATTTTTAGAACCTCTCGACATTCTTCTAACAGGAGAATTTTATAAATAAATCCCATTATCCATTGTACTTATCCATATTTCATTTGGTGATGGTCATTAAAATTTGAATTCAACGTTTTTTTTTAGAAAGTGACTAACTTCACTTTATTTCAGAAAATCACACAGTAGCCGCCATTGTAATTTTACGTATGTACAAAAGAGTTTGGCGCGTGCTAAAAACATAACAATTAAATTATCCAAAAATGGAAGTCCAAGCGATGACTTACGAATTGTTTTGCGACACTGCAAGTGTCTATGTAGCGAAAGGAAGATTCGCCAAATTTCATTCTTTATTATCGATCGACCAATTGAATAAAGTCAATGGATAATTATCCTGGATACGTGAGCGTAATCGGTATTCGTATTAGTTTACGAAATTTCAATACAACCGATCTCATTGGATTTCATAATGTCGGTGTAGTTGCAGCTTAAAAGCGACTGTTACGCGCTAATGAAAACGAAGAGCGAGATTTGTTATGCGCAATCGTGTTATTCAGACATTATGTAACACCCTGTTACACCTTAAGCACCTATACACGCTGTACGTCATTATACTTGTTCATACTAGCAATTAAGTTTCATTATTACTCGTTTTACTTGGTGCAAAGTGCACGAGAGTAAAGATCTTAAAAATGTATACATTTTTCAGAGAATCTTTCAGCGACAGATCTTTTTCAGTGGATAAATATGAAATGTCTAATTTCACTGTTGGACTTTGGTGCATTTTACGTCACCGATACTAGAATGAACTGGTTATGATGTTACGGATAAGATTGTTGGCTGTGGATATATGGTAATTGTTGACAGACGATTTTTTAAATTACAATTAAAGAAACTCACTTCAATCTCCTGACATTGAAGTTGCTTGCGCCATAAGCATGGACGTCCTTCGCTGTTATCCTTATTCCGGTTCCTTCGGTTGCCACCAATTCCTTCAGCAAGAGCGGTTCCAAGGCGGGGATGTTGTACTCGGGGACGCCCTTCATTAAATATGGTCGCAGATATTCAACGCTTTGCGTAATGCACGCTTCTACTTGAGGATCCTTCCTCTTGCAGACGTGCAGAAATTCCGCTGTGTAAATACCAACAATTGTTCGTTTCTCTTATGCGAATTCAAGAATGTGAAATTGTTGGATAAAGTTTAATTAAATTATTTTTAGCGAACAACGTCAAGCTTATTGGTAATAATTTGCTATTTCACGTGTGCCCAAAATCGAGTGAAATGCATTCCAAAGAAAATAGGGCTGGTGACAATAAAGAAAGTTTGACCGGTGTTACGATTTCACTAGAAGAGAGAAACTATATGTCTCTGGTAATTACAAGATAATGTTTAAACTCTTTTTAATTGAATGATATATTTAAACAAAATGATTTTTCTACTCACGCAGATCAACAGCCGAGACGGCACCGGCGATACTCAGAATTGCGACAATTGGAAGAATCATTTTCACAGACGTAAATATGTTAACCGGTACTTTCTTCGATTGGCCAAATATATATTTCGAACTCTTCTAGCAACGGATCGCCAGTCGGGAATAAATAGTTCGGGATGGTCTGCTTGGAAATGGGTAAAATGAAGCCGGTACGAGGACCTTATAGACATCCCCACCCTTCTTGGACTGGTGAAACCATTGTTGTTGGTATCATTGTGTCAGTGCGATTCAAGCACACGGATACTAAGAAAGTGAAGACTTAAGTTCACTCGGTGACTTTGGCCTTCGACGATGGTGGCCATCAAGCACGTCTCGCTCGCAAGGGATTTAGAATTTGCGTCAAATTCTGCGAATATATCCTTACAGCACATGCATGCATTTCATTCGAATTTAGGCAAACAAAACAGAGAAAAAAAGTATCTTGCAAACGACGCTACGAAGGAGAATGACAAGAAATAAATAAAAACTGGTAAAATTTGAGTGCAACCAGCATACATAGGCTTATATTACAGAATTATGCTTGAGCACATGTTCAGAATTTCTTAACTGCTCCTAATTTCTTGAAATTTTATTCAGCTGCTATTATGTATATCTGGCAAATTATGCGTAATGTTTATACGTTGGATACATTTTTTAATTAATTTAAATTATCAGTAGATGATTGAACTAAATTAATTAACCATATCAAAGTATCGTTAAAGTATAATCTCTATGATAAACGTAATTTCTAACTATACACATTCTAAGCTATAATAATGATTTGATTCTTCAAAACGGAGCCTTAGGAATGATGAATCCATAAAATTTCTGTCATTCCAATGAATTGACATAGAATCACGAGTGTCTTATAATTACAAAGGACAAATTAACTTACATAAATTTATCAAGAAATCTGGAATACAGGCTTACAGAAATTCTATAAAATTATCTTGTGCCCTCCAATTGGATGACAGATACGAGCAATCGTGCCATACCGAATGAATTAATCTTTACAATGATTCATAAGCATTCATCGGGTGCAGTCGTAACAATCAATCAAATGATCGGTTAGAATCAAGAGTAAGGAATGATCATGACAGGTCAAAGGAGTCATTCAAGCTATCACAGGTAATCCTCACATAATTATTGCATAACACAGCAGGACTACCTGAATAACAGAATGAGTCTTATTATGTCGGGAATGATGATAGGGTCCCGGCTGGGACATTATTTCAAAAGCAGAAATTGCCAAGCAGACTTCCCTCACCATTCTTATGACATCTCCAAGCTGCTTCGAACTTGAACATCCACGAGCGAGCTCAAAAGTCAGAAAGTAAAAATTATAAACGACTACAAAGATGCCTTTGGAAAATATTCGTAATTTTTGTCATTTTTCTACCATTCATCAATCAATTCTCTCAATCTTATAATTCCATCCATATCATCTTGCAGGTATACATTTTCAATAATTTCTGCTCTCTCTGAATCTTACAATTAAAAAATGATATTCACTAACGTCGAACTTTATTTTACTTTTAGAAATTCCGGAAGCTGAACGTTCCCTTGAGATTGGTCATTACGTTTTTTATATTATTGTCAAAAACAGTAACCCTGTTCTTTTATGACGTGCTGGGCACATTTTTATGATTGAATAATTCATCGGTGTGGCCAAGAGATCCTGAGATTGACCTTTGTCTTAACCAGTGGACTCGTGGAAATTTCATTGAGCTATACGACAAGTGACACGAGGAAACACGTCATTACGAAGAATCATAATAATTTGTTAATTTTATTTGGCTAATTCTTACGTCAAGCAGATGTCTAAACTAGGATAATAAATATTAAAATATACACGTAAGACTATTTTGTCCATTTCTTTTTTTTTTCTCTTATATATATCCTATGTCTCGTCAACAGACATAATTTTTCTGATGGAATTGTACGTAGTTTTGTAATATCTTGGTTCCGTCATATTTTCAGGAAGCAAGGCTGCAGGAGGTATACGCGTGAATTAAATATTACTGTCACGCATTCAAGGAACACACGGCATTCCAAATGATGGGGCTTTGCGAAACAAATGTGCCTGCGTCATTCTATCCTAAGTTTATTCAATAAATACACTCGTACAAAATGGAAAGAATGAATCGAAAAAAAAAATGAATTATAAAAATAAGGTACAAAGGGCATGGTGTCCCATTAAGACTACAATGAGACTGACTTAAGGTACTAATCTAAAATGAGATTCCTGTAATGCTTAAATATCATAATTATCAGTGTGCTAGTCATATGAGTTAATGTCATTATCATTATTATACATTGATCTGTGAGTGGACGATGGTCACTTGTATTTCTTCAATCAAAATAATTTTAGAATATTATATGAATAGGGCAGTACTGAAAGTTACTGAAACTTTTATCTACTCCAGGAGACGATGTTCATGAAGAATTTTCAAGTATGGGCTTACATCTACTATAATCCTGTAAAGAAGT
Source organism: Calameuta pallipes (assembly GCA_030142375.1). NCBI lineage: Eukaryota > Metazoa > Arthropoda > Insecta > Hymenoptera > Cephidae > Calameuta > Calameuta pallipes. The sequence goes on from JARQSW010000004.1 coordinate 338,791, forward strand.
GAAAAAACAGTCTGAAGTTGCAGTAAATACATAGATAAGGATTTCTTGAGCTGTCAGGTAATTTTTTCTCATTTAAAAAAAAAGTTTCTCCTTGACTTCCGGTAGATTTCCAAAATCTAGCTTTCCTCCTTTCATTCATCTTACAGAATGCGAACAGAATTACTGTCACGAATTTCTTTTCGCATTAGCAACATGATTTCTTTCCTCTAATCAGAAATCCAAGCGTCATACGGAACCTGAGAAAATAGTTTCTCAACGAAAGCTGTCATGACCTGGACCAACTTTCTGCGCAGGTCCGGTTTCATTTCCTTTAATAATTCCTGACTGTTGCTGTTGATGAACAGATTCAGGGCAGCTTCTGCAATAAAGAATAATAGGTAGGAACAAGGTACCATTATGATAATATACAGTTTTTGATATACCATATAGATATTTGTTAATGCATATACTCACGTAGAATCGTATTGCCATCATGAACATTCTCGACGCCCATCCTGATATTTTGTACACTGAAGTCCATTTTAAGTTGCTGAAGTCTCAGGTACTGACGTCCATGAGCAGAAAATGGTTTGGCCCTGATGAATACCTTAGCCTTCACACCCTCTGCAAAAGGAATTGCCAAATGAAAAGAATTAATCGATGAATAATCAGAACAAAAGAAAGTCATAATGGAAATTAGAGACAAAAAGATGCCCAATGCACAAAGGATCGACATGGAAACTCATGTGCATAAGCTAATTAATACTCTTAACGCGTATACATCATTATACAGTACATCATTTATGGATATATGTACTTTGTTACAGAAGACAAAGATCTGAACGAATAACGATTCATCATCGAATGACTCAAATTTGTCACAAAGAGTCTTCAAGAATTTCTAAAGAAGAAGAAAGTGAAGGAAGAGCCAATCACTGAAGCCAGGCTTTCCTTTGTACAAGAGTGTGCGACTGGTTGCCTATGGCTAGGCAGAAATAAATTTGAGCGCAAAGGCGGGAAGAAAGAATTTCTTTGAAAATAAAATTAGCAGTGAAAGTCAGGAGGCCAAATTAACACAAGCTTTAATACAAGTCGCAAAACTCTCTAAACGCAAAAAACATTCAGGTACCTTAAATTACCTCTGTATAATGATTTAGTACGCAATTTAATAATGATTATTAAAACCAACCGTATTCTCCCCAGTAATCCCCAGCGCCACTGGCCTGGACCAGAATGAGAGTCCCACTCGATCTGTACTTAGCGGCTGCCCTGATTCTCGGAATGCTCAGGGCCAGCTGCAGCTGGACTTCATCGTCGGATAGACGCGCCCTGAGACCCGTTACTCTCAGGGCAGAGACACCCTTAGCAGCTACGTCCTTAAATTGGGCTCTGTAACCGTCGGGACCTCCTCCAAGAGCAATGTGCACTTCGTCAAGTATTATTGGCTCCACTTCGGAATACCCTAACTGTGGCAGACCTAAAATGGCGAACGATACTGTTAGTGACAATAATTTATTAAAACGTTAGTGTGTCGCCTACTATTCGTATTTGAACTTTCACTGTTCATATCTGGTGGTCTCTATTCTATGTGGGATACGGGCTTATAGTCAAAAGCCTGAGAATTTTATTCTTATTTTCAAAATTTACTCAGTTATACAAATCATTCAGATTTTATATAAGAATGTGCATATTATCAAATAATTTTTTTTGCAGATCACTAATACTCTTAAGTACTTCAGCACGTCAAATCGTGACCGAACTACTATGCTCATCCGGTCCCAAGACTCTGAGTGAAATGTAGGACACTGGGTAACCATTCAAATACACCGTTATAACCTGCTTTTTTTGCGCTCCCAAGTTTTGCTCATCCGAGCAGAGTATTTTACACGTGAGTATAAACGATATGGATGATTCAGTATAAATTCAGCAAACAAAATAATCCATGTACCTTGTATCCGAATTGTAATTTAGCGCTCATATCAATAACGTCAATGTCAGCTCTGATTATATTGAAATTACAAAATGAGTAAATAATTACAACAGGCATGTTACGCATAATGTTGCATAGTGTTGATAAAAGATTAATAATAATTTCGTGTCAACTGTTTTCCATACCATGACGAAAGTGCTCTGTCAGGACGTTGGCGGATTTGGCCAAGCAGCTCTCTAGCTCAGGATCATGTCGTGAACATGGCTCCAGGAATTCCAATCCTTTGTACTTGCCGATGGCATTGACTCCTACCAGGAAGAAGCAGGAGTAAGCACACAGTATAAGAACACCCTTCATGTTAATCTTCCTGATCTTCAAGTCTTCTTATGCGAACTTGACTTCCTGCTTCTATCACCTCGTCTCGATTGGATCCTACCAATCAGTACTATTGAACTTCTTCACGAAGAATGACCGGACTCTCTTGATGCCACGGAACTTATAATGCCTTGACATTGCCCCCCGCTATGGTCGAAGTTCGACAGAGTGGGGTCCTGACGACCCAGAGACTTTCTTCAAAAACGATAGCAACAAATTACTTGGCATTACATCTAACTGTGAAACGCAGGATCGATTTTTGGAAATGATATATCAAAACGATAAGGATCCAATAAGTGGAATTTTGATCGTACTACTATCTTGGTAATCATGGGATTCCGAGAAAGGAAATTATCTAATCGATTTTTAAAGCGTCACAATTCAATAGTAATTTCCCTACTGATAAATGGCGCACTGTGAGTGATAGCTGTTGCGAAATTTGAAATGCAATTTCACGATAATCGAACATAAAAATGTAAGTCGCATTACAGAAGAAAGCGTTCAATACGTCATGTGAATAGACATCACACGTGCTGTAGTACATGACTTATTTAATAATGTTCAGACCCGTTAAACAAACGGTTGTAATCTTAGATTATATTTATAAGGCTCCACCTTATGGGACCTAGTGCAAATTATTATTGGGGAACATGATGCTGACCGGTAGTGTAACTTGTAGTTTTTTGTGTCTTGTGAGTAATGGAGACAAATTTTAGGTATCACAGTGTAATATTTTGTATTGTGTCAATGCGTAGGGAACTGAAATCCATAGAGGTGACAGAAGAATGTGGGGTCAAAGACCGGATTGCTTGAGAGGATCTCAAGGTAAGCAGCTTCCTGAGTAGAGGAGGAAACCTACACCTACCGTCATTATTACCTACTCTCCTTTTTTTTTATCTGACTAAACAAGAGAAAAAGGAAGCTGGCAACTAGGTAAGGAAAAAAATCTAAACCGCCTTACTCAGTCGAGAGAAATGATCTGTCACGGTTCGCCATTGCTAATTCTGTGTTCTTTGATAGTTTCTGCTAATACGTGGGGATCTGCTCATATGAGAATTATATCGGTGTAGTTGGAATTCAGAGGCGTAAGAATTTCTGGAGCTGACTATACTTATAATATAGTACCAATAATTGATGGTCCGGATTGTTTTGAATACTAAGTAAGACGTTTGCGTAAGAGTATAAGATTAAGATCAGAATAGTCAATAGATTTAATATTAAATCAGGCGATGGCTTCTGTTTTATTTATTTACATATACTACAAATAGTATGTACAACAATTTTTTTTCAGAATCAACTGTAAAAGTCGATTTGAGTCTTGTTCGTGAGATTTTGAAAAATCCTGTAGTGGGGTACCAGGCTGCTACCGGATGCTGGTAGCGTATTTAATGTCTAGTTTTTTAACAGACAAATTACGGTTACGCGCAGACGGAATTTTTAACAAGTCCTTAACCCACTTCATATTCTGGTGAGTTGTTGATGTCTTGTATTAAGTATTCGAGATCCTTGAGAACACGATAATACTGATTTACCACGTTTTTCAGGAAGCTGGTGCCGTACTGTTCCTGGTACTTTTCTTTGAATTCTGGATGATTTTCTCAAAAGGAAATTTTTGGAAGGCTTTACCAAAAATTTCAGTGAACGCATTTGATACCAAATCATTGATGATCGGTCTGGTGACGCTGAACCCTGGTTGCCAGACGCCATTGATGATCCTGTCTAAGATGGCTTCCAGAACCTCCCGACCGTAAAGGAGATGTGAAATATGCAAGGCCAGGTCACGAATTGATTGAACGTCTACACGGACCTGAATTTGTGACTTGGGTGCCATCGTGATAGTCGTCGTCTGGATCAGATCATCTATAACCAAATCATCATTCCTCTTGTGAACCAGGTACCTATCTGCTTATATAGTCGGTTCACGAATAAAATAGTTAAAGGTGACAGATAGGAACACGTGTTTGATGCTAGGAACTCTTGCATAGTAAAATTTATCAAATTTCCTTTGTTCTTTTGCTAAAGATCATTCATGATTTTTCATTGACTTCCAATGATTTCACCACACATTGCCTATGGCACAAAAAGCATTGACAATGGCAAACTTTGCTATGGACCTTACAGTTTTTCATCTGTCACTTTAAACTATTTCAATTATGGACCAATAATTTCTTATAATTAGGTCGCTAAATTCATTACTCCTATTCAGGCCAAACGTTCAAGCACGAGGTGATCGGTTATTAACGATTCAGTATGCCAAATATTATAAAACATATTAAGTCCTGATCTCGAGGATGATCTCATCCATATTTGATTAGCTGCTCAGTCATTTGAATCTTAGAGAAAGCATTAATTGATACAACGGTATATTTCTAATGAACTTACAAAGAGTCAAGGTGAACTTTCCTCTGTTGTTCATCCGTGAACCCAGAATTGCACCAGTGAACTCGTAATCGCCAGCCAGGTGTTTCTCAGGGAAGCTTTGAGTGTATCTCACCTGGTGTGGATAAGAATTATAGAAATTCATCGAATAATTATTATTTATTAATGTTTTAGATAAAATCGGTTCACCTTGTGATTTGGAAGATCGCTCACGAATTTTATTACTTTGCTAGAAGACCATCCACTTTCTGTAACATTTTTGAGGGTCACGGTAAAACCAAGATTAGGTAAACCGCGTGATGTTTTCACTTCCCTTGCAAAGAAAGGATCAAAAGGCTCCACGCCATATTTTGATAATCCCGTCTTGAAGTAAGGACGTATGGCGTTCAGACCTTCGCGAACGCAAGGATCAAATCCTGGTAGATCGGGATGACAATTCTTGAAGTTATCCTCTACGGAGTATAAGAGAGGAGTAATTAGAATGGAGAACGATTAAAGAAAGGCTAGTGAATTTCTCGGAGAGAAAGACTCGCGCCATTGTACGCACCAGAGCGTATGATCATTCAATGATTTCGTGTGCGATTGATCATTTATTATTATTTTTATCTTCAGAAGTAAAAATTGTTTCATACAAAAAACTTACTACACGATAATTCAGCTTAACCGTCTAAACCACTTTCACTCCTATGAACTAAATTTTGTTAGCATCCATTACGCATGTTCTGATCTAAATGAAAAAATAGTCATATCTTCATTTTTTTTTTGTTTAATGAGGAGGATCAAACTTTTTTTTAACTTTTAAAACAGATTTTGGGATTCTTAGTGAAAGCCATGAAAACACTTTCCTCCATGTTCCTTTCTTATTCCACGAAATTATATAAACATCAATCCTCGTTTTCACTTCCACGAGAAGGTCATTTAGGCTGTTTGGCATTTCGAAATTTACGTAACGTCTACGCATTATTAGAATAATTTGATTCACGACAATTTCAATAATCAATTTTTATTAACGGTACGAAAATTATCAAACGACAGTCCCACCCTAAGCATTTATTCACTATCAATATTAAATCCAAGGATTCGATCCTTTCAGATTCCATAACCATTATCTACCAACGATATAAAAAATTACAATAAATTAATCGTACGCTTACCAAATTCTCCAGACGCAAATCCAACAGTGTCGCCCAGCAGCAACAATACCACCGGAAGTGCAGTGACTGCGGTCCCGAAGAACATGTCCACCAGGAGCGAAGCTCTCGTGTGAGGTTTCCAAAGTCGTTCCGATCCAGAAGTAATGCACGTTTCCATTGGGGCAGTAAGAACGCGTGTTGCTTACGCTTTCACTCTCAGCAATGTATCTACCATAAGAGACTGGAAGGCGAGCAAGTTGACCCGTTGATTTTCGAGAATGATTGCGCAAGGTTCGGGTGCCCTCCCGTCACTATACTGAAACTGACCAACCAGATAGTAAATAAAATGATGGAGTAGTGGTCAAGTACTAAAAGGAAGATCTGTGCAAAGGAAAAGGAATTACGAGGAGAAATTCGTAAATTTTATCATGAAACCAGATGAACAAGGTATCCCACATATCAGTACATAAAACAATGATACCTAACTGTACCTGATTTAAACTAACAATAATTTTTCTCCTCTTTGCATAATACCAACAATTACCAAAGCAAACTTGTAAACAATGCCATCGCATGATAACCGTACAGGAAGCTTATTATTTATATATTGAAATCCACAAAATTATCGTTAACCATAGAGATGGTATGTATACATACAAATAGTTGACTTGCTTAGTAAATAAGTACCTTAGTACATATATACATAGTACATGTATATATAACTCTAAGGAAATAAGAGGTAGGCACGTTTGTTGCAGTAGTGAAAGTATCGGCTGCAACAAACTGCATCTGCCAATCGTCCACCATAGTTCTAACGTAAGAACCATCTTGGAATTGATTTCACTGCTATTCTTCAGAAACAATACCAGCATCCGTTACTGTCCGCAGGTTGAAGAGTGACAGGGTACCTGAACTTCATTGTATCATCAAAAAATGTTCTTCACACTTCTGTTACTCCTCGTCAGCCAGAGTACCTATGGAGATTCAACGCGTAAGTGACTTTATACCTTGTAAAAGCATTGCTCAACCTGAGAACAGTCAACACGACCGACTCCTTTTGCAACCCATGTCACCGACCTACTCTTACTTACCTGGAGCATGTATAATTCGCAGCGGAGTACGTGAAGCAATGCTCAAGGAGTGATCCTAATTTGAAAGAGTGCCTGATTGGCGCGCTTCATCATCTAAGACCGTACCTGAGTCATGGGATTCCGGAAATTGAATTACCATCCGTTGAACCATTTCGTGTGAGTTTGCCCTAAGGATATTATCTTCCTTAATACATTCTTTATTAGGCATTAGTCCTTTTTTTTTCTTCCTATTTATTTTGATCCTTGTGTATAGCTATTTAATGTGAAATTCAATTATGTTTCTGCCTTGTGGGTCTTCCTGCGACAGATGGACGAGCTCACTTTGTCTCTAACAGGTGGTAAGAACGGCTACAAGGTTCAACTGCGTGAACTGTTTGTCAGGGGTGCTAGTAACTTCACGGTTGATGAGATCAGGTTGGGCTCACCGTTCCAAGCTGTAATTCGAATGCCGCTGCTTGTATTAGACGCTCATTACTCTAGGTTTGATTTTTAAATATTTTATTATTTATTCTACTGGTCATTATTTCGTAGTTTCAATGGCTAATACGCTTTTGTTTTAGCTCTGGAATCCTTATTATTTTACCGGCAAATGGAAATGGAACGTTTCATGCGAAGTTCACTGATGTCAGGGCTCTTGTTCGTGGCGGCTTATCTACTAAGATTAATCAAGAGAAAACTTATTTGAATGTTGAGAACCTGGATGTTGAACTGGCTGTTAGTCACGTCATGATGCGGGTCCACAAGATATTCAATAATAACCGTATACTGAGTAAGTCGTTATTTTGAAATGGCATGTGCAGCTGCAAGGAATTTCCTAATAGTATATGTACTGAATATTTTATCCGTCTTTGTTATTGGTTTGTCCTTATTCTTTTTTAGCGGAAGCAACGAACTTATTCCTCAAGGAAAATGGACAGGAAGTACTCAAAGCTATGGAGCCGCAATTGAAAAGAAAATTGTCCGGCCTCTTTGCAGGAATTGTTAATCAATTGTTGCGACATGTACCTGTTGAGACTTTCCTTCTACCGTGACGATAGAATTTCGTGAACTTATGAATTTCCGGTTTGATTATTACCGGCATCTTATTGTAAATCTTATTTGAACGTTTTCTGGTTTAATGTATTAGATTCTGGGTAATCTATTGGCGTATTCTCAGTATAGGCGCGTATGGGTATTAGCATATATATTCTTGGCAAGCGTTAACTTTATTAGTCATTCTTATTGTCTATATGAACACAGTTACGTACACTGTATTTTAATGAAAAGAAGAAAAGCTCTCTGTATCTTAGTCTCTTGAATGATTCGATCATCAAGAGAATGAGCGTGCTTGAAAACTTAAATAAAAGGAGTCTTTTTATGGGAAGGTCTTGGAAAAGGAGATCTTTGAGAACACGCGGTTCACCAGATTCGTCAGTTCTTCGTCCCAGGCTTTCGAAACGTACGGTAACATTCCGTGATACAATACTGACCAGTACTCGTTTACGAAGTTCATGGCTGCTCTGTCTGCGAAATGAATGAATAATTGGGTAATTAATTTGTTAAAAAAAAATGTTTAAGTCGCACTATAAATTAAATTAGTACTAACTCAAATTCTCATTGCCATTAAAGAGGTCAGTGAAGTAGACGTGCATCTTGTTGACTTCTGGCAGAAGCTTGAAGTGTTCCACTTGCCATCTGTCGTTGACAATTGGTCCCTCAATGTTCCAGGTGGTTATCACCCCTTCAAGACTGATATTGAAGTACCCTTTAGATCAAATGATTGATAAGTATCACTGTTACTAATTTGGTAATTAGAATATTAATTATAATCAATTATGCATTACCCTTTCCTCCCATTTGAAAAGTTTCTAAGGAACCTTCTGCCTTGTAATCACCCTCGATGAAGACTTTGGGTATCTCGACATCAACTTCCAAGCGGAAATAGTTATCCTGAACTTGGGGCCTCACTGCTAGAAACTGGGCCTTAGACAGGCCATAATTCCTTGCGTTCTTTACAACGATTTTTCCTTTTATAGCACCATTCTCGTAAGTACTCTCTTCCTGGGATATGAAATAAGGATCCAGCGTTGGTAGATCCAATTCAGGAATACCTAACGAAAGAACAGTTTGAGTGAATTAAAAGATTTAGTCATTTTTCAAAATCCAAAATACTCACCCCTCGCGAAGACTGGCCATGACTCCTGTATCGCAAGTCTCAGGCAGGAGGAATAGTCATTTGATTTCTTCTGGCATGACTTCACTTCTTTGGCTGTACCAAAAACACAGAAGAATATTAAAATATTTATCTAACAAAAATGGATCACTTTACAATAACTATCGGATAAATATTCAAATATCTCGTTGATATTTAAGCGAATTAAAAGTTTCACCTACGCAACGAAATATCCTCGGCGCTCCGTACAGTAACAAAGAACAAGAGAAGAACCGCGCAGGCTGTAGCAGGAAAACTGAGTGACTGCATCGTGTGGATGTTACCTTAAAAATGTATAGCTACGGGGCAATTATGCCTTCTCTTTATATAGTTTCCGACCAAGGACTCTGGAGCGCGCTACGTTGCAAAATTGCATATCATTAAAGTCATTCTGTGGAAGGAGAGACATGTCGGCAGAGCAATAGAAATTCAAACCTGTACAGAATCAAAACAGCCACGCTGATATCCGAGTAAATTCACGAACTGAAAACACAGCAGGACCAGTTATTAAAGGTGAACTCGTCCTACAACGAAAACTACTCATATACATCATATATGCCTCTTGTTCAAGACATTTTATCAAACCAGTTTTTTTTCAGCAGCCAGACATAAAAATTCAGGCAACCGCTCTAATATTTATATCGGGTGTGCCTATGTTTGAAATATTCCTGGAAATCCAATAAAACGTTACATTGTTATGTACATCATTAATAATTATACTACATTGTAATTTTGTAAATGGTATTTTGAGTCAACTCCGTTACTTATTTTGTTATAATTGGAGAAACGTACCTGTCAACCATGACCCTGTGGATTCTTACCATTGCAAAAATGCTACTCGCAAATAGATAAAAAGCAGTCTTCCTTGCTCATCTAGCAGCCATCATCCTCATCTTTATGTAATGAAGATTGTATTATTGTCAAAGCGGACGCCCTTGGCTCGCTCAAGATGGAGAACAAGTTTACGTGATACGGGGGGGAGAAGAGGTGAGGAAAACTGTCAATTTGAAAAAATCACACTCATTCGAACTCACGCAGAACGAGCTCATATATTCTAGATAAAGTTCTTACACAGACAAATTTAAACACGAGTTAATTAAATGTACGTTTTCCTTTTCTAGTCGGTGACAAAGTGAACACGTGCAACGAGCATTCGGATAAACAAGTGACAAGACAGTATCGATGCGAAATTAAATCAGGCACAAGAAACTCCAAGATTTAAATAAACTATGTCTTTCATTAGATTTCACAAAGGAGAGCAAGCGATGGGACTCGTCATGTGGTATCAAGGATGCTGGAAAAGGTACAGTGACGCCTGAAATGAGGCAACCAGTTGTACTAGCCTCGTAATCTCAGCGTAGTCGGTAAAAGATTTTTCTGACCCTGCCGCGAGGCCAGAAAGTGCTGCCACCTATCTAGAGGAAGACAAAATCGTAACAGTAGTACGCCATTGATCCGTACTGTCAGAGAAACAGCTGATTAGTGATTCACGTGGGAGAGATCAGCTGTGAACGATCATGGAGGAGTTGACCGACGAGGATTTCGAAATACCGCCAGTTAAATACGAATGTGAGTAGATAATGTGCGGCTTTTACAATATCCAAGAAACCTTACTAGTCCGTTAATCCTAAGTTTTATCGAAACATTAATCAAATGATGAAAGATCGTCGAAAATTGCCGGGTGTGCTTGAAGCAAAACCTCGTGTGTTTCCGGCGCAGTATGTTTATATGCGCCAAATCAAAGGCGCAATATAAATTTCAAAGTAAAACCGGGAAATTTTCTGTTTCTTTTGCAGATCTGGATCACACGGCGGACGTGCAGTAAGTAAATAAATATATATGCTTCTTCTGAGGATTTACATTGTTATGGGCAATCGAATAGGCACTGCGTGACAAACGTGTAACGGTGGAAATTTGAAAAAAGTTTCGTTTATGGTGATTTACGTGAAATTTTTCTGTGGAAATGTGAGAATAGAGTGTTCATATAATTCTTTTATGCTGTGGAAGTTATTTCTGTCTGATGCATAATTTTAATAATTTAGATTGCACGCCTGGGGAGACAGTTTAGAGGAGGCGTTTGAACAATGTGCCATCGCCATGTTTGGATACATAACGGAATTGGAACGCGTCGACATGTTGCAAGTGCATGAGATTGAAGCCGAAGGACACGATTTGCAGAGTCTGCTCTTTCACTTTCTGGACGAGTTGCTCTTCATGTTCTGTGCAGAGCCCTTCATTGTCGCCAGGGTACGTTCCAGTAAAGTAGAACGTAGTGTTCGTTGGATAAAAGCGGAAGAGAACGATTTTAAAACGATTATGAGCATTCCTGTGCCTAAGTTCACACTGTGACGATCTTCTAGGATATGTTTTGTAGTGATGTAATTGTTTATCATAATTTAGAGAACAAGACCGAGCCACCCTTTTCCTCCTTCCCCTGGTCCATCCCTATGATTATTTCTACTATCGTACACAATGAGAAAGCAGGAAAAACTAACAGGAGTACGTATGTGCACATGTGTCCCTTTATCAGAAAGTGAAGATCAAGGAATTCGACCGGGAGAACTACAGGATAAAAGCATTAGCCATGGGCGAGGAGTTCTCGATTGGGAAGCATTCCCAGGGTGCGGAAGTGAAGGCGATCACGTACTCGGCGATGCAGATTCTCGACAAGCCGGAAGTGGACCGACCTGAGGTCTTCGTGATAGTGGATATATGAGCATCGTATGATTGTGGAAGAGGAGGAGGAGGAGGAGGAAGATGGGATCCATGGCTTCTACAAAGGCTTGGTTCGGCTTCCTTGACTTTGGACTTTTGACATGGCGTCGCTTGGGAAACGCTTTTACAAATTAAACCGATGGGATAACTTGGGTGGCACTTGGGACAAGCCAAAGGAGGAGACAGTGTGCCTCCCCTACGTCGTGGGGCACAGGCCTTTTGTAGTTGCGTAGGGTTCAAATAAATACGTTACGAAAGAAACACCGGGCCCCCCTTCTTAGCTGCTTGAGGCAGGAGCGTATCACTGTGAACGGGGCACCCTGTAGACACTTTTCAGAGCTCGAAGAAATTCTTAGGGCCTCGTGGATCTTACTCGTGAGTAAAGTGAGAGTAATGACCCTTCGCACACCACGTTTACACCTGCGTGGAATCGATGATCGGCTGTACCTATTCCAGGTCTAAGGTCATATCCTGAACACTCCTTATTCTGGGTAGATATTGCACTTGGAGTATAAATTGAATACAGGTCCTTGGATCTTATTGGGTCAGCTGGATGCATAATACTGGCGTAACTACGTGCTTTATTGTACCGTGTATACTCTGATATAAATTATATTTAGAGTTTATTAAATTTCATTCAGGACAAGATGCTGCTTGGCTAATACGTTTCACGTATCTGTTCTACATGGATAATTACTGAATGGACCTGTAGCGTGGAGAGCAAGGTGGTTCGACGAGTTCACCATGGGATATAGAAAGCCCCATGAAATCTTGCATCCTTAACCTCCCAAGTGTTTCATGGAATGTTCAAGATACCCATGGGGTCCCTGGGACCCTTTCAAGGGTACCAAGAGATTCTCCTGGAGGCTGGGGTAAATGCTTATGAGTATTTCATCTTTTTTTATCCTACATCTTTCTCCTTTTTTTTTTACCGTAAGCCTTATCCATGTCGCAACGCTTTACGACTTTAATAAACAACCAATGAGATATAGCGCCCATTCTATTTTCGTTTGTTTCGCAAAACCGTACAATCGTTGTGGATAAACGTGGTTCTATCTTGCAGAATTCTTAGAACTCATGACAACTCTTTGCTGTGCCAAATATCTGTTTAAAGGAATTTGCAAAACTCAAAAGAATCACCTCCTAGCTCCGCTCCCTGTGACAATCATAGATGAGAATTATATTATGAAAAATTTAAAAAAAAGTCAAAATAAAGGATGCAACCTGACGTCAATAGAAAGAATTAAGACCCAAAGGAATTCAGTGCATAGGATCGACAGGCATAGCACAGGAAAAAAGGGCGGTGGCTTCCAAGTAAGTCGTCCTGATGCAGGATTTCGGGCGCCAGGCGCCCCAGAATCCTACGTCCCTGCAGGCTAACATCCCTACCGTGGAGGAGCGAGTAACCGGCCGCTTAGTTTCGTCCAAGGGACCAAAGGGAACGGGATCCCATCAGTCCCCGAGCAATAGGACCCGTAAACAAGAAATCGACCAAGTGTTCCGTGTACGGATATCGTAGAATCATTAAAATCTCAAGTGTCCAAAGAGTAGAGAGAAAATTACATAATTCGCGAGTACTCTGACCGCTTTTTCTTTTAGAGAAGTCAGCCCGTGCCGGGAGGGCCCGCTGCCAACGTAGCATAAGGATCCTGGTAGGAAAGGAGAAGTTGTCCTCTATCAAAGGTTTAACCTCAAAACATATAAGTTGAAGTCGAGTGTCAAGTGTTAACATGAAATAGTACTACAAATGGGATTGATCAGTGTTCTCGGTGCTAAGATAGAAGACCAAGTAATTCCAGAGTCTCGCGCGAAATCAACCTCGAGATACGGTGACTTTCCTCGCCCACTGTTGGCAGCACGTATTGCGGGAAATACAAGAGGCAGTTTTGGCGCGCATTCACTTACCAATCAGCCGGCAGATGGCCAATGCCGGCACACGTACGCGTCCACGAACGTCTGACTACAAAGATAGGCGGCACCAAGACTACCGTGAACGTACTTCTATCTGTCCCGTAGCTTAGCCAGTTGCCAGCGCGCCAGCCCATCACCCAGCTCACGAGCCGGCCTCGTGTTAGCGCCCAGGAGAGGATTATTTTCTCATCGCCAGGTTGTGGCGAACATGTCGAGACTGGGCTCATCTTGAAGCCCACGGTGTGGCGAGTGTCACGGGCTTTTTCGTCTAAGGATTCCTGGACTGGTTCGTACGCACCAGAAGGATTTCTCGGACCGTGTGCTCGCCAGAAAATGGACACCGCTCGGCCGCGCTAGAGGCACCGAGAGAGTGCCCAGACCGAAAGGGACACAGAAAGAGAGAGAGAACACGGAAAATACGTGTACTGGGACAGATATTCAAAGAGAGAACAGAAAGAAACGTTAAGAAATTTTGTACAAGGGTCACAGAGAGCCTCAGGCAGAGGGAGAGAGAGAGAAAGAAAGAGAGACACGTTTAACGTACGAGAGCGAGAGAGTGAGACAGGAAGCGGAGAGAGCTAGAACTGAATTCAACGACGACGACAACGACGATAATACACAAGATCGTCGCAAAACTGCGTTGTCAAGCAAGACCCCAGGATACTTCATAAGGGAAGCCTGTCCTGTCCTACTCCGAGAGAGGATACCTCCTCGGATAAGCACGAGAATGCCTCGCGCTTGGAGCCTCTAACCAGGAGGAACGATCCCCGGAAGAGGGCCGTCTCGAAATACAGCACCGCCACCCGAGCCAAGTAAGCGTAATACATATATTAGATCAAGGTACGATACTTTAATTACTCTATCCTTCCTTACTCCAGTACCCGGGGAACCTCTGTAATACAAGAACCCGTCCTATGCTTAAAGAAGATCCTAGTACGCACATACGGTTAGGGAATTTCAAGAGCGTGGACACAGTGCCACGACCCGGGGCGGTTACCCGACAACACTGAAGCATCTTCTGGGAGCTCTCTTCTCTATGTATCGGGAATTTTCAGGGTAGGCAACGTACTGGGACTTCGTTACATTCGAGAAGAGGACAGGGCCCGGCGAGCTTACACGCCGTGCCTTTTTCACCTCGATTCTCTATCACGATTACGCTTTCTCTCCTCTCCTCTCTCTCTCCCTCTCTCTCTCTCTCTCTCCCTCCCTTCATCTCCCTCTCTCTCTTTTTCTCGCAACAATTATTCTATCTCTATCTAAGAGTGTCACGGAGGACGAGGAGGATCTCTCTCTCTCTTGCGCGTTCTTTCTATCATTCTCTCGCTCTACTATGTCTCTCATTCTTGCCAGACCGTTTTTGGAACGTCGTGGACTTCGCGTGACCGTACTTACACGCGCCAGGAGGGCCGCTAACTCCTGAATTCCACGTTCGAGCTTTCGTTTAACGGTTACTTAACGCGGCTAATGCCTCTGCGACGTTATCCTGGGTCTTTAAAGGCTTTAAATCCCGGTGCATCGGTCTCTTTCTATCTGTTCCGTCTACCCCCCCCCCTCTCTCTCTCTCTCTCTCTCTCTCTCTCTCTCTCTCTCTCTCTCTCTCTCTCACTCGCTCACTCTCCCTCTCTGTGACTACTTATTATATATATATCCATCTCACTCTAGCTATCTCTCCCTAGGCCTCCTTCCCTTTTCTACCCTTCGATCCGTTGGCTGCGCTCGCGAATTACAAGCGCGAAACCCTCCGGCGTGTCCTTCCTCTACCACGCTCGATACTACTCCTAATTGTTAACAGCTGATCGCCACGTAGGTGTGTATTTAAGCACGACCGGTCTTTGTCGCATAAGTTCATATACAGACAGTTTGAAAAAGATTCGATACAGAAACCCAGATACGTAGGACGTACTAGAAAACTGAACCTTTCTCCACATCTTGCGTCCAGGTTCAGTCTGGACATTGTAAACCTGCCTTTTCGTAACAGTCAAGTACAGGAAATTCTTTAACTGTCCAAGCTTCAAGGTAGCAAGGATCCCTTTGGTCTTCTTAGGTTGGATCTATAGACTTGCTTTCTTTTTTTTTTTTAGACATCCTAACCGGCATTCTCAGCCTCTGCAGTGATCTTTGCTTGTTTTGCTAGGGTCTGTTTTCATTTATTTTTTTAGAACAATTTTGAATCCTTTTTTTGGTTATGTACCTTCTCATACTTCTGAACTTACTGCAGCTTCTTCGTAGCCCATTGGCAATGCAGGTTCAATGAGAATATTGACTTTTGTTATCCTGCACGTTTCTCTACGACGCTTTGAGAAAATTCCAGCGGCCATGCCACGCTCGTCACGACGCCAGTGGACGCCTCGTGTCATGTATAATGTACGACGTTGCGAGTGGCTCCTTAATTGTTTACGAAATTATCAACCACGCGAAGTTCCACTCTGGTGATGATAAAACTTCGCAAGAGCTTGTATACACTGTATGAGAAACATATCGTGGAGTCGGACATGAGTGTTGTGGTACAACATAACCAAAACACTTGGTACTTCAGGATGGACAACGTGGCTGCGTACCTTTTGAAGATTTGATCATTTGGACTGAAGTTCGGACGGGGAAACATTGAGAGATTCGATTATAATTGGAAATTTAATGTAGATCCTTAACAGCCGATCGACAGTGGAAATCAGGTAGTGAAATCTGTCACTTTTCTTTTTAAGCATTTCAACACGTACGTTTGTCTCGCCCTGTATAAATTTTCTGCCAATTTTTTTTCATTCTCATTTCCCTCTGACAGATGTTTCTCCAGTCCTGGGATAATTCAGGACTCCTGTTGGATAAGTCTTCTGTGTAGTTGCCGCATACACGGGATACCTACGCCAGGATCCTACTGTGGTGGGTTGCCGATACTTTTCCGTTGGCTTTCAAATCCGAAGCCATTTTTCTCTTTCTTTCTCCTTTAGACAAATACTCGGCTTCTAGGACCTTCCCCATGTTTCACTGGCGATTTAGAGAATCTATTGAATTTCTTCAGATTCACCTCCTCCCTTGCCACGTCGCTGGATTATATACTGATAGATTTGGGATGGTTGACTGTTACACTGCAAATCTTCCAATACGCAACTAGGAAGATGCTGCAAGGATCCTGGCACCGGTGATGGCTTTGACTGTAGGGGAAGATCGTTCGATGCGGTGCGCTTGGTGGGAAAACCGGTAAAATCGTTTGGGAAGCGTTGGGGTCGATTTTGAAGATGAAAAAAATTCCAATGGCGCCCTCAGGTCCTTCGTCCCTTTATACCTCTGGTTTTAGGGACCTTCTAGAAATCCTAGGTCAGCATTCACGCCCTTTTACTCCAGCTCGAAATCCAAGACCTCTGCAGTTACTGTAGTGTCGTATAATTCAGAATGGATTTTGTAGATATAATTGATTAGGGTAGACATAAATATTTTATACCCTTAATCATTTTAATTGAATGATTTAGAGAGAATTCTTCACTGTTCATTATCAGTATGATCGTTACAATGTATGCTCGGTATTTACTAGTGTGATTAGGAGCATTATCTATGGTTTGATTAAATTTTTATTGGAATTATACTGTGGAAGTTTAAGTATTCAGAGGAGGAGAGCGTGGGTGGATTTTTACATAGGCGTATTTCAGGTTGGTAGGTGCCAGTGTAGTCTGAAGATGAGATCAGGCGCCAGCATGAATGTTCTAGGTGTCGTGATGATCTGATGTCCAGGATTCGGCAAACTTTGGTCAATCAAATTGTACATTGAAGTTTAATCAGTTTGGCTCTTTGATAAAAATACGAGTCGCTGTGTATCGCGGATTTATGGTTCAAGTAACTCGTGTCACCGATACTCCACTGTCTCGAGAAAACTTTCTGACCCGGTTACTTAGATATGACATGTATTTTTCATTTTCTTTTATCCTTTTCATTTTCATTGATTCACTTTTCTGATCGACAGATTCGTTAAAGCCGTCAGGATGCCTCGTGTCAGGAGACAGGTTATCCTGGAGGATCCTGCTGGACCCGTCACACCAGACATGGCTCAAACAAAATTGGGTAAGATATTCCAGACTCTTGTATGATCAAATCTAATTTTTTTATGAACGAGGCTCACACGAATTTTCTAATTACAGTCAAGACGGAGTTCATAGACGAAGGATCCATGGACGAAGTCCAAGCACAAAGGATAGCTGAGGAAACGCCAAGTCCTCATCTACAGGATCATCAGTATGGACAGACACCTTGTTACCAAGTAACCAGGAGACCAGCACAGCCTCCGCCTCGAGCTGAGGTACAATTTACAAGCTGATAGTACTAAAGTGTCTTGCTTGGATAAATTTGAATTATGTCTGGTCTGTAATGTTCATAGATTTCGGTCCAGGCAGTCAAGAGAAGACTGAACTTGGAAGTGAGTACGACAGGACCAAGTCAATCAGCCTTCAAGGCCCCACGCGGTAAACGCAGAAGGTCCGGTTCAAACTCATTGACGAGTCACACGCCCACAAAGAGTAATTTGAGATTATTACATATTCTTCAAGTATTATTTAATCTTCGTTGCGTAGAATTGTTAAGACTTTTTTTTAAGTAGCTACTTCTCGCTTAGGTAAGCCCGTAGAGAGGACACGGTACGACACGTCCTTGAGTTTGCTCACGAAGAAATTTATCAACCTGGTGGAAAGCAGTCACGACGGCGTGGTCGATCTGAATGTGGCTTCAGAGAAATTGGAAGTGCAGAAACGTCGCATCTACGACATCACAAACGTACTGGAGGGTATTGGTATTTTGGAGAAAAAGAGTAAAAATAATATTCAGTGGAAGTGAGTCGGATTTTATGTATATTTATTTTTTAATTCAATCTTAGGCTTCATTGAGCGTTTTACGGCTGTGGACGATGGATCTTCATGAAAATAATTTTTTATTACAGGGGTGGACAGTTGCCGGGTGAACAAAACGACATTGCTGACCTTAGGAGAGAGGTCGCCGATCTTGAGGCCAAGGAGAACACTCTGGACAGATTGATTCACGGTGCTGAGAAAAATCTACGTGAACTCTGCGCAGACAGGC
The DNA here is from genome assembly GCA_030142375.1 of Calameuta pallipes. NCBI lineage: Eukaryota > Metazoa > Arthropoda > Insecta > Hymenoptera > Cephidae > Calameuta > Calameuta pallipes. The sequence goes on from JARQSW010000004.1 coordinate 357,553, forward strand.
AATACGCTTACGTGACGTATCACGATTTACGCTCAGTCTCGGCCTACAGAGATCAGGCAATTATGGCAGTGAAGGCACCACCGGAAGCGACCCTTCATGTTCCTCAGCCAGTGAACGCCTTCGGTCAGCCAAAGGTAGTGAAAATAGAAAAAGTCATAGAAAATGGAAAAAGAAACAAATATAATCTTGTTTTTTCTGTTACTCGAACCAAAAAAAAAAAGCTCCAGATACACATGAGGTCACAACATGGCGAGATCGAAGTGTTCCTGTGTCCTGATGATCTTGGAGTGAAGTCGACGTCGAGTCCAGGACACAGGACGACGTCCCACACATCGTCAAAGATGCCACCGATGCCTTGTCTCCCTCCGGAACTGCTGGTCGGCGGAGGTGATGTCAAGGTGGAGCCTGTACCCTCTGTCGAGGATCATCTTAATCCTGATCCAAGTACTCCGATCACACTGACGCCTACTACCTCCTCAGCAAGAATGAGGGATGCTCTCCTATGTGAATCCGATGATTTCGGTCCTATGGGAGGTGGCAGATTCCAACTTCAGACAGAGGATCAGAACACCACGCCAGGTAGGGATCATCGGTGACAGACGAACCTGACATCCCAGTAGCTCGACGCTATTACGCTTTACGTTACTTATGTTTTTATAATTTATGCTTTACTTGAAAACTCGATTACGCTTTCTTTTTTTTTTTAAGATTTATAAAATAGTCATGCACTGTACATACTGACCAATAATATTGAGGGCTTGTATGCAATGTACATAGGAAACGAAACAGTGACTGAAAAGTTGTCAACCCGAAATGATATTCTTGTGGGAGCTTTGTAAGACTTTTCAGACTCTGTACTTTTATTGTAAAATTCATCCACGTATGCTTTTCTATGCTGGTTGTATAATGGGTGCATGTAACCATCATACACTTTTCTTTATTTTCAATTAACAAATTTTTTTAAGCATGAAACTTCACGCTATGATATTGCTTTTTCTTATTTCTTTCTTCCTCGACTTATCCTGCATTTAACTATATTCCCTTTTTTCCATTCGTTTCTGCTTTCTTCCTGCTTCATTATCGAATTCTCATATCTTCTAATAAATACGCTTTTCACACTCTTCCTACGTTACTCTACATGTTGTATCGCCAACGTGGTTTTCCAGAGGCGTTTCTTTCTAGTCGCCGTTTAGTCACTCGTTCAGGAATCGTTAATTCACAGAAACAATTAAAATTCCTAAAGAGTGAAGTTTGGCGACTTTGAAAGGAACGTTTCGAGACTCGCTTCTTTCTTTTCTCATTCTCTACGTGCAAACACAAGTAGTCGCTTTTCTTCTTTGAAATTCTCTGTATTCTTTTGGCCGACGACTATAGCCGTTCCCTGATGGAGCTCTGGCTGTGACTTGTGTGTTTAACATATGAAGATCACATCACAGGCAGAGTTCTACTTAGGTAACGGTTTACAACATCAAGCACTGTCGCGCGAAGGTACGTTTTTTTTTATAGTGACAAAAAAAAGTTGTACCTCGTAAACAATGAATAAACCATGTGATCTCAGTGAGAGAATCGTTCGTTCGAATTTCACAGTCACTTTCAAAACTTCATACCTGGAGGATTCAAGATGCTTGAATGATACACTAAAAAGATCTCATAAATCTGTGCTTTTAATAAATATTTATCAGATACCTTGCTCCGCACTCTTATGACAGATTGTGGGAACCCATGTTTGTTTATTGAAAAATCTCAAGATCTGTTTATACAGAAGCCTTTAGGGCAATGGAGTGTCAACTGTTTACATTTATTTAAAGTCACAGACAATGTTTACATCTCTATTGGACAACGTTGCCAAATTGCATTGCTTAATAGAAATTATTATCAAGCTACACATACGGTTCAAATTGGATGACCCTGTATAATTTAATATATAATTAATCCCAGCTGGAAACGAGGATCAAGGAATAACAATGCTTTTGGGATTTACACTTACCTTATAAGCAGCTATGGAATTGTATTTGTAGTCTTATTGTCACACAATTATTCATAATCTTTATATCTTATCACTTTGTTTCAGATATGAGTATTCTTGATTTCGGAGAGCCTCTCCTGTCCCTGGAACCACCACTCTCTGTAAACGACTACGCCTTCTCCCTGGGCACCGAGGAAGGCCTCACGGATCTCTTCGACTTTTCCTTCTAGGATCCAACGTGATCGTCCAAAATGATACGGCAATTTTTTTTTAAATCTCTGAGTTCATCTCCGGAGGGTCTCTATGAACGTGGGGCCACAACTATAAGAGGACATTAAAATGCCACTGACAAAGGAAAAGACAACACCGAATTCATGCTTCGCTCTCAACCAGTCATCCAGTCTATCATTAACTTCACCGTTCGTCCATCTCGACCCTGAAGATTATAATTTCAATAGCCAATCTGAAAATGGAACTTTTCACAAGCATCAAACTTTCTATTGTGTTTAGCGAATCTATTCCCATGGGCTACGAGGATGAACATATCACGTCATTGATGGAAACAGACACTTTGCTTTAATTCAATAGAGGAATCCTTTTTGGCTGGAAGAAATTGTAGCAAGATAAGAAAAAGGATGGACGTACAACCAACGAGAGATAACTACGAATTCCATGATGAATTTAAAAGTCCGTCTAGTTCGATACAGATAATTATTTCTATAAAGATATCGAGGACTTTCGACAGGTTTTATTCAATTTTCGAAAGGACGCGTGCGTTCACAATTTCCACGTACATTTTTTTAATCTAGGATAGACAATGGAAAAATAAGGGTAACAATGAAAACTCGCATGTACAGCGTATCTTTTTTTTTTTTTATTAATCTTCTCTTTTTTGATACTCGATTACATTTTTCTTAACTACCTATCTTTTTGGTTGTACATTTATTTGATTCTGATGCTACGTTTTATCACGAAACTCTTGACTCGTTCTACCGATCGTATATAACAATGAAGAAGAGAAAAAAAATCAATCATTTCGTCTATGCAACCAGCGAATGATTTACAAATTACGGAAATACTCGTCGCCATCCTATATTATCGCGTTTATTTAACAAGATGCTGCACCAGCTGTTAATCCGTCATTAGAGTCAGGAACACGGGGACGAACTCACTAATTCTGTATAAGAAATTAAACGATGAGCGAAAAGAAAGAAGATGAAAAAATTCAGCAAAACCTCTAGGCTATCATCTCGTGTAAACGCATATTTAATACTATTAATATTATCGTCTAAGATATTTCCAGGATACAGTACTATTCTGGACCTGATTAAGGGTCCCAACGGGAGGAAGTTCCTCGTCGTGCGGCTACTTCCTGGACCCGGTCTGAGATACGAATTACGTGTATTCAAAAAAAAAAGGACAAAAGAAATCAATGCAAACAAGAATCGAAAATTTACGGGTGAGAAGAAAAATTAAAAATTCAATAGATCTCAGCCCTGGTCCAGCTGCTGTGTCGCATTCTAAATCCGATGAGACTTTCTCACCCTCGACGACCCTTAAGGATGCGTACACTAATGTAACAACTTAGGGTACCTCCAAAGCCATAGTGCCTACACCATAAACGATCACAGAATTCCGACGAAAGAGAAAAAGAAGAAGAAAGGAAGAAGACAAAAATTAAAATTGTAAATACTTTACATACGTGCATATATACATATATGGGGAGCGTAATGTACACTCAACGGACAAATGAGAGAAAAAGAAAGATAAAGAAGAAAGCAAGGCAGACAAACACAGCTGACTCCTGATTACAGTTATCAATAGGATATTTCTCTATCGTTTTAGTTATTTTTAATGATTAATATTATTGAAGCATTAAACGAAAGATCGTTAGGTTATATAGTTACTTATTATCATTATTATTATTATTATATATATATACAAATATATATATAAACATATATATATATAATATTTGTATCGTCGCCAACAAGGAAATTCATGCAAGCCGCCTTAACGAAACATACCAATTAGATAATGGCTATACAAATATTATTATCACAAGATAAGAGAAGCAACGTGACTACCCTAAGATTTTTTATAATTTTTTTTTTTTTTTTTTTCTTTATTTGTCTCCTTGTTGTCCTGGTGCTTTTTTGTTCTTCTTCATCTTTGTAACATTGTTTTCTGTTAACGTCTCATTGTTTTTCGCGTATTCTCATGGTATATATATATATACGTAGTTAATTCTCAGGATGTCGAATAATCTGTTCATCCCCTTTGGTATTTTTCTTGTAGACGACGATTTCGGTATCGACGGCTTGCGTGAGTTTCCTCAGGTCGAAATTGTCCCTATTGGCGACTGCAAAAAAAAGAATCGTGCTAGTTTTTTTTCCCCCCTTTAACACAGTTAACGACGGCAGGTTTCTATCGGCGTTCGCTGTGAGGAATCGTGACTGCGAAAGAATGAAATATTTGTGCGAACGTTGCGTGTCAGATGTGTACATGGAATATATGGGAGATTGCGTGCATGTGCGTGTGGACAGAATGAGAAAATTGTGTTCGACTAAGCTGGAAAAGAAAAATGAAAGAAAATGAAACAAGAATATTATGGAAGGAACGAAGATAAAAGAAAGAAAGAAAAAAATTGAATTAGCAGATTTTCGTTTTTGAAAAACACCAGTGAGAGGTTTATGATATTTTTTACCTGAGTAGTATATATATATATATATATGTGTGTGTATATGTATATATACATGTTACAATTGAATCGTGACTCTCTTCTCTCTCTTTTTCTGTTCTATAAAAAAAAAAAATTTATGCCGCCTCAATTTTCGACTTTTCAGTTAAAAATAAATATTTTTCAGACTGTCGCACTGATTACGAGATCATTTCAGAATTAACGCGAGGATCGGAGGCTGATAAAATTTTGAGTATCAAACTGTGCTTTCACTTTGTGACTTTCGTTTGATTTTTAAAAGACTTTTTTCTGAGTCTTTCGAGAAAAGAGAGAAGAACGGAAGCAAATGAGAGAATTGGGGAAGGAGTTTTTGCGATTTATTAAAAAAAAATGAAAAAAAAAAAGGGCCAACCTAGGGAATGTATATTGGCTGGCTCTTACGAACGAGGCTCAGGTTTTTAAAACGTCGTCGACCTCAAACCTCAGCGCACTACTAGCCAACTAGATTAATTACTACATCCCGTACCTTAAACCCGTCCTTATGTCCCCTTTTTGAAGGGCGACATCTCCTTCCTTGAAAACCTTCTGCGAGGGAAGCATCATCGCGATGTTCGCAAAAAAAAACCACTTGGACTGTTAAGATACCTAAAAGAGAGACACAATGATAAGGAGTTGAGCGCCCTTACGAATTAATCGGAGCGCCAGTTCCCGTATGAGACGTCGCAAAAGAAAGTTATTAAATATAACCTTGTGTAACGTGATGAAAATTCTAGTGATTCTGTATATTCTACAACCGCCAACCACAATCCCCAGCTACGCCAGTGATACTCGGTACGTGCTGATTGACCGTCATGAAATTTATTTGTGTCCTGGTGGATGAGGAGTTTGTAGATTCGTAAAATATAAAAGCCACCCTCTAAATTTATGCTGAACCAAGAGGACGGACTGGAGAACCGCTGTGAGAGGATTCTTCTATGGAGACAGAGAATATAACAGGCTGTGTAGGATATGTGAAATGTACAGTATGGTGTATAAGTACTATACTGTACTATATTATACAATGCTATGTTATACTTTGACTGTACCTGTAATATACTAGGAGAGAGAGAGAGGAGAGGGGTGCGTATATGTGTACATGTGTATTGGCGAGAGAGGCGCGTGCGCAGCGGCAAAAAAGAAAAATGTCGGCAGTTGGCAGCCGCCGTTTCTAGCCGAGTGTCGAGAGCGGAGCTGGCCCTGGTAGTAGAAATCGCGGTGCATCCTAGCACGCGAATAACGCGAATGCCGGTGGACGCGAGTCGCGATCCTGTACCCGGCTGTATATACGTGTGAATAGTGTATTTAAGGCTAGTTTTACAAAGTGAGTATATTATAACAGTTAACCCCACAGAACCGTGAGTCCCGTCTCTTGGTGAGCAGCGAGGGTCTGCACATAAGAGGGGCGTCCGTGCTTGGTCGGCTAAGAGAAAAGAAAAGAAAGGAAGGAAAGAACAAAAAAGTGGGAAAAAAACGTGAAGACTGGGAAAATTAATTGGAGAGACCGAGAGTAACTCGGATAATCGGTAACCCGAGTTGATTCTTTCTACCGTAGAACGTAAGGGACGTCCAGGAGGTAAAAAAAAAAGGAAGACCAGTATACGGCAGGAGCAACAAGAGGAACGGTTAATCAGGAAGGAAGGAAAGAGAGAGGCTATACTCGAAGGGACGAGAGAGTTCTGCACTTGCTCCTAGTACTTCTTTTACTCGACCATAGCTTCTGGAGTCTGTGAAATTCATTTGGTTTATTCGGTGCCAGGGTGTGCGAGACTCGCTTTTTTTCATTGTTACAACTGAAAAGTAAGGTTATAAAGAGGAGTGCGTACACGCTTTATACGACGGTGTACTCGGCATCCGGGCTCTGCCTTTGTGTTCTTACGAGTGTTGTCAAAAATCCGGTGGCGGCGGCGCGCCGGGTATCCTCCTGCCATTGCTCTGCTGCCGAGTGGCGCTGTCTTTCTTAAGTCTCAACTGACTGGTCGGTTCGCATTGCCGAGGAAAGCGAGATGTCATGCTAGCCAAGCGAGGAACATGATCTCTACGTAGGCCGTTGTGTGGCATCATCCGGACGCCGTCAGCGAGAGGTGACAGCATCCTTATTGAGGATATACCTCCTATTCTGCGAAGTGGTGTGCTTGACAGGAACATGAAGTGGCTTGGTGCGGGAAGCGGCGCCGGCGGTGGGGGCGAGCCGGCACCCCCCATACAGCTGCACCATCCCTCTGCCAACGGTCACATACCCACTGTACGTATTGTTCTACCCTTAGTTTGCATCTTTTATTTGGTTCCTGGAGAATTTCGAGCTGTTGGAAAGGTCTTCTTTTTTTTTAATATTTCATTACTCGGCGGGATTTTAGCTCCGGAATAGCATGGGGCTGCACGTTGCTTGCGTCCTGTGGTCGCCTTTGTTTCCAATCATGGAATGTTGCACGTTCTTAGTTCTTTATTTTGTTGTGAAGTCATGATACTTAGATTATATATAAATGTTGAGGTTAGTTTGGAGCGTTTAAGCAGGATTTTTGTTGAGATTTTGATGGAGGTTTTGATTAGTTTGGTTATAGTGCATTTGTGGAGGTTATTGCGAGAGAGTTACAGTTAATTCTGAGGTATTGGGGCAAGTTGGTTTTGTTATAACGACTTTTTCTTTATCGTAGGAGGTTGATCAGTGTGCTCAAGTTATGGCTGGTGGCGATGGAATACGTATTCAACCTGGACAAACTCATCAAATGGGAGTCGGTAGGACTCAAGACGATGCTATGGTTAGCTATGTTTTTCAGCGACCAACTGAACCCGAATTTAACGCGCAACCCTCCAGTTTTCAAACAAAACAACCGCCTAGACCCTGGGCCTTAGCAGATGATGCTATTATCGATAATGTAAGTATCGACTACTTTTTAATATGTAGCTTTGACACAGCTATGCACAACTTTAACGAATGATTATTTACAAATTAGTATCGCTATGGAAATGTTGCTATATCCTCTATCGAAAAGACTAGGCATTATTAATATTACTATGTCTTACCGATTGGTTCCAGAACCATGACAAATGGAAGTATCCAATGACTAAGCTGGGAGTGCCGCAGCAAAGCCAACCACAACAGCTTGGCCTTCAAGCAATGAACAATGTTCACTTGCCCTATGAGATACACCCCATGCAACTTAAGGTAAATACAATTTAAAAAATGGCAATGCTTAACTGTCGCACCGTACCAAAGCACATAGCAAGGAGAATGATGGTTTTTATTGGCAGAAGCGAGTTTTCTGTATTATTCAGTTGGCATCCTTGCAAGTTGCCTTACTGGTTCTCATCCCCCTACCATCTCCCCCCCCCCCCCACACACACGCATATACCTACAGATTCATGATACGGGATACACGTGATAATGCTCCATATACATTTCCTGATATCTATCATCATCCATGATTTCTGGATAAAAAAGAACACAAGATCATGCATACTTTTGTGCATCTGTTATTGCAAAAAAAAAATTTCTCTTTTAATTATTTTCTTCATATTTTATATCCAGAGCGGAGCACCAACTGCAGAGCATCTTGTGTACCTAAACAATCAGATGACAGCTCAGCAACAGGTGGCCCTCTTTCACCATCAGCAGCAGCAGCAACAACAACAACAGCAGCAGCAGCAACAGCAGCAACAACAACAGCAGCAGCAGCAGCAGCAGCAGCAACAATTCAGAAACGGCCACGTGAGTACCAAACTTCCATTAATAGGTATAAAATACAAATTCGAATATGAAGCGTCCATTATACCAAACGAAATAGCATCCCTTACTCTGTCCGAAGAAAGATATTCCAAAATTGGTGAAGGACTATTTTCATATTCCTTGAACCCTCGTCAAATTTCACTCTGACCGGAAATGGAAATCAGACGCCGTCACTATCTTCAAATACAGAAGATCGTTGTCGAAAACAGTGTAACGGAAACATAGTGTAGATGGCACTGTCAATTCGATTCTAGCGTTTCTAGAATACGAATTCCAGGTGGCTTTCGTACAGATCAATTAATAACCACTGACCGTACACACAAACTGGCTTAAGCCATAAAAGCCCACGCCACTCCTAACCTACGTATTCGATCGCCCACGAAAATCTGCTCTGGATAGATGCACAATCAACCTCCGGACTCCGTTCACCCATGTGCAACATGCTGCACCCATGTTCTCCGTTCGAAGATTAGGCTGCCATTCACAACTGCGTACAGCATTGAGCATATACCCACCTGAAGGATTCACCGCGTCACTTTAGTGACAAACAAACTTGCGTTTCGTAATTCCGCCAGAGGAGGAGCTGGCTCAGCCTGAACCTACCTTTCTTCATTGTTATTACTGTCTTGTTCTTCTTTATTTTGAAAGACAGACTCATGCAAAAAGGTAAACGTCCACGTCAATAATACATATTCTACTCGACTACTCGTCGGAGAAAATAGAACAAGAAATTTCATTTCTCGTTTATTTTTACATCATATAGCGCACCAAGTTCCTTCTCTTTAATACGCCGTCAGCGTCGATTTACTATATATCGCATATCCGTGACGTAGACTCCCTCGTCAGTTCTGTGACGCGTCCAAGATTATTTTTTCATACGACAAGCAACGGGTCGAGATCAAAGTCTGTATTGTAGAATGCCCGGAGGAACGTATAGCAGTGTCATCTTCAAGAGAGAAGAGAACGAACTCCCTAATCAGGCCGTAAAAGGAAACTAAATTCCCATATCCAGATCGACACCCATATCTTTATGGGTTTGACGCCCAAGATATGAAATACCCTGCAGAGTTTTACCGAGTCATCTAACGCCCACGTCGGGCAATCAGGGTTAACAAATCCGATTGAAAGAAAGAAAAGTAAATTCACGAGCCGCAACGAAGATCGACTGGGTAGCGTTAATTCTTATCGGTGAATGGCAGTCTGAGAAATATATGCAATATTAATATACAGTTACGCGAGACGTGTCCGAAATGTTGCTTATAAGTCTCTGGAGAATTTTCAAAATGTGTGTGCAAATTTAACGAATCTGAGCAGGGGACCCCCCTTGGCAAGGCCCGGCCCGTGACGCGTGGGTCCCCGCGGAATCATGTCAGGGCCAGAATTTGGCCGTTTGGCAAGCGCAAGCGGCAGCCTCGGCCTTAGATTAGTGTGTGCGCGTGCATACATATATATGTGATGTTGGCCTCTCTCTCTCTCTCTCTCTCTCTCTCTCATATATATATATATATTCTGTCTCTCTCTATCTCATTCTCTGTCGACACTCGAGGCAGTGACCTTCGCTACGCGAGAAGCTCTCGCGCCGGCGGGTGCGCGCGAATACGCCAAGTCAGTCGAGCCGTTTACTTTTATATTTCTATCGCGGAGCTCGGTCGCGCTCCCACGTGCACTCTGTTCTGCGGAAACAAAACGTGGGACGTCGAGCATCGCGACGCTCCTACATAACGCAGGTAACGTCCTTCGATAATTGTAATAGAGCTCGTCGACTGAAAAGCGTCGCTGAAGTCGACCCCATCGACGGGATCGCATATGCGTTATGGTTTTAGCCGATACGTATTTTACTGCTGCATGGTGCGTCGATAGATGCCTGACGTCTCTGTAGGCGTCGCGGCGATGCTGCTCGCGATTGCGAACTTTTACGGAAACCTAGAGATCGCTGTGTGCATTATATCTTGTACGCCGTACGACGTCCATCTGCAAGTTAATTATTTATTAATCGAGTTCCTCACCAGGAGGCAGGGTCGTTGCTTATCGCGTCGAAAACAAGGAGTTCCTTCTGTCTCCATTACCTGACCTGGTACATCAGGAAGCGGACAATGGAGGTCTGAGAACGCGTAGAACGCACAAGCGGTCTGCGACACCTTGGCTTATTTTCGCAGACTGTATTTCTTACTGGTGTCACGCTGATTACTCGTTGTCGGTATCCTGACTGTAGGCAACGTAGGGGATACCTAATTGTCACTGTTGGGTTATGGATGAAATTGTGGTCTGCTACTCTGGAGGTGGTACTTGCTTAATAATTTATGACGTATTTCCTCTACAAATAATAACAACGTGTCATTGATGATTTTGTACTGGTATACAAATACAGTTACCAGTTTGCGTCTGATCGCTCGTCGACGGATATCGACTCTCAAAGTTAATGAGTAATATTTCGCAGTAATCGGACGCACACCTTGATTCGTCCATTTCAATATTTTCTATTTTTACCTCTTCAAGCGTCCATCTAGCGGTGGTCACTCCAACTACCCGTGTACTCCGCGCGGCTCAGAAATTGCCCAAAAAAAACAAACAAACGACGTAAACGTCTTCCGCCTTGGATTGTAATCAATGCTCAATTTAGCTCACACACGACTATAGCCGATAAGAGTCGACGACAGTGTTTATTATAGAGACAAGACCCAGGCTAACTCGATGATCAGTGATCCCCCTCTTACCAATGGAAGGTTAAGGCGTGGATAAGCCGGAATCGGAGCAGCAACGAGGTAAAAACGAAGTTTCGTGACACCTTTCGATCGCTGCGAAAAAGAAACATAGAAAACTTGGTAAAACCCTTATATCGTAGCTTAGCTGAAGAGAATCATCTTTATGTCTCTCCCGTGTAACGGATAAGCGACCATAACCTCTGTATTGCCGTATAAACAGAACAGAAAATAGAAACACTCACCGTCGCGTATTCACGGAGAAAACTAATGGGGATCTAGGGAAAGGTAGAGTCTCTGTAGTAGAAACGACGGGGACCACCAGGGTTTATGTATATCGGGCGTGCGTCAAATGTTCACGAGGACATTGCGGAGCGAACGCAAAGGTAGATCGACGGCGATAGTCCGTTCCCATTGGTCGTTGGGTTCGATGGTGGGGTTGAACGAAGCAAGGTTACCAACTAGTACCGCCAGACGGCGCCTCCATCGAGCGTCGTTCTTTGTTTCGCCGTGAGGCAGTCTCCATCCAGCAGGCCGGCTAACGAAATTCGACAAACTCTCGACGCTGAGCGGTTAGCGCCCGACGACGCCGCGTCGCGATGCCAAAACGGACGTGAGTAGCACGCAATCGAACGCGCGGCTCGAGAACCTTCCTGTAAATAGCGGTTGCTGTGCTGTGTCTCTGTGCGTCGTGCACCTGCGATTTTTTGAATAACCCAACAAGGAATAGGACACGCTCGAACATCAGTGACGCGAGGAACTTTTTATTCGTATACGTCGTCATCGTCATCGTCATCGTCTTCTGTCGTCCTCTCGGTAACGTTATCTCGGATACACATACCCCCGGGTGCTGCCGCCGAGGACAGAGTGTTTTTCGTGATTCACACCTAACGTCAGGATAAAGCCACACGCTTTTCTCCCAGTGAATTTTTGACAGCCACGAACCGGACGCCACTACTACCCACCAGCTAGACGCAGCGATGCCTATTCACTGTCTTTGACACTCCGCTCTGTAAATACACCGACATCGAGTCTTATTGTTGTTGTTTTCGATAGTATCTTCGCTGCTACTATCGCTTGGCAATTTCGTAATCTTGTATCGATATATCGAGATCGTTTGACGCGATACTAATAACGACAATTACGGAGTGGCAGTTTACGTGCGACAGCGCTTCAGGATAACAAGGAGGATCGTTGGCTTCTTTTGGTCGACACCACGAAGAAAGTTTTCGTGGAGACAAATATTATATATATATATATACTCGGGCAGTGCTGGGTGGTTAATCGGCGTTCGCGCCCCCTGAACGTCGTCGCGACGACCCGCGTCGTTTCTAACGCACGAGAAACTCGCGAGGTTATATTTCTAATCGGGACTCCTCGTTACGGCGGTATACCTTTATTTAATTGACGGATCGTCGACCGCGGATATTTACTTGTGGATACGTATGTATATGTGTGTGTATATATAGCTTTGAATTTAATAACGTGGTGCCCTGTGGTTGTTGTTCGTTCGTACTGTTTTATCGTGCGTCCTTCTTCAGTATTCTCTTGGATTTACTGGTGGTGTGAATATTTAGTTTTATTTAACTGTGAAACGTACGGCAAGGAATACGCGTGGTTTCGTTATTTTTTTTCTTTCCTATTTTCTCACTGTGCATATCTCTTCCTGTGGTGGTTGTTTCTGGCGGGTGCCAAGTGCCGTGTGCCGGGCACGGGGTTAACAGTGAATTTCACGGAGACGACGACGCGGGGTGAGAGAACCTTGGAGACGGTGGAGAGTTTCGGCGTGGGATACGGCCAGGGTGCTAACACAGGCGACTGGATGAAACCACCGGGGGACCTTTTTCTCTACTGCGACATGAAGGACCTGGGTGCCGATATGGTATTTAGATGAGACAGTACAATTGATCGTTTTATCGTTACTTTTGGCTATTTTTAATTATCTAAACGTCACCGATAATATCCTGGAATTATTTTTATCGGTCGGTGGCGTAACGCCGTGGTACTAGATTGATATCCTGATGTAACGATGCTTCTCGTTGGCGAGTTTCGCCGTTGGCTCTTTTGAGGTTATGTTGACGCGGAACTGTTTTGCTAATCGATTATTGGCCTTTATTAATTCTATCTAGTATGGGAATTTTTTTTTTTTTCGTGGCCTTTATCTCTTGTTTTCTTTATGGATTCTGTCTCTCTCTCTCTCTCTCTCTTGGTCGTCCAATGGATCCCACGACGCCATATTACTGCCACTCTCGCCATTGGCTTTTCGACCCTTTTCAATCATGGATACCCGATGCTCCGTGTGATTACTCTTCGTCATTATGGATACTGTTGATTTTACGTAGTTTCTTGTTTTTTTCGTTTTTTTTTTTCCTGTTTCACGTTCCACTTTACCTACTTGCGAACATTGGCTTAGAACCTTGTGCGGTTTTCCTACGAAGCGTGAAATCTACTGGCTGCGTCCGTTATTTTTTTATTTTTTTATCAGACTAAAGGAACGTAACACGCGTTCTTCTTCTCTAGCATCAAGAGACCGTTTTTATTTATTGGTGCTCGTTCGTCGTCAATTTTCAGGATTCACTCGTTTCATCTCGTGTTTGGATTTTTTTTTTCTTTTATTGACAATACCTGCTGACTGCTCACCTGAGTATCTCGAGTCGTATCTTCGCTTCACTGACCTATCCAATGTTGAGTCAACTTCCTTCACACCTCTTTGTTTTTCCATATTTTTCTAATATAACAAGCATGCATACCAATCTCAAGAAGTAAAGTTTCTTATCTGAATTTGCTTTTTTTATTTTTTGACAATTTTTTTTTTTTCATGCTCACGTTCAATTGACACTTCATGTATATACGTCGACTAGCTTTTCTCATTATGTTTGACGTTAGTTCCCATTACTGTTTTTTGCCAATGACAGTTCAATTTTGGACAATTACTTTTTATTCGAAAAGTCGACGAACCAAGCTTCGTAAAAATTTGTAACTCCAAAAAAAAAATCCATAGCTCATAGGGAGAAAAAGTCAAAATTCTTTTTTTTTCCCCCACCTCTCAGAGATTCGACAGACACCGTGTTCCGGTGTCACGGGTAAACAATGTCTTGCTCGAGTGTCCAATGTAAAAAAAACTGACAGAAATATATGCAATGTATTCGATCATATTCCCTCAGTTCTCTCAGTACGATGTTTTTGTTTACCTTCTGCCAGTCCAGGGGAGAAAAGCCCATCTCCGATACCCCGAGAACAATTCTTTCCCTCCTTACCTCGTTCATCGCGCACTTCGAGGCACAAGAAAGCCAAAACTCCTCTTCGTCCGTTATCTATATAGGCAAAGCGTAAGCGGGACGGACGTCAGTCCCGTGGTTATTGTTTGTATAAAGGTACGTTCACATCGCACCCAGCAGCTCTCCGCGTTGTCGCCTAAACGTAAGGACGTGCGAAATCCTCGAAGCAGGTTGGCAACGGAGTCTGGAGGATATCCTCGGCCGTCACGATCATAAATAACCAGGTACCTTCTGATCGCGCGTAATAATACATTTAATCAATGTGACTCCTCGCGATAAATATTTAGCGTCTGGACATTTGGTCGAGTCGCAGTGGAAGGTGACAACAACCTTGGTTCGTTTCTTCGGTACGTACGCGCGTGGGGAACGGAACGTGAGCAGGGTTATTCACTGGTTCGTTCAGTTACATAATATATGTACGTAAATGATAATTGTACGTAAATTGTGTTTTTTTTTTTCCTAGTACACTCACTTCCATGTCCTACGTGTAGTGTTTGTTACGGACTGTCAGAATCCTTTCCCTTTTATACCTAATGTGGCACGATGTTATATATATATATATATATCTTCCTTCAGTCCCGCCGCCATTTTCTCCTCCACCTTCACTCACGTCCTGTACAATTCTCTGCGCTCCGCGTTCAATCCTGCTGCCCGCTCGTCACGAGGATTTCTCCGTGGCAGCAGCCATTGACACTGAAATTTTTTATCCGACGGACAGCTGCGTATACGATTAACGATGTCAACACGAGAAGCCCCAACGTCTCCCGAGGCCTGTGAACAGGGCCTAAGACGCTCTCGACCCTTCTATGATACCTGCCCCGCAAAACCGGCTGTACTCTTTCCAGCCGTCGGCTCCTGCAAACCGACGTTCGTTTATCTTACATCGTCGTAGGCTTCGCAACGTGTAACGCGACAGCCAATCTGCTCCTTCGTTTATCGCTCGTACTCCGGCGACGCCGGGTCCTTTCCTCTTCTTTACGTGCCGCGACTGGGCTACGCCGAGTTTCCACGTGGAAGTTTTGCGACTGTCGCTCGCTTGCGTACGCCGCTGTCTCTGTACCCTCGGCTACTTGGGACGGATATACGCTACCGCGCGTTTCACTCGGGCGTGTTTATGATTTTAACTGGTTTCTTTTATATTTTTTTTTTAAAGACTGGAGAACGTGTTGCAGCTATTTGACATTTTTGAGGTTAGGTTTTAACAGCCGTTGTGTCGCTCTTGTTTCTTTTTCATACTGTTTTGTCTTAATATCAACGCCGTATACGGAAAGCTTCATACGTGCACTGAAAGAACGGGCGTGTTTGTGGGTACGACTAGGAATATCGATTTCTGCCGTGACTCATTCCGTCTTTCCTGTGGCTCATCGCGAAGGTTCAGGGTTGTTCACCGGGTTCTGGCCTGATTCACTTGTGCACCGTGCACAGGTCTTGGCTGTTTATCAGTTTGCGCTAGTCGTCTTTAGACTTCCTGACTATGATAGCTGAGGTTGCTCTTCGACGAGGGATAAACGAGGACCCAGGTCTCTTTGTGTCCTTCGTTAACTCTCAGCGGCTTCCTTCTGCTGCGGTGTCTCCTTTCTTGTACTGTAACAGGTGGCCGTTCCCAATTTGACCTTGGATTGGGAAAGGTCGATCGGGGAATCGACTGACGTCGCCTTAGGAAACTCTCCACGGCCATCCAAGGCTGTTTCCTTCCACCTTTCTTCTCTGGTTTCCATTAAAACTATTTTATCGCTTCTTGTGCTACAACTTCTTTCTCTCTTTTTTTTTTTTCTTCCACGCGTTATTTCTTGTGACATTATTCCTTCTTTTTTTATGGGAAATTCAAATTGGTCAAGGGTAGTACCTGGTGATTTTTCTTTTCTTATGTCACGCATATTGTGGATCTGGGATCATTGGATAATATTTTGGTATGTCGCTTGGTGGAATCTTACTCTTAGTGAGTTATGAATCTTTGTGAGGATATAGGCTGATGTATTTTGCTAATTTTTTATTTTTAATTTCCTGTTGACAGGGCGGTGGGGGGGGGGAGGTGCGAGAGGGAGACAGTTAGGTACTTCTTATCTTGAATTTTTATTATGATTTGCTTTTAGGGGATTATTTTTAATTGAGTGACGTCATTCAGTTCTTGCTTTGATGGAAATTGGAGACGATTTTTCAACATTTTTTATCTCTAGCAAAATTTTTCTTTTTAACTTTGTTCCTTGTTTTACTTTCTGAGGCTTTTTTTTATCAACGATTTTTCTTCTCTCGTGTCGCGTTACACTTTTACAAGTATATATTGAGAACCCCTGACCGTGACATATCGTACCCGGATCATTGTTGTCCTGGCGATAAACATTGCCTAAACAAACAACTGCTGTTTGCCGCGTGCACCATCGCCACATGAAAAGTCGGTAATAATCGAGGCATATTTTTTTTTTCCTTCGTCCTTTGCCAAAGCTTATGATAATTTTTCATACCTCCCCTTTGGCTCCTCGGTATCACGCACTTTATCCATCACAAACGTAGTTAGGTAGCCCTCGGAGATATTGAGCGCGTCGTGCAGACGGGGATCATCGGGTTCGAGATTTACAACAAAATCAAAAATTTTTCTTGCTTTGAAATTCTCATTTGTATACGGTTCATCGAGGGATGGATTTAACTGACACATGGATCTTCGTGCAACGTTACTGTAATTTTTTTTTTTTTTTCTGTCGTTTGTCCATAGTAATTGTCCGAGACTTTTTCCTTTTTAGGCATTGACCTTTGACTCCGTCTCATAATTGACATTAGCGGTTACGTCGTTTCTGGACATTTAGGAATTTTTCTTGTTCTCTAGACTCTCCCGTTGAGATAACTTTTCTGGGTGCCTGGGATTACGCGGTCACTGTTATGAATTTCAATGTACAGATTTCGACCAGTTACTTCTTCATTTAATTTTGCCTACGCATTGTTGCTATTATCCTCTGTCAATTTCTTTCGCCTTTCACACACTTTTATATTGTATTTTTATATACCGTAGTCTATTTCACAAATCTATTCAAGATATCACACCATACCGATCGTCGATCCCACGTGGCTTTGTTTGCGACTTTAGTTCCGATAACTGAAATGTGGCGCTGCAGTCGCATCGAATCTCTTTCAAACGGTCGAACGCACGTCTTTTTAACTCGCACCGTCATTCTGGCACGTTACCAGCTTTTTTTGCTGCCTTTGACGTTTCGTCGGCGTAAGCATTGAATTTTTATGGTTAAAAATTTTTAATTGTTTTTTTTTTTCTAATACGTCATCGTGGAGTCGGTACGCGACAGGATTCGTACCAACGACAAACCGTCATTGATTTGTCATTTTTCTCTGACGATGGTTAACGTGTCGATGTTTTATTTTTCTTATTACTTCATTTCATCCACGTGCATTTAGTCTGTTGTGTAAATCGAGATAATGCTCTGCGTCTGGAGATTATCGATTAGCCGTGTGGCTTGTAGGGTTTGGTTAGCTTGTGTCTTTCGGTAAATATCGTATACTTGACGGGTTGTACACGGTAAATACCCTGAATCCTCTATGGCGAGTCTAGACTGCTTTTTGGTTATCTTGCCACATAGGCGACACGTCTTCGTAGTCAGAACATTCTAGGTTAGATTAAGTTACCTGATCTTATAGCTGAAATGACATCTAGAGTCTTTGAGTATTTCGTGACGGTTGCCATGGTGATAAACAATTTCGAGGGAACATTCGGAAGTAGACCGGAGACTCTTGGCGCTGTCGGCAATGCGCTCCCAGTGTTGTTTTTTTTATACGCGGGAATCGTTTACAACGACGGCGGAGGTGCTGGAAGATACGTATAAGGAACCGTGGATAGAGAGAGAGAGGAGCTATGGTGTTGACAGAAATGTTAACCTAACCAATACGGTGTAATCGTGCAGTGTAAATTTTGTACATAACCAAGACACTTGGGATTTCACGAGGAAGTGTCTCGTCGTCCGTAAAAGAAAAGAAAAAAATGCTAAAAATTTTTGTTTGAAAGGAAAAAGTGTCAAGGTGCATTCTTTGCAAATATTCTTCACGTCTACGTACCTTCCCGTGCAGTGTCTCCGTGTTCCTGGGTTTACGTGAAGATTTTTTTTTTTTCGCGATCCTACAAAGTGGTGGAAAAAGTGCGGTTGGTACCCGTTCTGATTGATTCTTTTTGTTTCTCTCTCTCACTCGTACGTCATACTCATTTGGTCGTTCTGTCTTTCTCATTCTCACAGAGAGTCTCTGGCGTCCTGTCACGTCGGTAAAACAGTACTCGAATACTTTTTTCCCTTGAATACTCGTCGGATAAAGCAGCGTCGTCCAATACGCAGCTCTCCCTGTGCGTAAAAACATTCAACACACGTTCGCAGCAAAGGACCTCTCGACTCTCTGTGCTTGTCTCTCGCGCGGGCCGCTCCGGTTACTCCGGAGGACAGTGGCCGTGACCCGAGTGGGACCTGGGGAGGGTCGGTGGCCCCGTGGCAGCAGCAGCAGTAGCAGCAGCGGCTTCCACCACCAGCTAGAACTCCCACGTCTCTACGCAACTATACGTCACCTTATACTGTCTGTATATACGTATACAGTACCCGTGTTTTCAGCTATACTCAAAGCTATACCCTCTTGCCACTATCCGTATAACCTCTTGCTACTAACTTTTCTCCTTCGACAAGGATACGTTTATAACGTTCCACCTGAATGATCTGTATGCAAACTGCTAGTTGAGTACTTGCGCCCGGTACTTTCTCTCCGTACTGCAATTCATTGCTATGCGTCTACTTGTACTGTACCTGTTGTATGGTCTTTTTTTTTCTCAATATTTTACTGTACAGTAAAAGATTCTTTTTTTTTTTCTTCTTTTGTACTATTCCCTTTTATGGTACTGTAATGGTACCTTCTCTCTTTTTTTTTTTTTTTTTTTGTAATGTTTCCGTACATGTTTTTCTCCCTTTGACTACCTCATACATCTGTCTCGGGACCTTCTCTTTATATCAACCTCCTCTCCCCCCGGTCGTCCTACCTACCTACCCACCACTGTCACCGACAGGGTGTATCCCGCGAGAAGATACGCAGAGACGGTAGCGAGCGCGACGTCGTTCTCATCGCACCGACGCCGACGACCAGCCGCGACGCCGTCTCCGTCGCGACGCGGTCGATACGCCCGGCACCAACCCCCGACTGACCGAGCCGCCCTTCCTTACCTTACCTTACCTCAAGATTACCTTACCTTCTTTCACGGATAACCTAACCTCAATTGACATGGGCATCATCGGCGTACCCAGCTGGCCCGAGCATGTATTTCTGGTATTTCCTTTACGTTTTTTTTTTTTTTTATTAATGTCACGTAAAGCCTCGTTCACTCTGGGGTCTTGTGCAAACGATATTTTTCGATATTCGTTCGCTTTCGAGACTGACTTATGACGTATGTTGTTATATTTATTTTAAATCAAATTATCCTCCGGAATTAACTTCGGACCATTTTTATTTTTTATTTCTTGGGAATTATCCAGTTTGACAGTATTGCTAGTGATTTTTTTTTATCACGCTTAACAGATCTGTCTCTTGGATAAGAAAATCTGCAATCTCATGGACTTTTCGTTAACGACATTTCTAGTCGCCTTGAGGTCTCGTCGAGATTAAACGCATCGTCGTGCCCCTGCTAATTTCATCATTATGCAGTGGGACTGCAGTGCCGTGCTCAGGGGCGGATCATTTTTTTTTTTAGTAATTTTTTTTTCGTATTTTCAATCATTGTCCGTGATAATCTTGACCGCTACGAGATCGTCCACAGTCACTTTTCTTGGAGACACCTTTTCTCCCATACGATTTCTAACCGGTTGTCTTAATGGGGTTGGGACTCGGAAGAGGGGGGGAACCAGTTTTGGATTTTTTTATCGTGGCGCCACGCGCTACCCATAGATACCAACAGAAATAACAAGAGACGAATCTCCTGGTGGGATCGATAATTCAATTTTATTCATTTCTGACCGAAATGCATCATTGACGGTTTCACTGTAGCGAGGATCCATCGTGAACAGGGGCGGACGGGTGGGGGGTTCGAGGGGGGCTCCTATCGATTGCAATACGTTATCTCGGTATTGACTTTCGTTTTGAAATTTCTATGGGGAATTTTTTTTCGTTCTCTTTACACGTACGGTAAAAAAGCCAGTGAAGAAAACGGTTAACGAATACGAAATATAAACAATAACGAAATTAAAATCCCTATGGACGTGTTTTTATGGTACTCGTAGCCACCAGAGATAAAAGTTACTGCCGCTTTCGAGATTCGACTCGTAGCGGCCTTTTTTTCCTACTTCCGTTTTTTTTTTTCCCGTCCAGAAATTTTACTCGGATTGTTTCTTACTTTTTACTAGTTACTCGCGTTGTTTCTCCTTTTTTTGTAGGACGAATAAAGAGGTACTTCGTCTCGCTCCCTCACTTTGAAAATTTTCGAAAACCAAGGAAATCGTCTTTTCACCAGGTTTCCACAACGCAGCTCCCCACCCAATCAATTGTATACCTCGAGGCTCAGTTTCCATGAAGAAAATCGTCGGCTTTGCCTTCTTCCCGTGCCTTTCGACCGCACCGCTGCAACCTTATGCAATCGACTGCATAACTGCATCCATACACAGCAAGACGTGTCCTACGCCTGTTTACATCCTACGTCTCTCTAGCTCTCTCACTAGCGTAGGCAACTTTGCTCGGGTCTGGTGACTTCGATGTTAAATCAGTTGAGCCGCATACGTTCGGTTATGACTCTAGGGATATTTCGCGTGTAATTGCCACTCCGACTAATACCACGGTGCCTGTCTCGTACAATAATAAGAGTGCGCGGGTATGTCATTAGTTGTTCTGGTTATGCGAAAAAAAAGAGTCTGGCTCGTTACGTCACTGACCTGCCTCTGCCTTAAGACTGAGGTCAGGATCCGAGTGTTCTGCGGTATTAGGTCATAAAGCTTCCAGAAAGATGGAATATAGTGTGATATGAGACGGCGAGGGGGGGGGGGTGGAAGATATCTATAATCTTACCGTAAAGTTTAGAAAATACAGTGTATATAGCTCGTGAAGGATCTGGAGAATTTTTTTCATTTTGTTAGCCAGGTCGAAAGGTCGATCTCCGGCATTTAATACTCCGGTCCAGGTGCCACGTAATGGCCATCCCCCTAGGAGTCATTTTCGTTCTGTTGGTACGGGAGATTATGGTGGTGCGGTGGATTGGAGGTAAAGCTAGAAAGAGAAATTCACTGTTGTGTTGGTATTAATGCTGGGTGGGGATAAATGTCGCTGTTTTGGTATTCCTGATAATACCGGCGACTGTAGTTCAACCATTTGCCACACAATGGACATTGTTTCTAGGGTTGAGTTTTGTGAGGTAACGTTGGACTAGGTTTTCATTGTGTTTGTGCCCCCCCCCCTTTTTCCCCTCAATCTTCGCCCTGATTCACCTCGAGAATTTACGTAGCATTGCGTCATAGGCTTTGATATTTACCCACTTATACATGGTATACGGGGTATTACGGTGCAATGTATTTATTTCGTAATGTGGTTCGTGTCCGTGCTAAGTGTCCGAAGCTTATACGATTTGACGTTTTCTGTTTCAGATCGCACCCTCGGCAAAAAAGCTATGGGGCGTCGACGAGGGCGGCTCGAAGGACGAAGGGGGTGTAAAAGGCGGTGGGATACTACACCTGGGAGACCACCAGATGTGGCGCGATTCTACCTGGAGTACCTCAGGTATTGGAATTATTTATTTTCTATTTTGCTTTTTTTTTTTTCAAGTTCATATATAAAATTTAGGAGTCCGTATACTCCGGAACCCGAAGGAATTGGAAGTAATCAGGAACCCGGAGAAAAAATTGTTTGACGTCGCTAAGGGGCTGGAAGAGGAGTTGGGTTAATGTTGCTATTGAAATACGTCATTACGTTGTCTGTCGTTAACGTTGGGGTAAGACCCTGGACCTGGTGCACCCTCCTCGTCGCACGTTAAACGGGCCACGCTTCGGGCAGATCGTGGCTGGTCGCGTTTTCATGTGTGCGACGTGGCGATGGGTGCAACGCGGCTGTTGCTATGGCGACAGACGCCCGGCATCGGTAGCGGTGGGGGCAACGTCCGAACGCCCAGGCTCGTACCTACTCATCAACCCCAGGGGCTCTTGGTGTAACCCCTAAAACCTACCCCTTCGAATGCTACCTACAAATAGCTGATCTTGCTCTTGGGCCGAATAGACCTGGACTTGGGGGGCCTAACCGAAGATGCTGGGGATGGTTGATGTGTCTCGTACTCTTATCTGTATTTCATTTATTTCGTGGTCGATGTTGATGGTGGAAGCTACACCTGAAATTTTTACTCTTTGCATTGACTTTTATCTACTTTCTGACACTTTCGTTATTTCACATGGCTCTTGTTTTATTGATCGATGCTTTTTTTCTTCATAATTTCAGATCACGCTGTTTCACAACCGATCTCGATGGGTACCGGTAGACGTATTGGGGTTGGTACTGGGTACCATCATCAGACTTCAGAGGGTGCAGTTCTCAGCCCCAGAAGCAGGTTTGTATATTTAAAGAATTATTGTTATCACTTAGGAATCGTTATCATGGAGATATAGTCAGTCTATGGGTTCAATATTTTCTTTTTTGTTTTTTTTTTCTATTTTTGACAGGTCGAAAACAATGATATCGTTAGGAGGTTGCACCACGTGGTTTTACATAAGATAATTTAAATGTGGGCTGGAGGAGAGAAATATATTTGTGTTAAAAATCATGTACTTTAGTACTGTCTGGCATAAATTTTATGCCATGTCATATATGTGACTCCTTGAAAATTTCATAGTTTTCGACCTCTCAAAAGAGATACATTGAATTCGTGAACGGACTATAGGTACTCGGTTTCACGTGGAGCCTAATCAAAGAGGGGGGAGCTTGATTGATTCACTTGATGTAGAGTTAAACATGTGCGTGATGAGATTTTGTATTCAGATATCAATGGTGGAATCATTAATGGTGACTAATGGACGTATATATATATATAGGTATATAACATTGCATAATTAATGATAAGGACATTGTATTAATCAAAGTACTGTGCCGCGAGCTTTGTTACTGATAATGCAAGAATATGCCATCAATATATAAATATATGCTTGGGAGTTTAAAGTGGAAATAAAAAGTTTAGACCCATCCCCCCCCCCCCCCCCAGGAGACGCCTAAAACAATCGATTATTTACGTTTGGATGTATAAAATTTAATGGATAAGAAACCACGCTCACCAACGTTATTTCTTTTTTTAGCGAGACTGGCGGTCTTGGTGTTAAAATGGTGGAATACGTTCTTGGATCGAGTCCTACCACCCCAAAGGATCTGGAGCCTCGAATTGTCTCGCTGAGATTGGTAAGGAATCCCTTTTGGATTATTGTTATTCGCTAAATGGATGAGGTGACGTGTATATATGCTATTTTGATCTCGTATGCCGGCAGAACTCGGATGCCGATAAAAAGGAGAAGGAAAAAGGTTCCGCGAGTCCATTTGACGGATCCAAGGACGATAACGGTCCTCAGGGTAACGGATTGGCCTCCCAGAACGGTCTTGACGATGACAAAGGATTCAAGTGAGTAATCCCCCCACCAGCTTCCCGAAGGATCCTCCTCCTCCTGCGCTGCCCTTTAGGGTGTTCTCATCTCGATGGGATTAAACCTCACCGTCACACTCTGTAATCCTTAAGCCAGCATCACAACCCTGCTGCGTTCTTCGATTGGAAATCGATCTGTTTGTCTTTACCATCCTGACTTACCTACCGCGAGCAACTCCTTACCGTCGGCGAATGGATTTGCGCTGTTGTTGTATTATTGTCATTGCGCAACTGGTTGACGCACAGGATAAAACCATGAGAGTCTATGACGATATTACTGCTCAAGGGCAAGCTTATTCCACGATGGTATTCGTAGGAGAATGTGGTGGTGACGGGTTTACTTCTTTGACTAAGGATACTACCCACTTGGGTTCTCGCTCGTCTTTGTCCGCCATCTAGCGGCATTTTGTCCAACTCTGCTCTCTACCTTACCGACGCTCGTTCCTTCAAGATTTACTTTGCCTTGCGCATTCTTTTGTTTTTCGTAATCGAAATCGTCTGATAGAGCATTTTTTAAAATTGTTTTACATTTTTTTTTGTATACAGAAACTTCTGTTGCTACAAAATGACTCCTTGTCAGATTTCTCTATGGTATCTAGTCTAGCTCCGTCGGTAACTACTGCAATGAAACTCCATTGAGAATGTATCAAGGCTGTACTACAGATCTTTCACTGTTCATTCTTTTTTACTGGTATCCATTACTAACTTCCTACACGATATCGTGTCTCCTAGGCCTATAGCTTCGTTCTCAATATTATACAAAATGCACCGTTACCGGTAATAAATACAAGCCGGATGAAAAACCTGCGCGACAAGTTCATCGTTTCGTTAAGTGATACTATTCAGGCTATTGACTGCCTAAGAGACAGTCACTCGATACATATAACGATACTACGTTATACATTCTTGTCAATGCTTATGTAAAACCATTGCTGAGTAACAAATCCAGCTGTACAGTCTGTGCAAGACTTTATCGACAAATTATATCTATTTTTTCATAACAACCCCCTTTCACAGAAACACGCAAAACCGCACTCCAGACTTTCCCCGTATTATCAAAATATTAAACACGCCTAAATTACAGTTATAACATCAACCTGTAATCGAAGGTTCGACGAATTTTCTCTGCGCTCTCGCCAACATTCGTATCTTATTACTTTCATTGTCTTGTCACTGACGTACCGACCATCTTTTAACCAGTAAGTCGATAGGTTTGAAACTTTTTCTTTTCTTTGACTCTACTCCAATGCCAGGTTCTTCGGGAGGGGGAATTGAGAAAAAAAAAGGCAAAAATGGAAAGGTACCTCCGCCATTATTTTTGCGCAATACATTCTTCTCGCCGTTCACTGTTGTATTTCTGTACCGTGATACAGGCTTCGGGGCCTGCGTACCTAATCTCTGTATGCATATTATTTATTTACTATCCATAAAAGTCCTTTCCCCGGTTTACACTTATCCAAGTGACTCTTTGGCAATTGTATTTATTAGTTTTCTATGACTTTCTCCCAGATCCTCATCGGTCGCTCCGGGCACGATTTTCTACGACTATAGCTCTCGAGGTCTTCCACGGGCTCAAGTGAACTACGACTTCCAATGGTTATTACGTTATAGACCGTTAAGAAGCGGTAACAGCGGTCCCTGACATTTACGAATGGCGGGTGGCGGTCAGCACGCTGACTTCCAAAGAGAAACACGTCACTTTCTTTATATAGAGATGGAATTTCTAACGCGCTTATTGCGAGCTCCGTACACGGGAGTTATAACAGGATTTGGTTGTGGACCGCGTTGAGAAGAAAAAAAATTTTAATACTGCGGCACCGTGCTGTTACTTTTTTTGGAATAATTCTAAAGAATTCCTCTTATCAGTATTTTGCTAAGTAATTAAGCATAGGAGTGTTGCGTGTTAACTTGTTATAGCGAATTATCAAATTTTTTAAGAATTTGGTAATTTATACTTTTTTCTCTTGTTATCACGATTGCCCTCGTGGCTGCGTACAATTATACGATATTTTGGATTATGTCATCAGCACAAACACGAGTGTGTATAGACGAATTGTCTGACCCGGTAGATTTCTCTAACCCACTAACTCAATTAACCAGACGGCTACCTCGTGCTGCTTGCTTCTACAATTTTGTTAGCTGTCTTCATCTTTACGTGAGTCACGCGATTTCTTATATCTTTGATTCGACTTTGCGGATTCTCATGAATTATTCTCACCTTCGTATAAGTGATCGTTCGATGATACGCGTTGTCGTTGATGTAAGCGAGAGTGAAAATTGTGCGTCTAACGTAATCAGAGTCTGAGGTAGAGAGATGGTCGTGGACTTTGACAAGAATTTGAGAATTCATTGGGTATTCCTTTTGCAGTCGTCCGTTTGCTCCTCTTTGAACACCCTGATGATGCTGGTCCAGGACACCTTGACCACAGTCGTGATACCTTCACTGTCTGATGAATTGTTCTGACTTGCAGTCGCACGCCAGGAAGCCGACAGCCGTCTCCGGGCGAGGAGGAGTTTCAGAAGAACGCGGCAGCCACCCTGGCAGTGAGCGCCGGCGGTGGCGTCGTCCTTCTGAAGCAAGGAGTCGACGTTGTCGGTAGCGAGGAGCATCATTTCATCTCGGCGTTCGCCTCGGCGCCGCCACATCATCTTCAGCATCATCAGGCACCGCCGACCCATCATCTTCAGCATCCCCATTCGCACGCGGCCCAATTGTTTGGCGCTCAAGGTCCACCGCCGCCTCAGGGTCCGCCACCGTCTCAGCAACAGCAACAGCAGCAAGGACCACCTCAGCCCCAGGACACGACGACCCACTTCGACGTCCAGGTGAGTACCTGTTTGGTCTTAAAAAATTTTAACCCACCTTTCTAGGTCCAATCCGATACCTGACTCAGGTTTACCAACCTGGTAAAAAGTTGATCCGGAAATCCAAAGCACGTGTCCTTAACGAATTCCCGAGAGCGGCACCGGTGGGAATATTTAAAGCGACCGACCGTATGAATGTTTTTCTTATATTTTTTTTAACGCTTCGTCTCCACCACCTACTTCTCCCACTCCCCCTTCTCCACCCGCCACTTCATCTTCTTCTTATTCTCAGAGTGTTAATTTGGCAGCGTAGTTATTTTTAAAGTGCGCACGCGGCACTAATGAGCCGACCAACCACCCAGGGCAACCATCCCCGTCGTCATCCTCGCTTCTCATCATCCAACCCTCTACAGGGTATCCATCAACCAGGGTACTACTGCTTCAAGACTCTTCCGCCCTGTCTTCACCCATCACGTCCTCAGCTTCGTTGCTGAGGTCCACGAGACACTGAACTGACCTTTGACAGCCTTGACCTTGCCCACCGGGGTAACCCTGGGTATTCGACGGAACGGTATCATCCTTTATTACCGTCCCTTCTATCGAGTATCTCGGAGGCACAGCCTGTACCTGCAAAACGTGGACCAGGAAAATCCGAGGTCTCCTCCTTAACCGCAGATATATAAATCATTGTGTGACAGCTCGGCCACCTACTTTGAATCCTATTCGGAAAATAGAACGAACGTTTCCTCTTCTCGTCCCACCGTTCTCACCCGACTACCCTCTCTCTCAGATGCATCTGTCTACATACGTATATATAGCCCTTATGTACTACAGAGTCTCACTCTATGTAGACACCAGGTTTACTCATGTAGACTGACTACGGAACACCCGGGACGTATACACCACACGCCTATTTAACTTTGCCCAGCATTCACGTTCTGCCCTGACCGACGGTCTCTCTTTCTCTCTCTTTCTCTCTTGTATTCTCTCTTCTCTCTCGCCACGCGATACGTTACATACGTGCGTTAACAAAACTGGCACGTGAATGTGTCACAGCTACTGGCCATTATGCACTTTGGCACAACCGGGGGTACCCGTTGACGAGTGCCGGACAACGTCACCGACGGCTTTAGCGATAACTCTCATGCCGAAGCGAATCAGCCTTTAGGCCGTTTCCAATTCCTGGAGAAAGGTTAGTTAGAAAGGATATATATGTATAATATATATACATATACGAGGTAAAGCCAGACACTGCAGGATATATACGTATATGTGTTGATCCTAAATGAAAAAAAAGGTAGAAAAGAATCCAGGTCGTTTCTTGCTCTAATAGCTCTTTTTTTCTCATTTTAGAGAAATTTATCTCCCACCTCCGTGGTTAAGAACTGTTTACCGGTACGCTGTGGGTCCTGCAAACTGGTCCTTGGTGTCTCGATCCACCTCATCATGACCTACCTCACACGTCTCCTTTTCTCATCCCTGGGATCGTCGTTACGACCAAGATAGACCAGGATGAATCTCCCTACAGAGATACTCTGTTCCTCCTCTTCCTCCTCCTCCTGGACTCTGGCACACTTCTTCAGGCTGTTGCCACGTCTTTCATTTTTGCGCTTCACTCGATGTACCAGGAACGTGATCGTCCTTGCTAACCTACTTAACGTCTTTATATTTATTGTTAGGATTTACGTGTGTGTGTATATATATATGTGTATATATATACACACGTAACATATACACACACATATATTGTATCCCTGGCAAGGACTGCGCCCACACGTGCCGCTACTGTCACGCGTACAGGTGCGCCCAGCGTCCTGTTATCACTCCGCCGGAGGGGAGGGTCCTCCACCTCGTGGTCTCCTGTCGCAATACAAAAATTCCCTCGGGTTATTATAATTAGTGACTGGGGTTCGTTCAGTGCACGTGTATTAATCCTCACGTAGACGAACGGGGGTGGCAGACACGCTGCCTACGCACGTGTCAAGAGCACGAGAGTATTTTGTAAGAACCATCGACACCCCTGCTCCTTCATTACTCGATAATAAATGAAAATACAGTCGGGACACATCCGACCTTAACTACCTGCGTGGTTCGTTCGCACTAACCACCCCCTGCGTACGCGCTTTATTTATTTCTATAGTGTCGCTTCGCGAGTAAAGGATTTGTCCGGGGAAAAACTGTTTTACCCTGAAAATCTGTTTTACCATCATAGCCGTCCCCTTACCTAAAAGTACTATTTTACTCATGGACCTAATATAGTCACGCGCGTGAATTATATATGAAAAAAAAAAATATTACGAACTTTATTACGGCGATGCTCCTCGTGCTCGTCGTTGCATGAACTCATTCCCAACCCCCCTCGTCCCCCTGTTTTTCCCCCTCTCTCGTTACTTTTCTTCTTCCGTCCTTTGCGTACCTATCCGCATTCTGATCTTGCTCCCACCTCTTTCTTACTCCGTGGATCCTCACTGAGAGAGTCGCTGAATGATCGGGGGAGGTTGGTGTTCGGTGGGGGTAAGGAACGAGGGGAGTGAAAAAAGATAGCAGAGAAAATAGATCCTAGTCAAACTCCAAGAGAGAGAGAGAGAGAGAGAGAGAGAGAGAGGGGCCAGAGAAAATATAAAGAGAGCCGCAAGGCAGTAGACACACCAGTCCCTGTACCGGGTTGTTGACTCCTTGTCCATTCAGCATAAAGTGCAATGACTCCTCCGACGATGAAAATCTGTATCGGTCGGTCTTAGGCCGCGTTTCCAAGCGTCCTGTCACGCTTCGCTGTCTCATGAATCCCTACGTGTAAAGTAACTCCGATACCCGGGGAATCCCTTAGCCGAGGATGCTTTCTCAGACCGTGTCCCTTGGACGCGACTTTTCACCAACCGGATGATAGAGTCTTTTCTCCGGTCTTGGTCGGACAGTGCCGCCACGCTGGTTGGGTCTCTTTTTTTTTTTCGTCTGAAAAAACTTCTTGTCGTACTGCGGATTTTTGCACGAGCTTTTTGGTTACAGTGTATTGGAACTTCTTATATTGTGTTTGTGGTGGGGAATGTTTGTCGCCGAGGTCCCTGAGAGCTTGTCACTCATCTGACGATATTTCTGGTGGATACTTAACTTACGTAAGGTTGCGCGTCGGGATCCAAGTACGTTTCACGTTTTCGTTATTCCGCTTTTCCCTTCGGCCGACTTCGCGGCCTAAAGCGTTATACGTGGAATACGAGACGGTATTCACGAAATTTTGATGTCAGGTATACGCGTTTCTGATTGTCTGGATCGTGAACAAATGCATTTGGGATAATTTACGGTATATGCGAAAAACGTGAACATCCTCGAGTCGTCCATGACGGAAAGTAGTAATGTCGGGGTCCGGAATGTTAACGACTCGACGTTGGATGACTAAGTGGTTACGTCGACGAAAGATCATCCGCGAGAGATAAAACAAGATAATTGTGTTAGCGATGTCAGAGGCTTATCGGTTGCCAAGTGTGTCTAGGATAAGGGATGCGATTTTGAATTTTTTTTTAGAGGTACTTCATTATTATAGTAGTGCGAATTTTTTCCGATGGATGTGTCTCTGTCCTTGTCTCGCGCACGTAACTCACCCTGGGTGAGTCTCTCTCCCGCACTCGCGGTAGGTATAGGAAAGTCGAAAATTTTTCAGACTATTTTTTATTCTTTTATCATACCCCTTTCTTTCGGTTCGCTCAAGCTCGAACGGCTATGCCGTGGCTTTGCCCCCTCCCCCCTCCCGGTGACGTCTTTGGGACATCTTTGTCGGAAGACGTGCCAACGAAATTATTAATGGTAGTGATATTATTCATTCGAGGGTTAGCCGTCTGGGGTAGATGACGTCTAGTGACTCCTAAATCTGTTGGGGGTTTGGGTCTGGGGTGGGTCGGTCTCACTAGCCTCGAGGTAGGTTCTAATTAAAATCAATCGCCTGCAGAGTCGAATCTAGCCTAGAAAACCATCCCTTAGCGAACACAACCCCTAAGCTGCTCTTCCCCCATCCATTGGCGCACTCGACTTTACTTTGCCCTTCAGGATAGGTGATAACCTCTCTCGTGCTCTCTTTCTTTCTCTCGCACTTATCATCCAACCCCTTCCCCCTTCCCTGCCGAGAGGGCAGCGTCGTCATCCTCGTCGCCTCGGACTTGATGCTCCTCCTGCTGTTGCTACCCTTACGCCTCTCCCACCCCTCCTCCTCAACCTCCCCCCTTGGCACTTCAAGCGTGGAAACACAAAGCAAAATCCTGAAGTCGTGACCAAGTACACGAGATCGCGACACAGGGGTTCTCAACCTGGTGACCGAGAAAGTATTTTTGTTTACCCTTGCCGTTCTCCGTTTCTCTTAGGGTTGACGGGGAGGGGTGGACGAGCGTGGTAGCTGGTTATGTATGGGGGGGGGGGGGGGAGGGATGGAAAAATACTTCAGTTCAGGGAAAAATCCTTGTGCCGATACGCCTCTCTTTAACGTGCAGGATATTTTTTTTTTTTATTAACTCTCCGACACTCGTCAACCCCTTTTACATTCCTCTTTATTTTTCATTCGGTCAGGGTTGACGCGGTTAAGCCCCAGGACACGCTTCTCCGTCGGCGTTTCATATTATAATAAGAAAAATTGTAGGGTGCGGTCTAACGTGTTAGGGGGGTATAGAGTATATAAAGCCATGGGGGGTTGGGGGGTAGGTGGGCAAGTAGGCTGGGTAGTTGGCGTAGGAGGGTGGTTAAACAGGCGTGGCGTGTTGAGCATGGGGGTGTTGTCGAAGTGCTCTGGACTCTGAGGTTGCTCGCTAGGGTTGGTTGCCGGGGTGGGTCGGGGGCCGGAGGGGGGTACCGTCGGTTTCTCGATGTGTAACACGCTAGATCGCGTGCCAGTTCATCCCCCCTGGAGCTCCGAGGGTTCCCAACTCTTTTAAATCCCTTACCCATATATGCTCGACAAAAATCGCCCCCCCCCCCCCCTGTTATATCGCACGTTAAGGTCAAAGTCCTTCACCCTGTTCAACGTTATCATCATTGTTACACAATGTGCCAAAAAATTCGGACTAACCTCCCCCCCCCCCCCCATTTCGACGACGACCAGGGTGATGATTCCTTGAAAGTGCGTATCACGGGATACATAGGGGTCTTGCCCCCCCCCCCCTCCCTACAGGGTTAGCAGGGTGTAAATAATACGGCTATGGAGCCCCCCTCCCCCACTGTTGTTAGATGTGAAGTGCAACGAGAGAGTCTGAATGTGGTGGCGGGGGGGGGGAGTATTCTCCCCCCTCTCTTTCGAAACAATAGACTGTTGGCCACGGGCGACGACAATGTGCTTCGCTCCTCAGGATAGAGAGAATCCACGAAAGTAAAAGAGTAGGAGGGCGAGGGGGGGGAGAGCCTGTCCTTGTTTCTCTCGTTCGTCTCTCAGGAGCGTGTTTCTCCGTCGCACTGTCGCGTACCGTCACCCGGGAGCCCCCACTACCCTTGCTTCTCGAGAGGGGGAACCCCCTTCGTCAAGACGAAGAAGGTGTACAGTGTATCACAAAAATGAGAACCCACGTACCAATTAAATTTCACGGAGTCGAAAAGTCTCGACCCTACGACCCCCCGAGTCGCCTCTCCCCTCCCCCACTCGTCACCTCTTCGCCTCTTGCATTCGTATTCTCTCATCGTCATAACGTCTGCGTCTCTATAAACTCGTTCGCATCGTGCACCCTTGACATTTTCACGCGATACACCGAAATTTTGTTGTCACAACGTCTCCGGACGCAATACGCGCGAATTCCCGACACACGGATGGCACGCGGTAACTTGGCGTTTAATTAATTAACTTGGGATTAACGTAGTTTGAAATTACTCGACTTGGATGACCGTGAAATTTTGTGTTTCCTTTCCTTTTCATATTGCATTTCAATACTATACCGGGTGTGGGGATACGTTAGCTCCCGTCCCTCTTGCTAAGTTCACGTCGATCAGCCAATCTTAAGAAAGTAGTCTTCGCCCACCCACCCTCTGCCCTTTGTTTTTTTCACCCTTCGAAGACCAAGAAGACTATACGGGTAGACTACCAGTGTCTCGTATAGACTGGATGGATTGTACCCGCGGCGAAAAGCCTGGCGACGTATGAGGTAGAGCGAGGGGGAGAAAGAGGGAGAGAGAGAGAGAGAGAGCGAGAGCTAAGGGAGAGAATAGAAAGGTGGGAGAGAGACAGAGACAAAGACAGGATAGGACTGGCGGGAGTGGGAGTGAGAGGGAACGAACGTGTACGCGTCACAGCGGGCCGCGTCGCGTCACTCAAACCCGCGGCCCATGGGAGCCGCGCGAGGAGGCTCGAGCAGCAGTCAGTTCTGAACTGCCTTTCTATGCGGCAACCGTTGCGAGCGCGGCTTAAGCCCCGGATTACGCTGGACTTAGCGGGTTGCTTCGGTCTCGGCGCCTATATAACTATATAACTTGTGCCGACCTAGTGTACTCGACCTGGACTCGGCGAAGGGGCTCACGGCAGGTCCAGAAGAAGAAGACTCGAAGTGTCGTGTACCGGTCGCGGGTTCGTGTCCCACGTTGCGTGGTTTTTTTGTGCCTTGCCCGAGGAAGGGTGTAAACGAAGGGTGGCGGTGGGGGGGGTGTGTGCTTGTGCGGCGATCGAGACTATCGAGAAAACAGTGTCTGTTCAAAATTTTGTGATTTGGAATTTTATTGTTTGACAGGGGATCAAAAAAACTTTTTTCTTCTCAATTTCGACCTGGTGTCGGGATTCAAAGGACTTCGTCAAGAGTGAGATTTTTATTATCGACTTTCGCTCAGTAAGGAGGTACCTGATCTTGAGTACGCTCTTTTTGCCTTTTGAGCCACGGTCGTCGATGGGGTGTTGTTGTGCTTTTCATAATTTGGAAATACGCGGGTGCGTGAGTCAAGGCGGAAAGACGATTACTGGGTAGGACGGTGGGAGTGGGTGGTCACGGGGTGGTTACGAAACTCGTTACGAGAAATACCGAAAATTCCGGTCTTTGTCGAGGAGACTTTAAAGAAATCGTGAAAGTATTTTAATTGTGCTGTGATTTATATACCTGTATACAGTTGTATATATATATATACACTTGTACATTGTGAACTCTCGAATCTATCGTTTTGTAATTACTCGAGCGGTTCGTTGCGTCTTCTGGTTGCTATTTGCGGTGCAGTGTAAAATTTTCGCCTTTTTTGCTCCAAGAGAAACTGCGAGGAAGTATTTATTTTTTGGAGATATCACGTGATCTGTCTCTTGAAATCGTGTAATTTTTTTTTTTTTTTTCGTGAAAAAAATGCCTTATCGGACAATCAATTGATTACCAAAAATTCACGAAGCACAGTAATCGCTGTCAGATCAACGAACGAGTAAAGCGACGATGCGAAAGTGCGAAAATTAACGTTCGGGGATCTTCGTACCATCGACGCGCGTGCGACCGCACACGTGTGCCAATTAGCAGTGGGTCAGAGGTCAGGGTGTTCGTGAATTGTGTCTTATGTCATATTTTCCGACCCCCCTTGTCATTCGGTGAACAAGTGGGGTCCACGTGGTCCCCACCTACGGGTAAAAGGGGTACCCTCATAGTGCGACGGGTCAATGTGAATCGGCCCGTAAGGCTCTAGGAGACCCAGACCCCTAGGGTCTGTCAAGTACAGAGCCAATATTCCGGAGAACCGGAAGTCCATAAGGAAAAAGGGATCGATTTGGCACCCGAACAATATGGTCGTCCTCGAACTGGAGGCCGTGTATGCCCAAGCAGCCCCGCACGCGAAACTGCTGAACAAGCGTTTCGTCGGGGCCCATCATTGGTTGGGACCACTTAAGGAGGCCCTGGTCGCACGACTTGCGGCTGACAAGGTACACGCACTTATCACTTTTTCACTTTATACGAATAGATCGCGACGCGTGCCCCCCCTGTGTGTCCTTTGCGGGACTTACGCAACGAGTCCACCGTGCGTCGCTGGGAATTACGAAATTTTTCGGGAGGAGGGGGGGGGATGTTGATTACTGAAATTTTTTTTCCCTCCTTAATTCAACCTGGCTGAAACTCTTTACGCCGACTTACCGCCGGCTCTCGTAGCGCCACGAAGCTGCTGGCTTATACCACGTGCCCCGTCAAGCTGGAAATTAAATTATCGACAACGGCTCTCGCTTCAGCCTCTAAGGTTTTTTTTTTTTTTCCCCTCTTACCACCGCGACCCCCCTATGTTTTTCCACGGGATTTGCCAGGGCGCCTCGACGGTTCCGCACTCGCGGTTTAACCACCGCGACGCTCTCCTTCCGCTAGAATGCTCTATGGGGGGACGTCGGTTGGGGCTGGGTAAGGGGGTGGAGGGGGGCGGGGGTAGTAAATGGGGGAAAATGGGTCTCCGTACTTTTATGCACGTATAGAAATATTAACCCGAGGGTTGGTACACGCGTGTCTACCTACTCTCGTTGCAATTTAGCGGGTGGTTAAGAAAAAAGAATGGGAAAATTTTCATTCGTAAATTCGCGAAATTTATCATATCTCATTCGTTAGTACGTTACTTCCTGCTTCTACTTTATCCCCGTCAGCGCCAGCCGATTCTCTCTTCTTCTTATTTATTCCTCTTCTTCCGCGGTCAGAAGCCGCAACTCTTACCTGACTGGTGTATCCCCCCCCCTCCCCCCCAGGTACCGTTGCCACGAGGCCATCGCCGCAGATCTACAAGAAACCAGGAAACTCTCTCGACTCTTCCAGGAGTACCTTTGCGATACAGTCAGGACGGTATTTTCAAGCTATTCGTATACACGGCGGCCAGTCGCTTCTTTTTTTTTTTACTCGTAAAAATTGTCGACTAGACTAATTTTTTCTCTCATTGCCCTTTTTTTCGGTCTATTATTTTACCTTTTTTTTACAAATACTTTTTCCGCTTACACGTGACTCGTTCGCCGAGTGGTCGTGCGATTCGAAACCGACGCCTGTATAGCAGCTGAGAATCCGTTTCCATGGAACTGCCTGAGCGCCAAATCAAAGACCCCATTGTCCTACCGCGTCATTGATCAGCTCAGAAAACACACAGTCGACACCTGGGCCATCCCTTGGCAACTCTGCCTACCAGTCTGGCTGGATGTAAACCCCCCCCCCCCCCTTTTATAAAATTAATTTTGATCCTCAATGCCTTCGAATGATTCTTTTCGCTCTCCAGACTTGTTTATTTAAATATCGAATAATTTTCGCGCCTAAAATATTACCCACAAACCCCTTGGACACACAGAGTACACGTACGTGACAATAGATGGCTTTCGATGAGTTCGATCGACTGGGAAGTCGATCAGCTGTTTATTCGGACAGGAGTCAGAAAATAATAATAATGGCTAGCAAGGACTGCCACTACGTGGCTCTTGATACCGTTTAGTAAAAATGAACTTTTTCTCGACTCGGCCAGAATTTCCTTTCTTCTCGTCAGCCACGAGCAACGCGTTGCGAAAGATGACGCAATAATTAACGAAGGATTTTATTACCACGATATTCTCGTATTACTGCTGAATCGCGGATAGACGAGATCTCTCTCTCTCTCTCTCTCTCTCACACACAGTCGGTATTAGAAACCAAAGTAAGATTAGCTGCATTTTTCTGTCTCTCCCTGCCTCTATTCTTGTCTCTCTCGCTCCCCTTGGATAATCGTATTTATATTTAAACAACGCACGAGAACTGGATTCTGCTGTATTTTTTTAAAATCCTAGTCACTATTTACTTCAAGTTTTCTCGCGTTGGTATACCTGTGACTAGTTTTTTTTTTTTCAACGTTCCGACTGCCCCGTTCTGACTTTACGCCATTGTATTCGTTTCTACATGTCACGCCGTTACGTCTGCACGTACCGACGTCGATGTCACAACGACGCTGACTGAAATGAGAGAGAGAGAGAGAGAGAGAGAGAGAGAGAGAGAGAGAGAGAGAGAGAGAGAGAGAGAGAGAATTTTTGCTTCCCTCAGCAAGATTGTTCTCGACGACGCTTATCGGCACTTCCGCTCGCGGTTTTGTCACGGCTCGCTAACGGAAACGGTCCTTTCCGCGATGCGGCGATCGCGATTGTTAATAAAAGCTAGAGGAGTGTGAGAATATTAGACGGTGGGAGGAGTGTGGGTGGTGGGGGTGGGTGGAGGGGTTATGCCATTGCTACGACGCTTCGGGAAAGCGTTTTCTCTCTCTCTCTCTTTTTTTTTTCTTCCTTTTCTTTCCCTAGTACATTCTCCTCTCTGACCTCGCTTCTATTCTTCCGTGCGCGCCGGTAGCGTCAGGAAAGTTGGAAAGTCCGTAATTTTTACGCTGGCTAAAATGAAGCCATATAACACGGGGGATGTTTGGCTGGATATTATTTTTCTATCTCTCTCTCTCTCTCTCTCTCTCTCTCTTTCTCCCTCCTTCACTCACTCACTGTGAAAATACGCCAGACCTGCTGGATTGTTTCGATTGAACGGGAGCCAGCAGCTGAAAGAAAAAAAAAGGCCGAGAATTCGTAAAATATTCAATCGCTGCAGAACGAGGGAATAAAACCACTTGCTACGGCACTGTGAATCGCTGCTCCGCACTAGTAAAGTCTAGTCGACATATACATATATGCGTATATCTTGTTTCAACCAGAACCCAGTACACACTAAGATATCAGGATTGATAATTGCGTCAAGAAGCATTAGTAGGACCGGGACCTCGTGTATATTTTCTAACTCGCAAAGTGCATGCCGGGTACCACGAGGATTCGTGGAAGGTCTGGGTATTAGGATTTTTTTTATTTCCTATACCGTATGCGAGTGCGAGGAAGATGGACTTATGCCGATCACAGCGGGTAAGAGTGAGACGGATATATACGACGCTCGAAAGAGCAACTAAATTCATTTTCTTTTTCCGCTTGTCGATCGTAACGATTCTAGGAAAAATATTTATTTTCGTCGAATCTTATCGTTCTGTTATTCGATACTACCCACTTTGATATATATACAGACACATATATACATGTATAATTAGCATCCTCGTGCAAGTCAGCAGGATCATCCGGTCGTCAACTTCTCCTCCTGTATTTACCAAGCTCATTTCAATGTTTCCATAGGCCAGAGACTCCGAGGCATCAGCGACAAATAAATAGGTAATAAATAATTAACCGCCTTCGACAGAGTCGTATCATTTAATACCGTACTGTATTCACGTACTTATGAGAAACGGTACCGTTCGCTCGTTAACGTTCTCCCGGTACACTCATCGAAATAAATTCACCGTTACGGCGCGCGAAGTATTTACTACGTCGTATCTCCGGGACAACGCGCGGGCTTGAATAGCGGGAGATTCAAATTTGCCGCGCTTTCGCGGCATATCCTTTGATGCGATATAGGGAGATTGCTCGGTTTGTTTTTTCATCCTTCGCTTCACACGTATGGTACATATTACATATGTTGGTTATCAAGAGGACGGGTGCCGAACGATTTTGAGTGTTATCTAAAGTTGGAATATACATTTCCTTTCTTTTCTTTTCTTTTCTCTTTGATTCTCATTTCACCTGGCAACGTTTCTACGAATCGATCGTATTCGCGTACGTCGAAGGTTCAGTCCGAAGGCGGAAACCAGTAGTCAGATGGTACATATGTACAAGGCTTAAGGTTGGTACCAACCTCCGCCATATATTCTCTCTTCTCTCTCTCTCTCTCTCTCTCTCTCTCCCCTTCGTAAATGTCATATGTGATGTGATTTCATGTCGTGTGATGCTACGCGATACCCACGCAGAGCTTCCTGGCTCGTCTTTCCCATTTTAACCTCTCTCTGTCTCTCTTTTGTCTTTGCTTTCCCAACTTGACGGGCAGGTGAGTGGGGGGAGAGGGGTGTCTCCTCAACTTTCTTCGTCCTTTCTCCCCGCATGATTTTGTCCTATGCGCTACCCAGTTTCCCCTCTCTCCCTCTTTATGCAAAATGTATAGATCTCGATGTTACGCGGTTCTTCGTAGAACAATGGCTCACAT
This sequence comes from Calameuta pallipes, assembly GCA_030142375.1. Lineage (NCBI taxonomy): Eukaryota > Metazoa > Arthropoda > Insecta > Hymenoptera > Cephidae > Calameuta > Calameuta pallipes. Next base: position 396,323 of record JARQSW010000004.1, read on the forward strand.
ATTACGAGAGGCTCGAACGACGCCGTAGGCGCCATTTTGAAGTGTCTTGCTTGGCGGGATTTTTGAATATTTCACATGGGGCGGTTCGCGTGGGGTCGATCGGAGCCTCACTTTGAAGGTATTACTGTCTATTTCGTGGTTAGGCTATAAAGCGGAGGTCGAGGAGACAAGTGGGACGGCCTATGGTGGGTTGAAGGGTGGGGAGGTGACATGAATACGATAGAACTTCCATGAGACATAATCAGGACTTAGAAAGGTTATAGCATTTCATAAAGGTCAAATTCAACCCCTCAGCTCTTCCTCGTTCTCTCTCGCGCTCGCGCTCTCTCTCTCTCGGGATTATTAAAATCCTCGCTAGAAGTCTAACCAGTACGACGCCATGACTCGATCGTAGCCAACTTCGTATACCTTGACGGATAGTCACCTCCTTTTATCATCCTGCCAATTGATCCAGTCTATATAAACTGACTGCTGCACCTTCTTCGCTATGTTAATATGTATATACTTTATTAAACCCCCGTCTATCTCTCTCTCTCTCTCTCTCTCTCTTGCGCATCACGTATACACAGTCACTCTGGGTCGACTGTATCGGCACGTTGAAGGGTTTTCGGCCCATTAGCCTCGCCCAGGAATATACCTGGCCTGTGTCTCTGCAGGGGGCAATTATGTTAGGATTTCTAAGCTTCTCCTAGGACAACCTTATAACTGCACAGTAGCCCCTGGTAAAAGGACTGAAAGTTTTCACTGTCGTAGGAAATGACAAAATGTCTGGGTCTATCCTTGCAACTTATTGCCAGTCGATATGTTATCGGGTGTTATCCGATAGACGTGTGTATATGTATATATATACACTATAAGAGAGTGCTGATATACAGGACATAATATTAGTTTGAAGAGCTGGGTTTATTTTGTACTTTGTACGTGTATTATATATATACTCTGTACTCTACTGTCCCCTGCTTGTGTTCGTATATATATATATATATATATATATACACACGTATGGGATTATTCTCTTACTCTCTCTCTCTCTCTTTTTCCCCGTGTTCGTTCCGTAGCGGTATAGACACATGGGCGAGACTCTGACAAAGTGAAGGCAAACAATCCGGCCGTCTGTCCACTCGCGGACAGGACGATAACGGCCCAATAAAATCCGTCTCCGAAAGACGGCAGAGCAGCGCGGTAACGTGACGCGTCCGGCCTAATAAAACAAATTGGTCGCTAACATCGCTTTGTCAACCCCCCCGCCCTGTCTCCCACCCTTGACACCCCGTGAGTCCGTAGCGTCTTGGTTACGTCAGTAATGCGTAAGGGGTTGCTCTACTGGCCAGTTAGGCCGCCACGAGACGCTCTTCCTCATTTTACTACCCCCTTGCTCTGCGGGTGGAAGTAACAAAAAAAATGAAGTCCCCAGGGCATCCCCGAATGTCTTGACAACCCTCGATAAGACATCCATCCCCTTCATCCTCTTCCAGTTGCGTGCTAGATGAGAAATCTTTTCTTTTGGCCCTCCCCCCACCTCTTCCCCCTATAATTTATTAGAGACCCCCCCCCCCCTTCCTGCGGTATATTATGCAATCGGCAATGATCCGTTACAACCCTTATGAAAATTTTGGAAAATTTTATATGACGTCATCGTCTTGCAGTAACGCTGCTAGATTCTTCCGGTGGGTCTGTTCGGCGCCCTTTGAACCTATACGTATAGGTGCCAAACCTTCAACCCCCCCCCCCCCCCCATGTAAGGTGCGGCCATACGGCAGCCCATTACCGCGGACGCACCCTTAAAGGCCATCCAATAATAAAATCCGCGTCATTTGGCTAAAAGCTCCTATCAACCCCCCTTGCTTCTCTTTCGTTACCCCCCCCCCCCCCACAAAGGCCCTATTTTTCTCTCGCAACCACAGCCCCGTTGGGTATCCGGTATCAAGGTGCGGCCTGGTTCTTATCATGCGACGCGAAAAACCAACCCTTAATCTGACCGGGCGATAAACATACCCGTCACGCAGCCACTGGGACGTAGAAAAATTCTCACGATGACCGGAGCCCCTGGGTCTATGCGCCACTGCAGCACCCGATGTCTGACCAGTCCCGGGTTGATTCCACTGGCAGTCGGGAATGAAGTTGGGCCGATAAGGATATAAGGCGCAACCGTGCGCCTTCGGAGCTCGAAATCAGGGGATGGATATGGGTTGGCGTCGACTACGGTCTGGTTTATTTAATTGAATTTTCCAACTAGGCTAACGCCTAGCGGGAAAAGCCCAGACACGACCCGCGGATGAGATCACAATGGCCTTTTGTTTTAACCATGGAGTCTCTTTGCGGGATACCATTTTTTTTTCTTCTTTGTATATATATTATAAAGTACCATTATTTTCTCACCCACCCCCCTCCCTCTTTCCCCTCGATTTCACATTCAACGACTGGGGGGGGGCGGGGGGGGCATTGTTGCTGCTCTCGGTACGTAGGTATGTACGTCGTGAGCCCCCCCGGTACCACCGCCTCACGCCCGTACACAATGTAGAGTTCGACACGGGGTCCTTGGTACTCGGACGTTTAAGCGTCGATAACCGGTTTTCAATATGGCGTACAGAATAACGTATGGTTAATGCTCTTTAAATGCAGGAACCAAAAGTAACCGGCGGACGCTGAATATGTCGTACGCGGCGGTCAGAGAGCTCGAATATACGTGGTCTAGCTAGAAAGTAGGGACCAGTGAGTTGCGGTACATTATAAAAGTAGATCGTCCGCTATTTTTCTTTTTTTCTTCTCTGTCTCTCTTTCTCTGAAATTTCTACACGAGTATATAGAGAACTTCGGAACTCTCGTGTCCATAGATTCTTTTTTTGAGCAGTAAACCAGCAACAAGAGGAATTACGTAGTTCCTCGTTAAGGATCCTAATCACCAATTTTCTCTACTAGTTTTAAATTCTTTCGGGTCGCGATACCGTTTCCAATCGACTTTTGATACATCCTATATATTCCGTGCACGCAAAGAGCACAGTCGAGCCAGTCCACCAGCCAGTCATCCCAGCTCAGCCAGTCAACCAGCCAGGTGAGCTAACGGTCCTCGGACGCGGTTAAGTAACGGGCTCTTCTTGGCGCACTGTTCCTTTCTCGGTTCTTTATTTTACGTCTTACGTGTTTTCGTTTGGCTTCTCTTTTTATCGCGTCGGGAGCCCCATTAATATCGACGGGCCCCGCGACGGTACAAGATTTCAGGCCCTCAAAAGCATTCCAGATTGGGACTTGTCTTCTTCCTAGTCGGAGTGTACGCTCTTACTGGCATCCAACCATTCTCTGAGATCACGCGCTCCGCGGTGTAGGGGGGCCTGATCGTTGCACGTCGCGTCGAGGCGTGTACGGTAAGGCCCAGGGACGCGGGATTACTTTCAAAATGGCCGACCACTCTAGAAGGGGCCTTAGGAAATTTAGAAAATACCTTTATTATGTACCTAGTAAGCGTGCATTGTAGAGTGACCATTTTTTTTTTTACTGATGTCCTTTTTGGGCCTTATGCCAATGAGTGGGCCCCGGACCATCGATGTGGCTACTCGTTTAACTAGGAAATTTCACGAGAACGATCTTTCACTGTTATCGTGCGCTATCGTGCTTCATTAAAATTTTGTTTTCATGAAAAATTCAATTTCTCGGCTGATGATTTTCAGCCTTTATCTAATCCTTCGTTAAATGTGCTATCCTCGTTATTTAGATTAGTCGGAGCATGGTGGATCTTCCTTTTTTCCCTTTTTTTCCGTATTGTCAGTATCCCTCCCACCACATTACGCCTCTTGGCAGCCGCGATCAGCCAGCTGGAAATCGCACGGCAATTTTCAGCTTTCTCGTAGACACGTCGTGAGACTTTCCGCAATTAGGCAAGTGGAGACACAACGACACGGAGTGTCAGTTTCAGAAGAGTGGATGCTGAAACAGCCTGTAAAATCTCTTCGTCGATCCCGGGTCCATGAATCTTATGATGATCGCACACGTATCGGACAAGACAGAGCCAATTCAATTAGTGATGTATTTGTAACCTACACGATTTACCGTCGGTAGAAAAGTGACGTAATCACCGTACATAATTTTAAAGCATCAGAATAACAGCAGACTGCGAAAGAGGTTAGGAGTGAAAGAGGAATCCGATTGATCATTACCGATGGAACCTTCTTGACCGACCAATGAAAATTGATTCTTCTGCCATACGACTTGGCGGATTTAAATCGCCAACGGAAGCCTTACGTACTGCAATGACTCAGCCTGCATACTTCTCCAGGAACCCCCAACTCCCCTCCTGCTAACCTTTCTGACCAATCCCGAGGTGCTCATTCGATTTTCTGTATATTGATTTTTTTTTTTTAATATTTCTTCATCCTCTTCGTTTCCCTAGAAAATACTTTTGTTCCACGAAAATTCGTCTGTCTTTTGCTTCCGGTATTGCCTGTAAATCTACGCGAGTCTTCGCGTCTCCTGACTTCACCCTGAAAAAAAAGCCCAACGACGACAAACAATAGTCACAAGTTGCGGCTAGTTGCGACACAAGGGAAACCGTCGGGAGCCGCAAAACTTTCTAACGGAGAAACGACATGACGAGACGTATCTGGCAGTGGAGAAAGATCGAGAGAGACAGACAGGCGAATAAAGTGGATGTCACGGAGAGAGAAAGAGAGGAACGAGTTTAATATCAGGAAAAACAAAAAAAAAAGAAACTAAAAACCAAGGAGCGACAAGTGGAACGGATGGTGTAAAAAGCGTTGGACGTTGTGCGACGTTTTAGTAATCGCGGCCGTACCGTGAACTACCACAAATTTTGTAAAATGAAAAATTGTCGCAAATTAAAAACCCGCCTTGGCACTACACAACCCATCCGTATTAAATATATTTATACACGTTACTTTATGTACGTCTGAACTACGCCGTCGGTTGTATACACGGGTATAGCTATACTCTGTACAATGTAACTCTATGATCACTGTATAGCGAACTCTATACTCGTATAAAGAGGCTAGAAAGAGTATTACGCTTCGCGTAACAGAACAATGGTTTCTTTAATGCTCGTGACCGCGTTCAAGGTCGAAGGTCTTTCTACGGTGGAAGACCAGGTGGCTTAAAAAGTCCTTCGAGCATTGTTCTCTCTCGCCAACCTCTCTCTTTCTCTCTCTCTCTCTCTTTCTCTATCCTCAGTACAGAATCGAGTTCATTAACCGCTATTGGGATTCTACCCGGTGTTCACTTCTGTGTCTAATTAGTGTATAAAAATATTTTATACTGTCTTGTTGGTACCACTTCCGGTATTCACCTTCCGGATTGCTTTCTATTGTACTTGTGGAGACACCGAGATCTCATCGGTTGACTATTGTCTGCTCCGATGCTGATCTGATTCTTGATTGTGGTGTAATGAGAGGGAGAGAGATAGGGTACCTGGTTATAGTGTATGGCGTATGACTTAACTGTAGACTCTTTGTACCTGATGCGTAACCCGCGGCCATGAGCTCAGGAATTGACCGTGCATTTTGAATCAGTTAGATGGTACGCGCCAAACCGTGGCCACGGGTTGACGGTCAATTAAAGTCTGGACTGTTGTATAAGACGTGAGCGGTCGGTAAGGTAGAGACGGAGGCAAATGCTTTGGACTCTACAGTGAACGTCCGACGTGGGGGGTTCGACGACCCCTGAACACCTTGCGGCCAAGTCGAGCGAAGCTTTTCGCCTCTATCTTGATTTTTCGTGGCAAGTTGGGGATCGAGAGATTATTCATTCTTGAGATATTGAAGTTTCGAATTGGACCATCGAGGGAAGGTTGTTCCGTGTATGGGGATGCTGCGAAAGTCACTAAAGTTTGTCCTTGTTGGTTTTGTTTTAGCAACTGTTTCGCAGTCAGCCACAAGGTGCGACGCCGCAACAACTTCAGCTGCTACAGCAGCAGCAGCAGCAACAGCAGCAACAGTATCTGGCAGCCTCGCAGGCCCAACAGCAACAGCAACAACAACAGAACTTTCCCACTGCGCCCTACACCGTTATCAGCGGGCAGGAACCATACGTGGGTGCTTTGATAACCGGAGCACCGCCAGTTGTTCCTCAGTACTATGGGGTCGGTCCTTGGGTATATCCAGCTGGGCTGCTGCCTCAGGCACCGCCACAGGCTGCAGCACCGCCACCTCCTAGGAGACCCCTGACACCGTCTTCGGCTGCTGCCGCAGCCGCCGCTGCTCAGGACACTGCTAATAACTTGGCACAGACCGTACGTACCGGAAATTCACCTGGAACTGGTGGTTACCTAGTGATTTTCGTTCCTGGAGGATAGTTTTCAATCTTTCTTGTTTCTTATATTCAGGTTCAGGGTCAATATCAGGTCATACCAGCATACTACGATCAAAATGGTTCAATAGTAATGGGTGGTGTACGTGGGTTGGGATCAGCAGCAACCCCAATGAGGTTGGTCAGTCCCGCACCTGTTCTGGTGAACAGGGCACCTTCGCAACCACCTCCAGGACCACCGGCACCTCCACCACCCAGTCTCTACTCACAGCCAACCCCTACGTCTCACAGTAACGCCACACCTGGCGAATGTCTAGGTAAGTCCGACCGGATGTACCAGAAGATGATCTTCCGGTGATACGTCACTGTCGTGCTCGGATATCATCTGGTACCAGTCTCTTGACAATTGTGTTTTATATTTCTATTCGTTAATTCGTTACGACAACCCTTTGTATATACATAGAATAATCTCTTCTCATCAGACTCATCCATTTTTTTAACCTTGTGACTAAAACACTGAATAAGGAATTTATCCCACGTTACCACTTATGTATCTGTTCTCCATACATCTAATCTGTCCATAATCTGTTTACCTATATATATATATATATATACATATACATATATATATTGACCTATAAATATTTACATATGCAGTATGTATTATATATATATACATGTACATGGATCAGTCTATAAGAGTGTGAGTGTGCTCGCGCGTGTCTCCTTCACAGCTGTTGCTATTAAGGAGAGAAAGAGAAGAGAGCGGCTGGACATTATATATATATATATATTATTAGACCGCATAATTTGGTGTAAGGCTCGTAACCAGCTGCTAATCGAATCCAAATACTAAGTACGTGTGTGGGTTGCGGGCTTTCGGTGCAGGTCTGGCGGCGTGCAGTGCAGCGGCAGTGGTTGCACAGGCTCAGGCGGTTGCTGTGCAGCAGGCTCAGCAACAGGGATCAGGACTGGCAGCAGGTTTGGCTGCCCTAGGCTACGGAGGCTCGCCTCTAGGGGCACTAGGTTCGCCGGCCCAGCTACAGAGTACAGGTACACCTCTTCCCGATCCTTGTCCCTGAGGTCCTATCCGGGTTACCCCCAAGTCTGATTATAAAAACCAGGGAACACAAAGCACGGCCAGTTTGCTGAACGATCCAGCTTCAGCTAGCAACCAGGAGACACCTTGTTTATTGTACACCTTGTACTTGTGCCATCCTCTGTATCATTCACGCATGCTTTTCTATGAATCATAACACTCTTAATGCCTAGAATGCCTAGTCTGTACAAGTGTGCCAATCGTTATTATATTTTCATTTTTTTTTTTTCTTGTACTTCTTGATTATTCTTTTCTTTTAACTGCCGCTCGTTCCCAAGGTCGCTCGTCGATCTTTATCGCAATTGCAATTTATTTTTCTCTGATCGCAGGTCTTGGCTTGGGCGCATCATCCACTGGGAGAAGAGACTCTTTCGACAGGAACACCTCAGCCTTCAGTCCCAGCTTAGAATACAGCAGGGCCAAATGGCCGCAGAGCTATGGAGCTCTAGGTAAGCATCGTTGCTGGTGCCTTTATACGTGAGATTCTTGAGTGCGCTTGGAATTTATTCAGGACGTGTACTTAGAACGGCTCCGTGTCCTTCGCCGTGTTCTCGCTAAGCGTGGCAAGGACAACTGGTATGCGACGACTCATGCTTAGTTCTACAGGGATATCCAGTTTGGATGTGCTTGTCAAATTTCTTAATTGTCTGAGCTAGGACTTATTTTTCATTGTCGTTTTGTCCAATTGGTGCGTCGTTGAATGCGAGGAAGTACGCTTAATCATCTGAAACATCTTGTAATGAATTGCCAGGTCGTTTTGCAATATTACCAGTCATTACTCGTATTAAGAAATAGACTCTCGCTTATATATATGATATATATATTGACTCTAGCTTTTGAATCCCGTGCCGTTCTGGAAACACTGTAGATTTCGTGAGATACCTGAAACCTATATGGAATATGACCTTATTAAAATTTTATACATATATACTCAGTGTAACGAGAGAATTATCATTTTCGTAGGTACAGTGACAGCTTCTCCCAGTCCTCTGGGACTCTCCTTGACACCTCCACCGACTCTTGGTGGTTCACTGGGTGGTCTGGTTGGCGGTGCAAACCGTGTATCAGCTGCACCTGGGGCAGAAGCAAAGTTCAGGGCGAGCGCCGTACCGCCACTGACAGCTAATGGAGTATTTGGTTCAAGTACTTCCTTGTTCCCGAATCTGGTGGGTAAACCTGCACGCGGAGGAGCTACCGGCGGAGTCGGTGACAAGGGTGCAGGAGGAAGATCACGTCTACTGGAAGACTTTAGAAACAATCGGTACATCTTCATCCGTAAACTTTAATATAAAAGAATGAATAGCATGGATATTTATTCGTAATTTTTTTTCCATTGACAGATTCCCCAGTCTTCAACTACGTGATCTTGCCAATCACATTGTCGAGTTCAGTCAGGATCAACATGGCTCCCGATTCATTCAACAGAAACTAGAGCGTGCCTCGACCAGCGAGAAACAATTGGTCTTTCAAGAAATACTTGCTTCGGCTTACAATCTTATGACAGACGTATTTGGAAATTACGTTATACAAAAATTCTTCGAGTTTGGTACACCTGAGCAGAAATCTACCTTGGCCCAGAAGGTACACGTCACATCACAAAATCACTATTCCTTGCTACCATAGTTCATTCTCAGGATACATGATGAGAATCATGCGTGTCAGCTGACTTTTGTGATTAGCGCTTATTAGCACTGATAAATACATTTCTCCAGCATTCGGCACAGTTTGTCTTTGACGTTAATAAAGTTAATGCACTTTCTCGCTCGCAGGTTCGTGGACACGTTCTTCCACTAGCCCTGCAGATGTACGGCTGCCGGGTAATCCAGAAGGCCCTGGAATCTATCGGGCCGGAACAGCAGCAGGAAATTGTGAGGGAGCTCGATGGACACGTTCTGAAGTGTGTCAAGGATCAGAATGGCAACCACGTGGTCCAGAAATGTATTGAATGTGTTGAGCCTAGAGCGTTACAGTTCGTCATCGGTGCATTTGCCGGTCAGGTATATTCCCTGAGTACCCATCCTTACGGATGTCGAGTAATCCAGCGTATACTGGAACATTGCACCCCAGAGCAGACTCAGGGAATATTACAGGAACTTCATACAGCGACGGATCAGCTTATTCAGGATCAATATGGCAACTACGTAATTCAACACGTACTTGGTGAGCACTATACCTACCTAACCCACCCACCCCTTGCCTCCCCCCCCCCCTCCACAACTCCCCAGTCACCTAATTATTATACGTGTATAACATCTCCGTCACTTGCATCACCCTACCTCATACTATAGCCGAATTCATACTGTTCTAACAGAGCACGGTAAACCCGAGGACAAGGCTCAGTTGATCAGCAGTGTCAGAGGCAAAGTACTTGCCCTTTCACAGCACAAGTTTGCAAGCAACGTGGTGGAGAAATGCGTGACGCACGCTACGAGGCAGGAACGAGCTGTCCTCATCGAGGAAGTTTGCGGCTTCAATGACAAGTAAGTTTATTTAAAAATTTGAAAAATATTTATTTCCACATAATAATGAAATTATTTAATGTCAAAGTAAAATAACAAGTAAGTTTACTTTGAAGTTTGAACAATTTTATTTGTACAAAGAAAAATGAAATTATTTAACCCCTGTCTCCGTTCGTTTGCTCAGCGCACTGAACGTCATGATGAAGGATCAGTACGCCAACTACGTGGTGCAGAAGATGATAGACGTGGCCGAGCCAGCCCAGCGCAAGGTACTCATGCACAAGATACGACCTCACCTGACGAGCCTGCGCAAATATACCTACGGCAAGCACATAATAGTCAAGCTGGAGAAGTTCTTCATGAAAACAGCCTCGGCGATGGGCGTCGCGACGCCAGCCGGGGCATCGAGCGGAGCTGGAGATCTCGGGCCCATCGGGCCACCCGCATCAGCTGCTGGTCCTGTTCCGACACCGGCGCAGCAGCCTACGCAGGTTTTATAAACACGACACGTTAATATGAAAAATACAGTCTCCTCTCACGCTCTGACTACTACAACTTACACACCACGTATATGTATATATGATAATTATTTACGTATACATGTACGGTAAATAGTTTATCAAAAATTATATTATGCAATCAGACACACATACATACACACACGCGCGCGCGCGCGCGCACACACACACCGTACGCTACATAAGTTTGAAACGTAAAAAATAAATTGAAACACGCATTAGGCAACTGGTTCGAAAAACGTAGGAAATAAAACGTCCGGTCGACGAGTCGGGACTGCATCGTCGGCGATCCTCGTTAATGGCCGACTCGTCCGTCGAACAAGGAGTTTTAGACCTGGTGGCGAAACTGATTATTCTATAGAAACAACATCCGCGAGGAGACGGAAGACATTGATAAAAGACGATGGCAAGAGTCGTACGAGCAAGATCAGTTCTTGGACTCTTAGTATTGTACAGAATCAGTCCCAATTGCTTTATGGGACTTTCCATAGAATAATCAGCGGGTCCCCCAAGTAATTTTGGCGAGCTAAAAGAGTATAAAGAACGTTCGAAAGATCACGGATGACGTATTGGCGACGTAACGTTAAATGGCGTTTCGAAGGAACGTCTAGAGAGCTACGGAATAGATCTTGTAGTGCTGCATGCATTTACCGTTTGTTAACGTTATTGCGATACGGTTAGACGTTATCGGTAATAATCTTGAAAGTATGCCAAGCGAATGGGGGAGAAAAAGATTAAAATGGCGGAATAGTTGAGGCCCCTCAGCGACATTGATACAACGCGCATCCGACCGTTGTTGTGCTTGTTGTACGATAAATGGGCCCGCTGGATATTGTTCGTAGTAGTTTATTATATTCAAGGCACGAATGGCGTTACCGGTCGAGGATATTAGGAGCGAAGTATCGATAGCATTATAAGAGGAGGGAAAGAAAAGGGAGCATCTATATATATAAATTGATATATATAGAGAGAGAGAGAGAAAAACAATAACGTCGTAGGAAAATGGCGTTGGTAGCCTCGACCGAGTCTCTTCTACCCGGCCGTGTTTATCGAACTAAGCGAAATGGCGATTTTCTCGATAGATTTAACACGAGAAATAATCCTGAACCGTGTATTTTTTTTTTTTTTCTTTTTTCTCGAGTAAACCTAGAGCCTAGTCGTGTAAGGGGCTTTTGAGGTGGGAGTGAAATTTTGAAAATATTCACCACGCCTACCTCTCTCCACCCCCTTCCCACCATTAGCCTTTTGACATATGACCTGCTGACTTACGCGTCCCCCACCATGCCAACATATGAGACGTGAGAAAGTAACCACTTTTAACAGACAAGAAATATTTCCAATAGAATTTTTTTTATCTCCTTCCCTTACTCCTCTTGCTTTTCCAGCCTTGTGAAAAAAAAATAAAAATAAAAAATGAAAATTCTTTATCAACTCTCGGAAACGCTTGCTCCTTCGATTGATATTTTTTGACAATTCAAGCTGGCTTTTTTGTATCTCGTATCGATTGGTTCGCGGGAACGAGAGCACGATAACTTTTTGCTGTCGTAAAATAATTCCCAGGCGAATTTTTTAAGTAGATCAAAACGCGACGCGGAATTTTTCCCTTTCTTTTTTTCCCCTTCGTTTTTCTCTTTCTAATTGGAGCGTGCACCAATGATTATTCTCTGCTATGAGTTTCCTTTGAAAAGTTTTCATTTTTTTTTTTTTCATTTTCTTTTTTCCTCGATCTTTTCCTCTCGCTACGTTCCGATCTCTCTTACCTCCTTTTATCTTTTCTACGTAAAGTCTTTGTTTTTTCGCGATTTAGAAAAAGAGATCCCACTGCCTACCTTCCCTCCTTCTGCCCCCCCCCCTTCCTTCCCCGATCCGCAATTTTGTAAATTGTGATATAAATAAATAACAAATGTGTATAGGTCCCCATTCGACGATTATTTTTATTCCTCATTATTCCCTCCTTTTTAACGGACACTGTGAATATTGTGTATTATAATAATTACTAATTAATTAAATTTAAACTATGAGTTACGTTCTAACGCCGCGCCCCGCCCGAGTCGATTTCATAATAAATGCACATTAATTTTCATCCCATGCGTTCCGTAACCCTTAAACATACAGAGGATCGTTTATACAGTTAAAGATAACGCGCCCCTTTGTCCAGCCCCACTCAGATATAAAAATTCATTAGGGTTTTTCCAATTGTAAAATATTAACATTTTGACTAAGGCGCCCCTTTCATTGGAAGAAAACGGCAATAGTTCAAATTCCATTCACAGCGCGAGTCATGATCATCACCTCCAACCCCAGTCCTATGACCTACCCCTCCAAGGTCCTTCAATGACCCTTGAACCTAGACCAACCTCCTAAAAGGTCATTGCCAGCCGATACCATGAGCCACCATTTTTTTTTTCATGGTGCATATTTGAATATAGTTGAACCTAATTGTATATTGTATAAATGGTATAACGACGTTCGCAAAAAAAAAAAATCGAAATAGCGAAATCAAGATTTGTTCAGCTCGCACAACCACGTCTTGTAAACTAAATTGTCTCTTATTCTCTTCTGTCCTTAGATTTGCAAGACAAAAAATGTCCTCTTCCTACACACACGTTGACTCATCCAAAAATCTTCTCTTTAAACCACGTGCCCGTCGATTCGATATTTCATTTCACTTGTATTATATATATATCGACTGTATCTCGACGCTTGAATAAATAAAGAATTCGCGCGCAAACCATCGCAAATCCTCTGGCAGACATTTCAAAACCTCCCAAGGAGCGCCGATTTACCGGAACTGTACTTCCGGTCCGTTCGTCTGTACAGTAGATGCGTAATTTGTACACGTAGAAAAAGAGACAAGGATCACTCGAATCTAAGAAAAAGTGAAACCAAAAGAAAATTTAAATAACGCGCGACTTTTAAGGATATTCAAAAAAATAAAATTGTATCTCGAATTTATAAAGTGAAAATTGTACAGCGTGCTTCTAAGTTTAGGTAACGCGGGAGAATTGAAAGAACAAATTTTTAATCGTTCGCCAACTAAAGCAATTCGGTTGATTCTACAAAATTTTCTATTTGATTTGTTTTTTAACGCATCTACGTTTCTCGCTGTTATGTGAACCGGTCGTGGCGTTGTATTTTAGAAAAAAAAAAATACAGACGCACGTTACTTATCTCACTGTCAAAAGGGACGTCACTTGTAACCCTTCCACCCTCTGGTGCGCAAATTGTAAAATATTTTGTTTAAACTAGAGAGATAACGATACAAGTAATAATGGGGGTCGCGACGATGAAGAAAGAACAGAGCGAGGAAAAGAATTCGTGAAGAAAGTATATATATGTATACACAGAGGGAAAGTAGTAGAGAGAGAAGAATAGGTAAAGGAAAGAAGAGAGAACACGAAAATGATGTAAAAGGAAATGAAAGAAAAAAGGTCACGTTGTTTTTGTACAGAAAATAAAATACATGAAAACGTAAAATAAACGAAGAAACCTATAATCGAAGCCACGAACCGTGATATATACTATAGAAAAAGTGTAGAAAGAATCAGAATTCAGAAATGCTTTTAAAAGAAAAAAGATACGAATGACGTTTAATCTACAGCGGCGATGAGGAAAGGGAAATAATAATTAATTAAAAAAAAAGAGAGCACGAGGAACACATCTTTCTTTGTAAAATATTGTAAATAACGATTTATTAATGAAATTGACAAATTCCTAGGTGAAACCTCTCGGTCTCGCTCTCTTCTCTCTACTGACCCCCCTCATCTGCCCGACCCCCTCTTGTCTACCCTTTTGTAAACACTTTGAGGTTAGGTCAGAAGCGTCCGAGGGTGGACCCGGGGAATCCCAAGAAAAAATCATATAAAAGTGTATCAAGGCGGTTGCGAGAGGCTAGCGCGGGAAATATTGTCATATTTGAATTTGAAAATGTCTGCCAGGGCTCGTTTAGTCTAGAATGCGTGAATTTAAAAAAAGTATATAAAATGCAAATATGTGAAACTACGTGTACAGTGCGGATATTAACCTTCCCTTATCATCAGCCAACTCCCTCTCCCCACTACCTCCTGTACCCCCGAAACCCCTTGACCCCGGACAACCGAATAGACAAGACATTCCAGCTATATACGAAATACCAGCAAAGTCCGACAGGAAGCATCGGCGATTATAACTCATCTTTTTCTTTTCTTTTCTTTTCTTTTGACATCGTTGAATAATGAAAATGGCGCACGTAACAATTTTCTTATTTAACGATCGCGATTACGGGGTATCCGTTGAAAAGAGTACCTTAACCGGACGCTTTTGAAGAAAAAGAAAATAAAGGAAAAAAAAAGAAAATTCTTATTCTTACTGTTCACTTTTCCCATTAGCGTCAGTTTTTCTTTACTTATCATTTGTGTAAAAGTCGCCGCGTCATACTTTGTAAATTAAAGAGAAAAAAATAGAAGGAACAAGCAAATAAACTATTAACGAATTGTAAACAGATCATCCACGAACAATTCACATGTACACACCATATATAATAGCCACTAGGAATAGCCCCGTACGTATGTATGGCGAAGGTTAAGAAATGAGAAATTTTCCTCGTGGCGCTCGAGTCGACGTCAACGTCGTTGCCACGAAGAATCTCGAACCTTCGACTAGCGAATTGAAAGGAAAAATAAAGATACGCGCAAAGAAGTCGGTAAAAGGGAAAGTAAAGGGAATGGAAAATATATATATATCGCGAAAGAAAGTAGGACGAACGATACGAAAGACCGAGGATGAAGAAAGATTGAAAGAAAGAAGAAAAAAAAAGAAAACGACCGCAAAATCTCTCTTATGTCTTATTAAACTAAGATTATCGATTTACTATGTTTAATATTACGATTATTATTATTATTATTATTATTATTATTATTCATCGCTATTACCTATTATTATTAATTATTGTATGTAGTTTTGATTAACGTCCCCCCCCCTCAGCGTCTTTTTATCCTTTCCTTACTCGTTCATTTGAGAATAGCAGCATCCATTATTGTCATCCTCCTCCCTCACTTATCCCCCCCCCCCCACCCCCGTAAGCATCTGTCAGAAATGTAAAAATTTGTTTTCTTATTTTATCAACTTCACATTGATTATTCATTGTTCTTGCTTATTACTGGGCGTACTGTATATGTATACATATATGTATATGGCTTTGTTTGATTATATATATATATGTGTGGATATATACTGGATAAGGAACCTCACACGTAACGCTTTATAAATACGGTACGATGTCCCTATTATTTATCTGCATTTTTTTAAAAATTAAAATTCAAAATTCTATATCATCCGGATCAATTCCATCGTCCTACTTAATGTCGTCCTAGTATGAACGTTAGTAGTACAATTATATAAAAAAAAAAGAAGAATTATCTTTGAATGCTATCTCTATTATCTACTTAAGCTCCTCGTGAAAAATTCTTATCGACTTTTTGATTATAAATAGTGTAAATTTTTTATATAGCGTGAAAGCGAATTATCGGCCGAGCCACGATGTATGTAGAGCGTCTGCGAAAATATGAGAGAGAGGAGGAAAATTTTACGGCGTTGCCACAGTGATGTATAAACGTTAAGGAGGTGACGGAAACGAAGGTACGAAGGAAGCACAGACGGGGGGTTGAAGGAGGAACGAAAATTTGGAAAAAGGCTAAGCCCCGTTTTTGTATTTGAAATGTTATACAGGCGATTATACTTTGGATTTTTATTCTTGCCCATTTTTTTTTTTTTCTTTTTTTGGCTCTGTAATCTGATAAATGGGAAAACGAATGGATTGTCTATGGCCGTGACGAGCTTGGAGAGTTTTACCAAGCCGCCATTTTGGAGAACATTATGTCAGTATTTGTAATACTGATTGAATTCGAGCTCGTCGCGAGAACTGCGTTTTTTCTGTTGCGCCTTAGAAAATAATTTTCGACGATAATAATAATAGTCACGAGCGGAGAAAATAAGAAGGAAAAGAGCAAAATTTTATTTGTCAAAACTTAGAGACCATGGAGTCCTTTTTTTTCTTTACTTTTTTTTTCACTTTTGTTTTACGATCGTATCCTAGCTGGGCTTTTGTGATCGGGAAAAAAATCTATTTTTTTCTTCTCTTTATCTTTCTCTCTCTTTCTTATCGTGTCTGTCACTTTTCTTCAGGAGAAGTTAAGATAAACGTGTCCGCTCTCTTTGCAAGACGCAGAAAAAAACAGAGAGAATGTATAGGAAAGATTGGGGAAAAAATTATGCTCCCTTCCTACGCCTAGAACAAAATTGATTTTCTCCAGTTATCTTTTTTATTTTTCCCCCCTTTCGGTTTCCATTTTTTTTTTTTTTCTTTGGTGTAAGTATATCGCAATGTAAAAGGTAATCCGAGCGACGCCGCATTATTACTAGGAGCGTGAAAAAAAACATGCGTGTCGTACGCGACGACACGATGCGATGGCAAAATATATATGTGAAACGAAACGTTGCCAATTAACAAGATCAGTTCGTATCGTCTCGATCTTTAACGAATTAATCTCAGAGTCCAGTCAAATTCATATAAAGTGTAAAGAAAAGCGAATCAAACTCGCGTAAAAATTCTATTCGACCCGACTCACCGTAAACTTCTAACTCCCGATAGAGGCGCTCTCGGCGCGCGGGAATATTTGAATTACGATACGACGCTTCGAAGCATCTCACGAAAACATTGTACGAATATATTAATGATTTTTCCTTGCTTTTCTCATATTTAAAAGATAAAGACGATACGCGTTCGTTTTGTTTCATTTGCGACGGGCGCATCATACCCCGGCGAGACAATGGCCGTGATATAATAATACATGTAAGTGGGCCGATCGTCGGCCATTGTCTCCCGGCAAAAAAAAAACATAAACGATTAAACGGATTAAGTAACCCTATAAATATTGATTATATATAAATATATATATATATCTGTATATGTATATCTAAAAAAAAACCTTGAACCTATCGCTATATGATATATATGTAATAAGTACTATTTAAATATTGTAACAATTGTATATGATTTTCCTACTACACGCTAATTGTATTATATAAAAAGATCTGCGACCTCCCACTTGTAGTGTATACAGATACATGTACACAAGCGCAAAAAAAAATTGTGACACATTCTCTCTTTTTCACATATTACACACGCGCGTACGAGATCATCTCGATTAAAGAAAAATTGTACACGGATTTATTAACGCATACGACAACAAGCGATTAATTATTAATTACACAGGATACGTAGATTAAAGCCTAGTACTAGTGTGATAAGGAGAAAATTCGGTGTTTTTGAGTGTATAAGAAAAATTGTCAAAATGGCTTTGAACTGCGTATGGATACCCGAATATCGTTTTAATGAACGGTTTGCATTTGATTGTCGACGCGGGAAATTTGAATATGACAATTTTACTCGATCACGAAATTTTTCAAGTGACACGTCGTACTATGACGAAAATTCTACGTAGACTGTCCGTGTCCATTTTCTTCTCTCTCTTTTTTTTTTTAATTCTTCATAAACACGCTCTTGTCTTTTACTCATGTTTAAATATGTATTGTCTCACTTTTTCTCTTTCTCCCTCTCTGAATTTGACATGAAAATCGGTGAACATCAGCGGGGAATGGTGCGCCCTGATATTAAAGACTGATGTACAGTAGCGCGCTATTCTCTATTAAGTCACAATTTTTCAATATACACAAGGAAACCCAATAATAAACGGATTCGCAGGGCAGATGGTATATATATATATATATATATATATATATACATAAATAATAGAAATTGTCATCGTCGACTCGTATTGCATTTGTCCTCTTTTTGGTGATTCTCATTGTAAACAAGCACTTAAAAAAATTGTTTTTAATTAACAAATTTAAAAAAAAGTGTGTTTATCTACTGTGTGAATAGTTTAGAATAATTAAATTATAGGATGATTAGTGTGTTAAAGAGAAAAAAATGGTTGCATTTAATCTGAATGGAAGGACAAATTTGATTTTGTGAATTTGAAATATGGAATGGCATGAAAAAAAAATGGAATGAAAATTTCTTTAATTGATAATTGATTGGAACCGCGAAGGGGATGAGCGTACGGGTCGACGATCTGACGATGTCTTTTTTGACATACGGTTGACAGAGGAGAAGAAAAAAAGGGAAAAACTATTATTATTCCATGTAGCAGATAATTAGATAAGTGGGACGAACAGAGAGACATATGGAGGAAAAATTTGCATAACTTGTATATTAGTGTATAGAATGTAGAGAACAGCAGCATGAAAGAAAAAAAAAAATTAATAATGCAAAAAATATTACGACGATGAAATAGCCACGAACGGGGGAATAAAGAAACAAAGTAATAATATTATAATAATAATAACGGAATATTTAAAGAAAAAAAAAAAAAAAGCGAATCATTTTCGACAATGTTTTTTACAAACAGAGCAGAGCAGCGCGACTAGTTACGTCATTGTAAACATTTTAAAAACGGAGATCACAAAGTGAACACGAGAAAGCATTATTTCTAGGGAGCCAGTTTTCGTCTTATGTGCAGACAAAGAGAACAAAGAATATGGAAAATCATAAGGCACTGATTGTACTGCAAAAATAACCCCCCCAAAAACCACCCCCTGTGCACAACGAAAGATTGAAAGACGTTTTCTATCCTCTATAACGAAAAAAAGTATCCGTCATATCTGAACAAACGAATTTTTTTTTTTATAAAATTTTGAGTTTTGTTTTAATTCTGATTCTACGATTAGACATGATCAATGAACGGGGAGGGGACGGGAATAATAAAAATAAAATGGATTTTTTAATTTGAAAGTCCGATTGACAATTTTCTTTAATAAAATTTTCAAATACTTTCTTTTTTGTTCCCACACTTTCGCGCTTGGATTTTATCTTACTCTGTTCTTCTTCAGTTGTCGTTTGAGTTTAACGAAGTTTTGTTATCGACACTGTCACTTTCTCCGTCGGTAAATGAAGATTCGTTTTTTTTTAAAATAACTGCCAAACTTTGTCGTTCCCTCCGAGTATTCTTCGCACTAGCACTCATTTATACATAGAACGTGACATTTCCGAGAGTATAAATTAAAAAAAAATCTGAATGACCTTCTTGAGACTATTGTTTGTGTGAAATTTTGAGCGAGATAATTTTACCACCTAATTATTACTGCATTTCTCAGCATATACACAAAGGACACAGAAGACTAGAAGCATACAGACAGTCTTAACGAGGTTATCCCTGGATTTGGTCAGTACGGAAAAACCGGATATCCGGGTTCACCCTGAAAACCGAATACCGCGGATAATTTAATAAATAAAGTTATACATAATCAATTACGTACGAGTTATACATACTTCAGTATAGTTATAAATAATATTTGTTCGTGCTAGAAGCGTCGTATATTAACGACCTTAGACGCAGAGTTGGATTAATTAATTAATTAATCGTTACGAATAATTGCATATATATATATATACATAATATCATTTTTATTTTGCGCCTTTCTTTTTCTTTTTTCGCTCTATTACGTTCCGTAACTTTTCTTCCTTTCTTTTTACTTTTTATACACAGCATCGCATAAGCAAACAATTACTCCTGCCATTGAAACTTAATTTATTTTCTTCATCGTTCGCGCCAAACTCACCTCATTTTTTCAAAATCTACGTATGGCAGTCCCTGAGATCTTTTTTGAAGCTGAACAAAGATAAAATTAACCCTAGAGAAAAATCGCAGAAATCTGAATCTCGAGTTGGTTGTATTTTCAAAACTTTTTTCCTCCAAAAAATCATTACCGCGAAGAGCCGAACTAGCATCACTGTTATTATTACAATTTTCTCATAAATTTGTCGAACCCTTTCTTAGTCGTTCACTCATAAGTAAATACACAGGATAATAAAATCATCCTTTTTCTTTATACACGATCGTTGATCTTTCTCTCGCTATTGGTCATTTATTCACAAAAAAAAATATTCAATCACCATTTTCAATTTTATCACCGATCCACTCGTACTCCCCCCTCCCCACCACCCCTCACCGCCACAAAAATTGGTAGTACACAAAAGAAAGGAATAAAAAAACCAAGAGAAAGAAAAAGGAACACAGAGAGACATTCGAAAGATGAAAAACAAAAATGGTAAAGAATTAACGGTAATCTAAATGTAACATGTATATGATGGCTGTACAAATGTAACATTTTTTTCCATTATGTATGATGATGATGATGATATGACGATGATGATAATGAAAAAAAAAAAGGAAGATTTGATGCTAAAAATAATGGATGAACAATTCGAAAGATTATGCATATAATAACGCATGTGCGCAACGATCGATGTGAAGACGCGAATTCGCTTCGATCATCGATCGTTTGATTCACCCGCGCGAGTGATTTATCAATAAAACTACTATTACTCTTAATTATTATGAAATACCATTTCTGTAATAACATTATGATATAAAACCATACATTGAATGGCAATTGCTACCTGTTTATGTCTTTATAATTAGTTTTTTTACCCCCTCCACACGCTGTATCTATTGCGCATGCGCGTCCCACCTGTTGCTTCATGCAATTTCTTACCTACGGCCTATTGGATTTGGGACGCGTGTGAGTAGTTGAGTATGAAGAGAAAGTAATGTATTTTGTATTTTTTTTTTTTCTAAGAAGTTGTATTCTTTAAATTGTACATTGGATTGTTGTAGTTGGCGAGTCAGCATATACATATATGGAGAACATTGCTTGATACTTTATCATTGTGCTTAGGCACGTAATTGTCTTTTTCGTTTAGTCGGCATATGTACATTGGTATTGTTTGATGTGACCCTTGTGAAAATGGGTCTGCCATCGATTTCTTTTATTCTGTTCTCTATGTAAATGTAATGTTTACTGCTCATCCGTACGAGTCGAATATGACTCTACAGATGAAAATGCCGATAATACAGAAGTGGAATTATTATTCATTCGCTCTCTTCTTTGGAGCGTTCACGCTCGGAGCGTCGAGATTTCTTCTTACGTCGACTAGGACTGCGCGATCTGGATTTGTGTCGTCGGGAACGTGATCTAGAGCGATGCCTATGCCTAAAAATTGGAAGAGATGCACGGACAAGGTTTAAGTGTTTTATTTTATAATAGAGATCTTTTACGTACCTTTCCTTATGTCGGTATTGCGAACGTGATCTGTCTCTTTCTCTGTCATCTTCTCTTGCTACAGACTCTCGCTCTCTCTCACCTCGATCTCTCGTTACCGACTCACGCTCTCGCTCTCTTTCTCGATCGCGTTCACGATTTTCTCTTACTACCGGTTCCGGTTCCCGTTCCGGTCTCTCTCGTTCACGTTCTCTCTCACGTTCCCTGCTGTCTCTTGGTGGCATCAATGGTGGAATTGATATCGGTGGTACCATTGTTGGTATGGTTTTTGGTCCAATATCTTTCTCCTCCTCTGTTTCCGTTAGTGGGATGGCTAGGTTAGTTGGCTGCCATGTCTGGAAATGAATCGATGGTATTGTTTCAGTTTGATTTATAAAAAAGGTTATGATTGATAAATGCTGCGAAAGGACTTTACTGGATCGTTGCCCCATTGACTGTCCTGGGTTGGCTCGTAGCTTTGGTAATATGGATCAGCTTCTGGGATGTAGAACGGTGCTGGCTCTCCAGAATATCCTGGTGGAGGCATGTCGAATGGTGGTGGCATTCCTGCTCCTGGAGGTGGAACACTCATATCAGGGAAGCCTGGCTTCCTGGAGTACTCTCTTCTGTCTGCTGTCATTACTTGTATTACGTTCTCTTTGGGTGGTGACTTGTCTAGGTTTCTTCTAGAGGCCAAACCTGAACTTCCGATGACGTCTATCGTGCCAGCCATTTTTCTACCTGGTGGAGGACCTGCTCTTTTTGGGCCCATGATACCCGAGTATTTACTGTTGTCATTGGTTATTGCTACTTGAGGTACTCTCATTCCACCGCCCGGGTTACCCGCACCGCCGCCGGCATTTAAAATTAAACCCACTCCTGATTCGCTGCGCATTCTCTTTTGACGCTCGCAGTATGCGCGCCAAGTCTCCTCGTTAAAACCGTAATTAAAATAGTCGGTTATGTCGGCACCGGGTTGTCGCCAGGGCTTGTCCTCCAGTTGATCCAGGTTAAATTCATGTGCTGGCATTCCATTGATCACTCCGATAGTTTCGAATTCATCTATACTGAACTTTCCAGGCTGTTTATTTAACTTGTCTGGTACCCCACTAGCATTGGTCAATAATCCACCGCGTTTTATATTTAAACTTCCATAGGCAGGAGTTGACTTAATGTCACCAATGACTACATGGACATCATCGTCAGAGTCTGAGTCACTGGCTGCTTCGCCATCCTCTTGACTCGATGGTTCTTTAGTTCCATTTTCATTTGCCTCGGGACTAATGCCTTCTTTATTTTCCATAGATGATGCTGCTGTTCCAACATCCTCTCCAGGAAGTACTAAGTCATCCATCGGCAGCTTTCCGTCATCCATACTGATAAGTTCCCTACTACTGATTGCCTAGAAGAATAACAATCTTTTAAAGAGTACAACGCAAAACTTCTAAAGGAATATTTCTCCTTGCATGAATATAGGTTAAGCTATACCGATGATACTATTATAAACCCTCTAAGTAAATGAACTACATAACAAATACGTTTTTCTTATGAAGAATATGGGTTGTTTTATCAAATTATAAACCTCTGTCATTTGAAAAATTATCTAGTACAGTATAATTGAAATTATTATGACTGAAAGAATTGAGGTTATCTCCCAAGCATACCCCTGGTGGTCCATCAGGAATATCTTCCACTCTCTGTTCCTCTTCATTTTGTGATTCCTCCTGAGTGCCTAGAGGTGTTGCTTCGGTTTCTAAGGCTTCCAACGGTGTAATGCTCGTAGCAGCTTCTTTGCCGTCAACGGAATCCCCGTAAAGCCATTGATCCTCGTTCTCGTCCGCCATTTCTTTTCCAAATACTTTCTTGACAACTATCCTGTCAACGATCCATCAGCTCTACGCAAAGTACTACAAAAGATCCGATAAATTGTAAAGACTGATTCTAAATTAAATGAAGAACTTATTAATATATACTAATCATTGTAGTCGTACATAAAACTTAGAGAAATAATGAAATACCGGTAAGCTATTAAACCTTTCCTGTTCAAAAGAATCAAATGGTTGAGAACCATCGGTAAAACTAGTAATTTTCCTTTTTGATTTTGACGGACATTTATGATACAATTCGCAGTTTTGACTCTTCCATGAAAATTGCAAAACGTCCAAAAATCATGACGCTGTTAATATTGACAAATCGAATTAGTACGTAATTCGCTTTAAAAATTTGAATTACCAATTTTACGTGAAATATTCAACAAAAAGGCTTACATTCCTCTGATTATATCTATGGATTATATGATCCATCACCTTTAAATAAATATTGACGAATCAAAAACCTATTCTCTTAGAACGTTGTTTCGTGATTGGTCTAATCATTCTTCCTTTCTTTTCTTATAGCTGACTCCTCCAATGAGGACATGTGCCAGTAAATTGGCATTTATATAGGGGAGGAAGTGACAGAGCAAAGATCAGAGATGAGTAGGGAGTTGCACAACGCTATGATTTAGGTGATACCAAAATCATGGCGCTAAATGGTAGCGGCGAGTCTGGAAGTAGGATTTTGTGATCATTGCCTCCGTCGATAATGCAAATCCCGTCGAGACCGGCTCCAGGAAGAATGAGCACTCCGAGTCCGGGCACTGCCTCAACCGCTTCCCCCATTCTCCGCCTGCTCCCGCTCACCGAGCCCTGCGCGACGAATTCGCGCACACACAATTTTGGACAATTTCCAGTACTACTAAACACCGGATTCGGTGTATAAACTCTGTAGGTCCTCACGTTTACAATTAGTTCGATAAGGCGGGTCTCGCAAGGTACATCGCCATCTAATGTCGAACTTCTAATCCTTGATTATTAGGATCAGTTACTGGCACATGTCTCCCATTGGGGCTGGCACATCTCCTCATTGGAGGAGGCAGCCACAAGGAAAGGAAGGAAGGTCTCCCATTGGGGATACAGCCATAAGGAAAGGAAGGAAGGATCTGTGGACAGATCACGTGTCCAGAAATAACCTCAAAAAATATATACTAATCGTGTTATATGCTAGTTTATTTATTGGAGCCGTAGAGACAATTTATCTCTCATGCAACGTAATAATTGAATTATTCTAAAAGAATCGCAATGAGCTACTTGATCGCAATAGCAACAATTAATTGCTTTTTAGATTATATTGCTCCGATAACTATTAAATTCGTAAGTCATTCAATATAATACATGGTATGTCTCATTTAAACTTGAACATTATAGTTAAAATTTTTACTTCATAGATATTGTTTCGATTTTACTCTGGAAGTAAATTGGATCGAATATTACGTGATGATTTGTTGAATGTAAGACAGGAAATGTCTAGTATTTCAATGGTCGATGAGTTCTCGAAGTTTGCTAAACTTCAACGCAAATATAACAAATTGGAAACGGAATTGAAAGATAATGGTAAATTTTGTGTAAGAGATGCATTTTTTAATATCTTTATAATATAATAAGAAATTGCAATTTTTTGTAGTGAATGCTCGAATGTCCTCCAGAATGAAAGCAAGATGGATTATAACTTATGCCTTTAGTATTTGCAATGTAAGTGTACATACAAAAAGGTAATCTGTATGTAATACTTGGTAATACATTAATTTGCAATATTATACTTACAGGCACTGGTAACTCTATTCCTCTTATACTTGTATCGCAGTGAACCAGTCGTTATATTACCAAAGGGTATTTTGTGGCCGTTCCAAAGCTTTTTAAGCTGGCCATGTTCTCAAGATAATGCTATTTCTTTAGCAATGTGGATCATGATTACAAGATTAGTTGTATCCATTTGTAAAAGGGCAGATGATTCTTAATATTTAATATTTTCCACTAATTATTTAGGTAATGTAAATATTGAAGATATTCATATAGAATAATTTCTATCTAAATTCGTGTCTCATTCATTTCTAATTTAATCATTGCTCATACTCTGTATAACGATTGGTGTACCACCGAGTATCCTGAATTAAAAAAATTGTAAATTACAGAAATCTCAAAGGGATAGTACATAAATGTTCATAATCATTAAACATTTGATTAGTACATACTCACGTGTATACATTACAATTCATCTATTTGTAACCACATGTGACAATTATATTCTCGATACAATACATATAACTATTAACACAGCAATTGACTTTGAGTTCTTAAATTTCTCAAATTCAAATTTCTCTTCACCAACGCTATTGAATAAGATTAAGGCTCAACGGATAATAGCAAAAAAGTGGGTGTATTTCGTAAAAGCATAATAATGAGTAAAATACATAATATATACTTGAGAAACATATTTGCATATAATAATTATAATTATCAATAATATTGTGTTGTAACAAAATTCTGTATTATGTATGTCCCTTTCGTACCTCTGTGCTGTTTCGTACAAAATAAGCGACGCATAGCCAGGTATTAATATAATGAAACATTCACTTGACAAAAAAAATCGAGGCACAAGTGGTGTAAGTCTTTTTTCGTTATCGTTATCAATTTAATTATTTTATCTAGTTGCTGCATGAGTGTTTAATCACTTTTCATATATGTCTTACACCACTGGCGCTCATCGCATCTTCTACCTCTTGTAACAATCTTTTACATAGTCCTACGTGTCAGATCCAATATTACAGCAAGTAAAGCACGCAAAACATTGACACTGCCTCATGCAGACTAATAAAAATTCAATAAGCATTTAATTTTTAATCCTCATTAATTATCCGCTTGTCAAGGTTTCACGCGCAATACAAGCGTAATCCCGCTTATAACGCATCGTACAAAAAAAGTAATAGAGAGAAAGAATCGTATGCAATTTCATTAGTCCTAAGCACCAACAATAATGGGTAAATTATCATACAATGTGATACAACCAAACAATGCTTTTCATTCTTCCATCACCTATGCACAAGTAAGACCGATGCTAAAAGTATAAGAAGATGCAATAAATTTGCGTCGTTCAGATTTCCTTTTTACTGTATTTGCACAATTTGTTTCATTGGCAAGCGATTCAATTGCATCCTCTGTTATTAATAGGCATGATGGATATTAGCGCTTTTTAATCGCACTGTATAACGACAAATTGGGTTACTTTTTGAAAAGCAGTCAATTAAAAAGGAACATTAGCTTGTCAGGGTTAAATGTCTTTTTGAAAATGTACCATCACGTTACACCTTAGAGCTCTAGTATCTACTCGCAGTAATCAGGACTATTACAGACATTTAACAGCATCTTAGTTTCTAGTAGCCTTGGCTGATTTTTTAGTGCATACGATTTTTGTCGATAAGTATCTTTGTTAGATATCAGTTACCATTTCAATCTTACTAAACCTTTGAAACACTGTGAAGATTCATTTAACATGAAATGATAATTTCATTTGAATAATCCCCCTCAACAACTGGGTTGCTGTCGAATCATTCGCTTAGAATAATATACCCTAAGAATCGTGAGACAACAAGTGTTTCTTCGAACAAACATATTTTGTCAATATCGATTACCCAAAAATCAGCCATCTCCTCCACCTTCTCCCTTTCATTCGGTGCTTACAACATTATTAAATTAATACAATTAAGTTCGACAAGAACATTACTTCGTTATCCTAGTAACAGTTTATAGCGAGTGTTAACGTATTTGAGACATGCTTAAAATATTGTGTTTCGAGACATTTTTTTTTTCTTTTTCCCTGGATTTTCAAATCTTAGTCTCTATCACTCGTGGGGTTGTAAGTAACGTAGCGTACGCTGCAAGTTTCTTTTTTTCTTTTAAATATATATATATATCCTAGCACCGATACGTCGTTCAAGCTGCATAAACGTTAAGTTCTCATAAACCCTAACGTCAAATCGAACAAAATTAGATCCTCGAAGCCACATATCTTGGCTGTTAATCGGTAAACAGAGTTTCAATTACTCGGACGAATCAGGCGAGCTTACAATTACCACAACTACACGCTCTCACAGCAATATGCAATTGTTACGTATCCGAGCTATGATAACGTAAAGAAAATTAAAAAAGAAAAAGATAACAAATACAATGTGCAGCGAATTTATCTCGTATGCTTCTCTTTTGCCAAAAGTGTTAGCCTTCAGTCTCGAACGAGGGCAATTTTAAATGACAAAATATAGATAAAACCAATG
Organism: Calameuta pallipes; assembly: GCA_030142375.1. Lineage (NCBI taxonomy): Eukaryota > Metazoa > Arthropoda > Insecta > Hymenoptera > Cephidae > Calameuta > Calameuta pallipes. The sequence goes on from JARQSW010000004.1 coordinate 423,938, forward strand.
AAAAAGATAGATACGCAAGAACGCAAAAGAAGAATATAAGGAATTTAGTTGAAACGGCTGATTTCGAACTCTTATAAATACTGCCTTTACATCGTATTACCATATAGAATATCGTAAGCGACTCAATACATAGTTCAGTAACCATAGACTGCAACGCACATAGTACTTGCTTATTAATGATACACTGAAAATATTTCCATAGAGTTTAAGTGGCTCGCAAACGATAGCTAATCGTGTAATATCGTAACGCCTATTGGCACGAGCTCACGTAGTACCGGATTTATGTCGTTGCAATACGATAGTAGCATTAGTAGGTAGCGTGAGTTGCACCAATTAATAAAAAAAAAGAGAGAAGTACTTTGTAACAATACATTATAAAGTGAAAAAAAATTCGGTTCACAGAATTCCGGTCATTCCGTTAGTTTATGTCTTGGCGATATCCATAGGTGATCCGCCTAATGAATTCGTCGATGGGGTTGCTAATGGATGTCCACCAGGACTCACGATAGTCGGTGGGATTGCTGGTTTAACAAATCTATCCGATGTGCGCCTTCCGGATGGTGCTACAATGTGACCCTAGGATTCCACAATATACCTCATTTTATACTCACTTTACTGCAAATCTTTTCTCCATCAATGCTTGTAGTACGTGTTACGAATTTTACGTGGAATATAGGAGGAATTTAATTGAAATTAATTGACGTGTTTGTTACTTACCCCTGAAGGAGGAGACGAACTGGAAAACGGTAAAGTTGTCGGCTGTCCACAGGCGTAACAACGATTGGTATTGAAACTTTCTCGTGATGAGGAACCTACTACGTTAATACCTGTTGATTGTAACGAGGATTTGCTTTATGAAATTTTCGTTTCCAGTTCAATGGGTGTGTAGATTTCTACATTGCGGAGTTATAGAGATAAGGTAGTATCCCAAGGTTTCTTTGTTAGTGCGCTCAAATTGTGATAAGCGAATGTTACAAGGTGCTTTTCAAAGTTGTTTGATTTTGTTTGATATGATTTAAATGTACCTGGACTTAGAGGCCTGGAGGAACTGGGCGAAGGATTGTAGGGCACTGGACTTGAGACAGTACGATTTCGGATGTTGCCTCCGGACATCACAATCTCATTGTAGTGGCGCTCTTCTTCCATTTCCAAGCTGTTAATTAAGTTTATGATTAATGAAGTGTTACGTGGGTGATGGTCCTTTTTGTCGTAGAGATTGATTAATTTTACCTGGATTCTGATTCGGAGAGATGTCTGCAAAGGGCTTCTCGTCTTTCTACCTCGAGCTGCAACTTTCTCTGGAGCCTCAGATTCTCTTCGCGAATTTGTTTCTCCTCGTTAACGTACCGCTGCATCTTGACCGTATCTATTTCAAGTTAAACAATGTATCTTGCAATATCATAACCTATGTATAGGGAGTTACAGTTTGGTTGCGAGCCACCATTTTCCTCTAAATGAGATCACTTATGAGAGAAATAATGAATTGAAGATATGACTTTCAGATATAAATATCGCTTTGGCTTTATGGTAAAGGGTATCGCGTAATTAATCATATATTTATTAAGGTAATGAAACTTACGTTCTTGTTGAGACATCAATAGAGTGTGCCTAAGTCTTGCTACTTCGCTTCTCAATGTTTGAATATGAGTACTCAAATTAGTAGCAGTGTCTCCATTGTTAATTTCCCTGGGTGAAGCCGGATCGGACACAGGTTGATCTAATTTAATCTGAAGCATTCTTTTCTCTGCTTCGAGCTTATCCATTCTTTTCCATAGCTTGTTGACAAGAGCTTCTTGTTCCTGTTCAAGTGTATTCTCCAGTTCTACTTTCTCCCGACGTAACTGCTCCAAATTGCTTTGCTTTGCTAATGTTTCGGCCTCCAGCTTTTCTATCTTTCGCATGAGCTTGTTCACGAGACATTCCTGCTCTTGTTCCAATGTTTGCTCGAGCCGGCATTTTTCTTGGCGCAATTGATTCAACTTTCTTGACAAATCGTTTGTCAGACATTCCTCCTCTTGTTCATAATGGTGTGCCAAAGTTTCCTTCTCTTTCTTTAGAGCTTGTATCTTCTTCAGCAATGTGTTACTAATAAATTCTTCCTCCTGCTCTGCTTTGGCTTGCTGTAAATATTGTCTAATGTAAAAAAAGTTACTGTATACAAGAACCCAGTATGCCATTCTATTATTTTATAAAAACGGTATAAGCAAAAAAACTGTCTGGAATAAAATCATAAGAGCTGATTTGATTTAATTAAAATCTAATTAGATCTGATCAGATATCCATTTTGAAAACTTGGATCATTCAGATCAGATTGTATATCTGATCAGATCTGACCAGATCTGTTTACATCTGATGTAAAGATTGGGTAAAACTGCAGAATACGACTCCTTGAAGGACTAAATGAAAAAAAAAAACTAAACAATCTGCAGCTAACTTCAAAAAAGGGTCGTATTCTGCAGTTTAGCCACAAATTGTTCCAATGTTAAATTAAATATAGCCTGATTTTATCAGCTCTGATTTCATCTGATTTAATCTAATAAGATCAAATCTCATACAACACTAGAACTATTTTCAAATCAAACATGAACAGATCTAGTTATATTTAACTAGATATAAAATCTGATCTGAACGATTGAGTTTTCCCAAAATGGATGTCTAATCAGATGTAGTTAGATCTAAATTAGATTAAATTAAATCTAATAATTTTTTATGGGTGGTCCAAAATCATATCCCAAAGACACAGATAATTACAACTTCTTTGCCTATGTCCAATTTGAATTCTAAACTAAAAATTGCAACAATTAATTCCCAAATTCATATTATCATTAATAATTCACAAAGTATGTTTTATTAAGATATCAATGCTACTTTTAGATATAGTCAAGTTTTGACATCAGAACTTGAATGGATAACAATTTTTATTTCATCTATCAGAGGTGGAATCGGATCCTAGATCCTAACTATGCAAGTATCCCTCATACATAACAACCCAAGTTGACTTATGGACAAGCATGAATTGTACCATTAGTCGCCATAAAAGGTTAACTAGAACGCAGTCAAAGCCAGACACAAGGTAATCGTGTAATGTATACTGCATGAAAAATTTCTACTCTCGCTCACTTGACCCAAAAATAATCATTGGTGCCGGAGAGGAAAGAGTTTGAGTTTTTGCGTATTAGCAGAGCTCAGGACAATGAACTTACGATGATGACAGAGGCTTGGCGGAGACCACGGTTCTCTTCTTGAAGAGCCTTCACTCTTAACTTGTACGTTTCGAGCTCGACCTTGAGGACCCGGTTGTGCTGCTGCAGAGATTCGATCCTCTTCTGCAGCTGCTCCCGGGTCACCGGCGACGGAGGCATCATAATAGGTCCCCCGTCGATCGAGCTCGAGTCACTCTCTGATGCACTATCGCGGTCAGCCATTTTTCTCGGCGAAATATCCAAAAAATTTCACCTTAATGCTGTTTTTTCATCTCCTGCAATCACCAACACGTAATCCACACTTTCGTCTATAAGTCACTGTGTATATTATTTCAACAAAATCACATTACTTTCCACGAATAATGAGAATTATGCGACACTTTGCCGCATAAACATGTGCTCTAACCGAGGCGGAGGCGGATCAGCTGTTTAATCGCGCAGCGACTATTTTAAAAAAACCGATGCACGCCTAGTGTTCGTTAATAGGCTGAATTTATCTCAGAACAGAACCCTGTATGTACACTGCCGCCTAGCGGATTTTAAGGACGGACGTGAATTTTAAGTTACTTTTCCATGTTGACTTAACTAGTGCAAGACACATGTTTAGATAAATCAGATATCTCATTGGCCGGAATCGGTCGCAGAGATGAGTATGGAGATGCACAACACTACGATTTTAGGCGATACCAAAAATCGTAGCAGCGAATTCGCAAGTAAGATTTTCTAATCATCGCCACCCTTGATAATGCGTATAACTTGGCGGGCAAGGATTCTCCGCCACTCACCGTTGGTTCCCAAAGCAACACTTAGAACAAGGCCGCTCCATTAATATTGCCTGAATATTTTTTTTCTTTGCAATCTTAATTTCGAGCGCACAGTGTATGCTCGATAGGATTTACTATGGCTTAGTTTCCACCGTAAAGAGGCTGCTTAACTTTATTTAACCTTGCATGGTGGAAACTAAGCCTATGACATGGGGGTTGACACTCCAATGGGCTAGAGTGAAACATAAAATAGTAATATAACCTCCCGATCAGATGGCGTTGCTGCTCGTGTTAACAGTCTATAGCACGGGAGTGCCGTGTCTCCAATAAGTGGGCTGTGCTTTGAAGTTGGTACAAAGTTTGTGATTTTTATTGTTCATATAAAGTTACACGGTGTGGATTCTTCAACAAAGAATAGTTACAATATAGGGTAAGAGTGGTGATTGTTGAATTATTATTTGTGGAATGTTATTGGAAAAAGTTTAAATGCACGTCGTATTTTGTTGAAAGTTTGACGTTAGTGATTCTTTAATTGTTGTACAATACGTTACTTAAACTTAGCAGTTTCATTTATTTTACAGGAAACATGGACGCGGATTTTGCAGAACTCTCCAACGATGTAGACCTCATTGCCCGAATGACACAGTTTGGCAATGCATCAGAGAATATACAAAATTTTTTGAAACTATCTAATGATCCTAAATTATATGATAAATTGTCAAATTCAGAAAAGATACAATATAATTTGTTGATGTCATTTAGTATAAACAGTCTGTTTTGGATGTACTTACGTGCTGAAGGTATGCAACACAGATATCTTTATAGTTTCTCTTTGAGTAACGTAATCAATCTATTATTGTAGGAATTGATCCAACAAAGCACGAAATTAAATCTGAAAATGATAGGCTGAAACAGAGCATGGCTCGTGCTAAGCAGATTAATGATAAAAACACTATAATGCCTAGGGTTAATAGAGATGTAGCACAACGATTTATAAGAAGCGGATTATGGGAAGCAAAAGACAAAAGAGATGAGGGTAGGAAAAGTAAAGACTAAGTAATTGACTTCTGCGATAATGTATTGACATACTTGAAAAATGTAAATAATAAATTTTATAAATTTAGTATAGCTAGTTTATTTGCATTCCTTCACCTAGGCAGATATTTAAATGATCTAATACAATTAAAAGGTTTCGACTTAATTTTGTCTCAACCACATATATATATAATATAGGTATTTTTGCTTAAATAATATCCCGGAATACCACTGGTGGCGCTTGTGACGTGTTCCGAAAAGTTTTTCCACCAACATTATAATCTTCTACAATACGTTTATGGAACCTAGGATTAAAAATAATTATTCAAGTAATTTCATTTCGATTGATTTCACTCTTCAAATTATTTGGTAAGTTAATTTTATTAATAATTACTATAAATATTTCTAATAAATGAAAATATATTACCATTGCTTGTGAGGAAAGAAACACAATAAACTAAGTTGTTTGATGCAATAAACTTTGTATTCAAACGTATTTATTATTAAGTGGTTCATTATGCATGATCTGTGACAATATTTTCTTTTAAGTTCTGATAGTTCTAAATTGCTTTTCCAATTTTCTTATTACAGTTCATAAGATGCGAGAATGTTGCTTAGCCGTTGTGGATACTCATTGCAATCTAGACATGGATTTCGAAAGCTTATACCAGCTGCGTTTAGTACACTTTGTAAGACAAATTACAATGATAGACCCTGTAATATTAAATGGGTCACTTGGGAACAGTCTAGATCTTACAAAAACTTTGGCCACAAGGAGATAAAAGCACCCCGAAGTGTATATATTATGGGTTATACACTCTTAGTTGTATTTATTGGCCTTTGCATAGACTGGGATTGGTAAGTCAATAAGAGAATTATTTGGAATATCAATAAAATTTTTATGTGAATGAATTAAAATTTAAGGTTGCATTGGGAGAAAATGCAGCTGAATATGAACAAAATATTTTTAATAATTTAATTATAAATTTATTGTACAGGGTTCTAGAAGGCAAGAAACCTCCATTGTATGACAAAAAATACTATCCCAAAGTAGATGCTGCTGAGATGGTTACTGAAGAAGAAAATGAAGAAGAGAACAAAAATGTTGAAACCACTGAACCTGATGAACACAAGAAGAAGAAAAAGAAGCAGAAAGTTGGATTTCGAGATAGAAAGGTTGTATAATATTTCGATATCGCTGTTCAGAATAAATATTTGCAATCTCGTAAATAACAAATGGAATACATTGCAACTGCAGTAGTCACAGAATTAAATCGCAGTGCTGACAAATATAGTATTTCTTAGGAGCATCGGTCGTAAAAGTTGTAAATATTGAAATAAAAATCAAACAAAAATGACATTTTTCGTGTCGATTAAGAACCATCAAATTTAATGTCGAAGCAATTACAATTACATCATTATTTCAGCAGACTAGTTTTAATAATATAAGTAGTCCGAAGTATCAACGATCAAGCATTCTTACAGATAATAGAGTATGAAAATAGGATGCGAGCGTACTCAACGCCAGATAAGATTTTTCGATATTTCGCGACCGTAAAGGTCACTAGTATGGAAGGTACTGATATCTACATGACTCCCGATGATTTCTTGAGAGCCATTACTCCTGGCATGAAACAACCGGATGGTAAAATTCCGTTAATATATGTTAACTTTAACAATGAAATATTGCGTTACTAATATAATGGAATGAGCTTCTTTCAACTACTGCGGAGTCCTACTTTCTTTGAGGGAGAACTGCATATCTATTATACTATTACCGCAAACATAATAATATAAATGAACGTTTGCCGTTTGAAAATTACATGTATTAATTGTTGACACAGCCTTAAGATATTTTCACATTAGCGGAGAATCGTCTCGCACTTGACACTATCATGATTGCTTAAATGAAATTAATTGAATTTTTGCAAAACGGCATGCTACAAATAACATGAGAAATATGCTATTATAACACACAGATTATCGAATACGAAAACCGTATAAGGCATTATTCAACGCCGGACAAAGTGTTTCGATATTTCGCGACTCTTCAAGTTACAGTCCACGATGCGCACGAGGTGTTCATGACTCCAGATGATTTCTTAAGATCATTGACACCCGGCGTGAAGCAACCTGATGGTAATTCTCATTATTCCAGTCAGTTCAACGATTTTTTTTCCTATTTCATGTGCTGATATAGAAAGATTTTTATTTACTTTTTTATACACAGCAGCAAAAAACGTCTCTAATAAACTAATTGTGTTTATTTAATTCAGAGTGCAACAGCGGATGCTTCTTGTGTTACCAAAAATTGCTCTAAACGGCAAATATACTTATTTATTATTTCTGAATATTTGCATGCAAAATATAATAATATTGTTAGTTTTGGCTTTGTTGTGAATCAAAAAATTCGCTTCTATAATTGTTGATTCTTACATTGGGAATATACACAATATATATTTTTTATAGGTCTCGGCTTAGATCAGTACAAGCGTTATGATCCAAAGGTATGGGTTTTATTTGATCTAGGAATATAAGAACTATTATCAAGGATAATAATCATATTTAATCCCAATAGAATATTCATATGAAATTAGAACTGGAATTGGATCAAAATAGTATATTTTACAAGCTTGGAAGTTCTGGACTTATTACGTTCTCTGATTACATATTTCTACTCACTGTACTCTCTAGTAAGTTTGATATTGCATCGCTGCTTTCTCCTTTTCTCATATACATATAATTTCTCAATGTCATGTAATCAATAATATTTTAGCCTCGAGACGTCACTTTGAAATAGCATTTAGAATGTTTGATTTGAATGGTGATGGAGACGTTGATTCTGATGAATTTGGAAAGGTTGCCACATTGATTCGCCAACAAACAAGTATTGGCAATCGACATCGAGATCATGCAAACACTGGTAATACTTTTAAGGTAATTAAATTAGTTAATTCTTATATTTGTCAATTAATTTGAAGCTCCCAAGTACAATTGTATCATTGTGCACAGGGTGTAAATTCAGCGCTAACCACATACTTCTTTGGACCAAATATGAAACAGAAATTAACGATTGAGAAATTCTTGGATTTCCAAGAACAGTTGCAAAAAGAAATTCTTAATCTCGAGGTAATCAAAGAATATTGAATTTGAAAATGATATGCTGTTAATCATATAAACATAAAAAATGACTGCTCAATATTCTCAACAGTTTGAACGTAGAAATCCTGACGAAAATGGTAATATTTCTGAAGTCGATTTTACCGAATTATTATTAGCTTATGCCGGTTATCCTGAAAAGAAAAAGGCACGGATGTTGAAGAGAGTGAAAAAGACGTAATTATATATTAAATGGTCCCCTAACAATCAAAGTTTGTTGTTTGCAAGTTTAAACGTGTTTTTTTTTTTAGTTTTAGGGAAAATCCGAAAGGAATTAGTAAGGACGATTACTTAAAGTTCTTCCACTTTTTAAATAACATTAATGATGTCGACACGGCTTTGACTTTCTACCACATTGCCGGCGCGTCGATTGATCAAGGTTTACATTATTTAATTGATTTAATGGTTTACAGGAATAATCAATCCTTAATATAACATTCGGTTTTTTAGCAACACTGAAACACGTTGCGAAGACTGTGGCCCATGTTGACTTAAGTGATCACGTTATACAAGTAGTTTATACAATTTTCGATGAAAACAGTACGTATATTTCTACTTTGTTATTGTAGATGTATGCATCACGATTTTACCCTGAATTTAATTGTTTCAAGAATTATAACTAATTGTTACAGTGGATGGTCAACTGAGTAACCGGGAGTTCGTGTCTGTGATGAAAAATCGTGTGCTTCGAGGATTGGAAAAGCCAAAAGATACGGGATTCGTTAAGTTGATTCAATCAGTACTGAAATGCGCAAAAAATACTTATCCTCTATCGTTTGAAAAGTAATGGCAAATCAAATTGGGTTAAAAGAACAAAATTCGAAAAACGATGTTTTACTATTGTGTTCAGTACACTGTCTTGTCTTTACACGCACAATGCATATTGGCATTTACACTCTCAACATTTACTATATCCATAAATTATTTTCTCCTTTTTAATATCTCGCTTGGAATTATTTCAATATGTGTCTATTCACTTTATATGATTAATATTTTCAGTGATCTTTTCTTCATATAAGATAAACTACTAATAAATTAATATTGAAATGACGCTTGTTAATATAATATTATTATATTATATATAATTATTATGTTTATCTGTTGATTAATCGAGAAATATATAAAGATTGATCTGTAAAATGAAAAATGGCTCAGAATGTATTCTTTTTCCCTCCAGAAATTTAATGTATCTCATCGAATAGCTTTCACGGGAACGTAACTAATAGAGCGTGTCGTGTAAAAACATATTAGTTTGGCGTCCGACTACCGTGTACGCTGATCTACGCTTCAGTACAGTATCTTATTTCGAACAGAAGGTACTTTCGTCTTTAGAGGGATTTATATGTGTCATTGTTCAATTAAAGATATAAGATTCATAGATTGTTTATAGTTATTTTTTAATTTCTTATATTGTTGTATTTTTCTTAGAATCATGTGTATAAAATATATTAGTATTCTTAGATTTCTTGTATTGTTTCTTATCGTGGAAACTTTAGCAGCAAGTAAAACTGAAGCCGAAATGGTTGAGAATGATGATGACGATGAGGATGATGATAATTCAGGTATGTTTATAATTGACTTTTCCATATTGTGTGAATTAATGTAGTTAAAATTTCATTGGGAAACTTATCAATTTTATAAAAGCTTGTATACTATTTTGGAACAATGTTTTCTAGATATGAAGACTGTCGAGATGGAAGCATTGGTCGAACCATCAAGAAAGATACTTGCTGATATTGTTCAGAAAGGACAATTTTTTCAGTGAGATACACTTCTTTTTATTAAAGTTTAATTAGAGAAATTTTATACAATTAATATATGTTTCAGGGATATTTTTGCTGAGAACGTAGCACCTCTTAAAATTCAATTTGGTCACGTTTGTGAAAATCCTCATGAATGGGAACAACGATTCGAGCAAAAAGATTTTGAGAAAAATCATCATCAGGGCAAGGTAAGATTTTTACATTCTTTACATACTTTTTATTTAATCATACAATTTTAATGAAAATAGGTAAGATGGGGAAATAGAAATGGTGGATACGGAGAACACTACTGGGATCTTAATCACCATAATGGAAAATAAATGTTGAAGGTCTAATGATAATTTATTAAATTGTTAATACTTTGTTATGTTATCTTATATATGTTTCTTTACAAATAAATATTTGTACTCTTAACCAACAACGATTACTATTTAAATTACTAATTTTTGTTTGTACAATATATTGAATTTCTATTTGGTACAGTGTGAAGTTTACACTACAAATAAAAATGAAATTTAAAGTACCAACAATATTAGAAAAAAAAACATTTCCGCTGCGTTACAAGCTGTCTTCATCCTGTTCCATAAAAAAATTATGAAGCTGTCTTATATAAAATTTCTTTAAAAAAAAAATTGAGTCCTTTGACTAAAATTATAAAAATGTCGTCAGATAAGCAAGGCTTCAAAAAGGATGAGGCGTCCTGCGAGGAAAAACTTGGAAAACCACCACCATTGCCACCACAACCACAAATCACAATGGCAATAAGTGAGAGCATAGCTGAGCGTATAAAGACGGGTAAACATTGTAAAATATAAAGAAAACCAAAGGACACAGAGTCTGAAAATTTTCTCGAACTCTATACTTTCTGATATAAAATCACTTAAATTGTCTAATAAGGAACCGTAGACGAGGAACGCCTCAGGAATTACGATAATTATTGGATTGAAAAGTTGGCATGTATGGATAAAAATCATACAATGCGAAACAATTTGGATATTCATGAAGCTGACAAAATTTTGAAAGGATTATTGCACTTTGTACAGAGTAGCCGTACCAAACCTTGTCCCATCGACAGAAACAAGGCAAGACATAATAATTTATTAATATATTAAAGTACCTTAATATCGTCAATATTATTTCCATTAATCAGATTACGGATTGCTTTGAAATGTACAAAGGACACACGTTACGTTGTGAAACTGAAGTAGGCCGTTTTATCGGTTGTGTCGATCGACTTCTTTATGAGAGTGTTCGAAAAGAATTTGGAAATGTTACAGCGAACAAGAAAATTTCGTACGCCGAAAGATTTCGTAGAGGTTATTAAGATAGAAATTTTTAATGGGGTCTGAAGATAAAAATTTTAAGAAGGAAACGCTTTTCAAATTAGAGTTTTTAAAGAGCAATTACTGCGATATATAATTTTGAATAATTACTGTACAAAATTGTAAAATTTTAACGGTACATATATGCCATTCTTTTTTGCAATGCAATATCATTTATATTGAAACTTTCTCCTAGTTTTATATTATGTCTACAATTACTCAGTGTGAATGCACCTTAAGTATGCTATTTACATGTAAGCATATATGCCGTGTTACAGCTGACAATCCAGTCAACGGAAAGCGGACGGCTTTTAACGTCTTTTTTCTTTTTAATATTTGTTTTCACGATATACGAGAGAACCACGATCAAACAATGCCGTGTTTCTCCGTAAACGTGGCGGCATAATTAGATAGTTACTATGCTAATTTATTAAAGTCATGTTGCCGCGCGTAAGGAATATTAAGAAGCACCTTTATTAACAAAAGGAAAAGTCACGAACTCTACTACAGCGTACTGATACGTCAGTGAATGTGAGGAAAAATATTGTTAACATATTAACAAACGTGAGATAATCAGATAAATAAACGAAGACGTTTATTTTTCCGGTAGTGGAAAATTTAATATATTTGTTTGAGGTGTTATATAATCTTATCGCAACACACCTATTCGAATTTGCTTCTGCTTTCTTGCATTATCGACCAACGCATGTTTTTATATCTAATCAGAAACACGGCTGTCCCTACGACACGTTTTCCATGGAGGTTTACTGGGAATATATGCTCGAGCGATTGGGATACTAACGAGTCGAATGATTCTTTATAATTATTCATGCAGTGTAGTAGGATTAATTTGGTGTTGGCAGGTGCAACGTCCCTTCTTACGTTTCACTATGGAAACAAAAGGATGAGAGTATTCCAACAGTAAAAGACACATTTACCCTCTATGTTTCGATGGTAAATTAAATAGTAAGATGAGAAGTGATGATCTTGTTTTTTGTTTCATTTTTATATTCATATATTTAGGAATTTATGTTATCTCAATGTTGATTAATTATTCTATATTAAAGTATCTATTAAAGTAATAACGAAAAACATAAGCATCGGTGGTTCAGTGGTAGAATGCTCGCCTGCCACGCGGGCGGCCCGGGTTCGATTCCCGGCCGATGCAGTTTGTTTTTATATTTATAGCAATTTTTATCATAAATGATATTTTTATATATCTATGTATAATCTATTGCCAAAATGTATGTATTTTTTTATCGCATTTAATAAATTTACCTGATTTTTACTTGTTTTTACGTCAATTGGGTAACATTTTTTACATAATTAGTACTTAAGTAATAAATAAAAAATAAAAAATTTACTGCATCGGCCGGGAATCGAACCCGGGCCGCCCGCGTGGCAGGCGAGCATTCTACCACTGAACCACCGATGCTCCTATTTGTGACAGTTTTCTTTACGGAACAGATCGTATATGCATAAAGTACAAACGATAACCTAAAATTTATCGCACCAAGAATAATGACACTGAAACAAGGTAATTCGCATCGATAAAGATATGACTATCATCGTCATCGTCGTTATCGATAAGAAAGAAAATTATGGCGACAAGCGAGAGACTTCCAATATCGCCAACGCGGGGTTCGCAAACGCAAATAAAGCTGCGTCTCATTTCGGCGAAGAAAGGACACAATTTATTGAAAAAAAAAGCCGACGGTCTTCAAATTCGTTTCAAGACAATATTAATGAGATTAATTAAAAATAAAGTATCTACCGGAGAAGCCATGAAAGAAGCGTCCTTCTCGTTAGCCCAGGTGAAGTACATAGCCGGTGATATACACCAGCTGGTGCTACAAACAGTGGACAGAGCGAGAATAAAGATCCGATCAAGGAAAGAGAATGTGGCCGGCGTGAATCTCCACCTTTTTGAGTATTACGAAGACGCATCGGATACTTATGAATACGCTGGTTTAGCCAGAGGCGGACAGCAGGTGAGCATAATGAACTGATTGACCGATAATTATCCTGAAATTATATCAGAGAGACCAATTTCAATCGTTTAATTCGTTAGCAGGTGTCTAACCTAAAAAAGAACTACCGCAGAGCAATAGAACTCCTTGTGGAATTGGCATCCCTGCAATACGGTTTCGTTACCCTGAACGAAGTGATCACAACGACGAATCGACGTATAAATGCCATAACCTATATTCTAATACCCAGGTTAGAGTGCACCCTGAGGTACGTCATCAGTGAACTGGACGAACGTGAACGCGAGGAATTTCATCGTTTAAAGAAATTGCAAGACAAGAAGAAAATGAGAGCAAAGCTTGCATCTCAAATGACAACATACGATTACCCTGCGGTAGAGGCTTATCGTATCCTGGGTGATGAATCCGACGAAGATATCCTCTTCTGAGTGTTCAGGTACAGAAACTGGAACAATTTTTTTACTTTTTTGTAATAAGGAATTAGAGTATTTTTTTCTCTTTCCATACAGTAACACGCAAAACTGCATCTTTTCGTGATCTCCAAAGAAAACCACTGCTATTCACGTACACGTGATACTCGTCGGGCCCCGTTTTAGGGCCTTATTTTCGTGCTGTTTCTTTCTGCTATGCCGAAGTACGCCCGTAGGAAGGTTCGAGCGTGCAGCAACAGCAGCGAGGTCTCATTATCATATCCCAGTGTTTGGCGGCGGTTAAGGCCGGCTTTATGGGCTGTATTTTCTTGGTATAATTGGGCCTCGTCTCCGAGGCCACTACTCCCATCTTGACTGCAAGGTAAGGCCCTTATAGTCCTTCGGCGGGCGGTTCGCCCGGGGCATTTATTATCTGCACTTTTACTCTTCCTTTTTTTTCGGACTGAGAAAATTTATTAGCGCACGCACTATGTAAACAATAATGCCGCAGTTATTCTTTAATCCTGTAGCGGTAACTAAGCCCATGACGCAACCCTGTTATCTACGAACAGTCCACTGCTTTACACGCTTAGTGCATATATACACAATATATACACAACTTACCACGATTACACGGTAGATAACAAAGATCAATAATACACCGCATTTTTACACGGGGTATTTTAATTTTTATTAACTGTTCATCAAATCTTTCGATTTTTTGTTAATAATTTTACTATTCTTCCAAGATACACACATACGTATATTCATTTATTTTAATATATTCAGATTCCAGGAAAATTAATATATCTTTTTTATTTCAGATCCTGCTACACCCGGCTCTTCCTTTTGGTTCATTAATTAATTTCGTTCCCGTTTCTTATTTACTTGGGAGAGGTGTGAACACGCCTCGTTTGATACCTCATCCTCTGGAGCCAACATACAAGGAATGCACTGGGTGTGCATATATATATGTACTTCAGTGTAGTCGCCGCTGGGATTTAAGTGGAGCTGAGGAGAAACGACTGCGGGAATGGTGGGGATAAACAGACGCCGCAAGCTGCTACTACGGCGGGAGGTTTAGTAATGTAAGAAGCGTTGAGCGAGGAGGTTGTGTTGCGGTTGGATTCTATGTTTATGCGTTAAGAGTCGCGCGAATATTGAAATCTTAGTTTTATTTGCTTTGAATGTAAAAATGGATCGTGTTTCGTGAATATTTAAGTGAGTGGGAACAAGCGCGTTGTATTGTTCCGAAGAAAAAAATTTAACAGTGAACACAGTGACTTCAAATTGGAGAATTAAAAAAGTTTCTGTACTTCAGCTGGATAAGTGTTGGATTATTCTTGTTCCGTTGAAATTTTTATCAGATTCGAATGAACCAATACGTTTTGATTAAACGATGTATTGAGAGCTATCATGATTTCATTGAAATGTATTTCACCGGCTGTACGACTGTCAGCCGTGCGATAATGAATTGACTAATGACATTAACGTGATCTTGCCCTGTGACATTTTTAATACGTGCGATACGCGTTAGTATCTTTGACGTAAGTCTTGTGCAATTGTTTTGTCATTAATTGTTAAAGTTATCGTGAAACTGTTTTATAAGACTTATAACGAGATGATAACAACAGGATTCTGTAATCGTACGTTTACTTCGCTAGATCAGCCTCGGGTGATTTTCAAATAATTTACAAAGTTAAAGATTCGGATTGTTAAGAAGTTCGAATTTCCCGCGCTTTTAAATACGCTTGAATATCGCAGTAATCCGTGAAATTGGATGTAAAACGTTAACCATGAAATCACAGTGAATAGTTATTAACTAGAATACAAATATTCTGGGAAAAAAATATATCACTAGTCTTTTGAAAATTAAATTATTAAATAAATAATCAACATGTGGTGGCTCGTCGTACTGATGTTTGTGCGGGGTATCATGTACGCCCAAGGTGCCTGCGAACCAATAAGAATAGAAATGTGTCGTGGTTTTGGCTACAATGTGACAACAATGCCAAACCTAGTTGGAAATGAGATCCAAAGTGATGCAGAATTTATGTTATCAACCTACAATCCATTGTTACAATATGGCTGCAGGTGAGACTGATATAATAATTGATTTCCACATTCTCATCTACTAACGTCAACCACGCTGTCAATAGAGTCGATATAGTTTATCCCAATCATGTTAATTTTCTTAATTATGTCAATCAAAATCATTGACAGAAAATTTCATCCACTAACGACCTATAACCTCTTGCAGTGCCCAGCTACAGCTGTTTCTCTGTTCGGTTTATGCACCAATGTGCACGGAAAAGGTACCCTCGCCCATTGGTCCCTGTAGAGGTCTATGCGAGCAGGTACGAGCACGGTGCATCCCGGTCCTCCATGGTTTTGGTTTTACCTGGCCAGCCACATTGAACTGTTCCAAGTTTCCACCAGAGAATAATCACGAGCATATGTGTATGGAGGGACCTGGTGAACCAGGACCAGTGCATCCGGTGCAGGTAAAAAAAATTGAGCCAATCCTCTGATAGAAAACTAGACCTAAAAGTCTAACCCACTAATATAATTTCATTCAAGGCTTTCGCGGCGGGTCCATGGGGATGCTCCTGGTATGCAAAATCTGCACTGTACATATTCCTGAATCGTTCCGGAAGATGCGCTGCTGCCTGCGACGCAGACATCCTCTGGAGTCAAAGAGAGAAGAAATTGACTGAAGCTTGGATCACAGCATTTGCGACTGTCTGTCTGATCTCTGTAGCTGCTGCCATCCTTACCCTCCTAAAACCACAGAGGCGGCACACCACTAGTACAGCCGGTGAATATACTCTCTGACATTGGCACAACCTGGAGAGCAGTTCCAGGGAAAATGAATTATGAAAATTATAATTTTTCAGAGAGGGCTATTGCCTGTCTGGCTGTTTGCCATGCGGCTGTTGCTGTTGGTTACGTGATACGATTGGCTGCTGGTAGAATGTCTGTTGCATGCACCCAGGCTATACCACTTCATCCTCAGGATCAATCGATCATCTCACAGAAACAGCAGCAATACCTTACTCAGGATGGTCTAGCAAATCCATACTGTGCCGTAGTCTTTCTTCTTCTCTACTACTTTGGAAATGCTGCCAGCGTATGGTGAGTCTCTTTAAATTATTTATAAAGCCCCTCTTTGAACATTTGGACCAAGTTATTTCCATAAGGAAATCCTGAGACTGTACAGAGATAAATAAAAAGCTCTCAAGTCTCATTGAAGAACCGACAGGTCTTTGGATGGATCTTTAATATATTTTCACAAGCTTATACTCGGATCACTCAGGTCCTACTGTACTAAGTGCATCCTTACGTTTTGTGTACTGCCGAGGCAAAGGTAGAGATTGAAAATGCGCCGTATAGGAAGGGATAACAATCTGGCAACAGTGTTGGCTCCCCTCGTGCCGCTAACGAGCCTCTGACTCCCATCTCATCCCATCCCGTTTATGTTGAGAGGCTCATCTTAGTCCGTGTAACGGGTGGACCTAGAAAAAGGTAACACCACACTTAACGTCCGACCTATCATAGATTTTTTTTTTCAATTAATCTTGCTACTATACTTCTTTTCTACACGGTACAATCCCTTTTATTTCACCTGATAAGGAATCTGGCAATTAGGTGCTAGCAGCAGAGTCTAATGCGAATTTATCGTTATCATTTAACAATCCTAATCACTGTCCGCTCATCATACGCATACATAGGTGTACACGTGTGCGAACTGTATCACCACGTATCATCATCTTAAATTCTAACTCGACAATTGTTTCACATATTTCGCGTGAACGACTGTGCGCGCACGATTTAATCAACGTCGTTAACGTCGTGTCATTAATTAACATTAATGACAGATAACGCTGTAATTAAATGCACGTCACATTTTACGCCAGTATTCATTGTAAATCTCGAGCTAGTTAATTTGTCTTTTTTTTTCATCTTCATTCGACACCCGCTATTATCCTTTGCATATAATTACTACTGCATCGCTCTAGGTATATAGTTCTTGCGATACAAAATTACAAGAGCACCCGGTATATGGAGCGTGCAAGGGAGACGGTTCGAGAGGAACCTTGTTGCCAGATATGCATGGGAGTCAATGGCATTCCATCTTGAAGGGAGAAAGGTAGCGAGTCAAGGGAGAATAAGGGAGAGTAAGGAAGATGAGTGATCTTAGAGAGACAGAGAGAGAGAGAGAGAGAGAGAGAGAGAGAGAGAGAGAGAGTGATTGAGAAAGAGAAGAGGAGCGAGAGGTGAGATGGACCATGGAACGAGATGATGTACGTACTTGTACAAATTTCAAGGAACCCTACCCGTAGTACACACCCTGACCGTGTTTCTAACTCTTTACCGCGAGGAAAAAAGAAAATGGTGAGAAAAAAATAATAAAATGCTTTTAACCATACAAGATGATTTTCAAGTCCATATGTGTACATATGTATATCCACTTTAGGGTATAACGTGTGACACATGGAATTTTCATGAACCAAATTTATTTGGTATAATCGAGCAAAAACAATCCTAAGGACAGGTGGGTCTCTCTTGCAATAATTAGCGTCTTCTCTCTATGTCTGGCAGGTGTCAGGTTTTGGGTAGTAGGGTTCTCTCGATTCCCCTTTATAGTCATAGGAAACGCACGTCCGTTGGCCATTATGTAAACAGGATCGCTTTGCCGATAGTCAGGATCAAGAGAGTTTGTACTGCTGGTAAAAAGTACCAAAATAATATAACCTCTTAACGATAACTGTAATAGTGCCCCGTTCACTTTCTATTCCATTCGGTGTAACTTTAGTTAATCGTAGGAACCACGCAGCGAATATACAACCCAGTATTACTGGGAGGATCGTAAAGACGCTTTTCTACATGATCATATAAAATATGAGGGTTAGGTCGGCTTACGCTTAACTAATCGAGTTGGAGTCTTGCTTTACGACGTAAATTATCTTGAAAAGCATTCACAAGCACTCGCAGCACTTTAACACCTAGTACTTCTCTGTCGAAGAAACACGCCGAGTTTTTCTGACAATGTTAGTACAGGAGGCTGTACTATTTTTTAAAATAAATATTTCAACAAGAACAAGATCCTCGGATCGAAGTCGCTTACAGAAGTGACTTATTGAATAAATAAAAATTATTTAAGATCCACTCTCATTAACCCGATCCTCGATGTTTACCCAGGTCCCAATGTCCTTAAATCAACTTATCACCATAACGAGAGGGTATAATCGTCTCGACGAAGCTTCAAACTCGTTGAACGTGTTCTGCTTGCGTGACCGTTCACCAGGAACAGGACAAGTACATAGCGATAGGCACAACCTGTGTAAGCGATCACTTCAAGGCGAATCTCTATATACGTATCGCAGCGACCCACCTGGACTCGCGTGATTACAATCGCTAAAGAAAGTAGCGTGATAATTTAATGGCGTTCGAAGAGTCACTAATGTTTTTATCTATGACTCTTTTCTTTTCCCTCTTCTCCCTCGCACCTACACCGTGCCGATTACAATTGTAAGCAGAAAGATAGAGAGAGAGAGAGAGAGAGAGAGAGAGAGAGAGAGAGAGAGAGAGAGAGAGAGAGAGAGAGAGAAAGAAGAACGAAACTACGTACGTTCGACAAAGGAATCCATAACCTAACTTAATTGTCTCTTGTGATAATCGACAATGGAGATTCGTTTCTCCACGCTTCTGGCCTTACGATTAACGCCGTGCTTTTTCTTTTTCTTCCCCCCTCATTTTTACGGACAAATTACCCCGGACGCGACGCCCCTATGATTTACGAACTGCACTTCTCCACGCTCGACGCACTCTCCCGCTATTCAATTATTCGTACTACGTACACGGCGCAACAGGTTAACCGGCAACGAGGTGTTGCTTACCCTGGAGCTCGTTAGCGTTACTCCAGGTTAGCTCGTTAGCGTTTCCTAGGTTACGAGTACTCTTGTACGATACTTCGAAAACATATCTAATGTACACTTATTAGAAAAACCATAAGGAAACTCATAGGTATCCCATGTAAAAAATGGGATATTGGTTTTCACGTCGTTCCTGGACGATGGTTACTTCTCGAACCGCGTCTAACAGGGAGCTGGTGAATTTATTGTTTTTATTTTTATTCACCATGGATACCAAGCAATGGTCTTGTGGTAGCAACAAGGTGTTGCTTATCCTTGCATACCTTGTTAGAGTCACTTATGCTACCTGGCCTTCGGATATCTAAATGAGATATCTACCTCGTGTAGGTATACCAAGTGAAGTCACAGGACATTCAGGTATGCTAGGTATGGTTTCGTTTTTACTATGGAATCTAGAGTTTGCGTTCCTTGGATGCTCGTTGTGCGTGTACATATGTATATACATATAGGCGTTTTATGTACGTGGGTGATGCGTGGTTTAACGTGCCCAACCGATGGGGAATATATAGAAAGAACGAAGGCGCGATATAACGAAGAGGAACGACAGGACAATGCATGGGAGTGCTATGGGGGCTTCGTGGACCATGGCTTCTCGTGGCTTCGTGTCCGCAGGGCGCGATGTTTATCGGCTCTTTCGATGTAAATTATGGCGGTGCACTATACACTTGGATGCACTCTACGTGGCACTGCACTTCCACTCTCGTGCGTCCTGGTGTGCAACGTCGTTGACTTGTGTTGTGCGTATGAGACCTGGGACCCAGGAGGCAGCTCTGCTGAATCGTTACGACCCGACGGGGACCATCCTCTCGTTTGGCAGGGACGATTGCACCTGGAGTCTTGTTTTGTAGGATCGCAAGGATCAGTTTGCTGTATGGAAGCAAGGGTATTCTGAGAGTTTGAATTTTCCTTGTTAATTTTTAAATTTTATTACCTATGCATGTTTGGATCGTTGATCCGTTCTTGGGTCCTTTGATGATAATTTTGAGTACAGTGTGTCGTGCTCATAAAAAAATGATTTCTTAATGACTCGTCGAAGAGCAGTGGTGTCTACGCCAATGTTTTCAAGTCTGGAACTCATGGACCTCGGAGGCTGAAGAGGGCACGGTGGTAGGTAGGTAGGCAGGCAAGCAGGCAAGGAGGCTGGCAGTCAGTTTCGTGTTTCCGTTTTTTCTTTTTCTCCTCACCAACACCATCACCTTCTTCTCTGCCTTCCACGTCTCGGGTCCGACGTGTACCTCGAAGCTGGCCCGGGTTTCTTGGCGTCTCGGGAACAAGGAAAAAAGGATAAGTCGGAAGGGAGGCAGAGAGCTGATCCATCATCTCTCCAAGGGAGTCTTGGCCAGCGTACGATCCTTGGGGCCTTATCCCATACACCCATGCAACCAGCCGGCCACTCTACCAGACAGCTTATAGAGACCCGGATCCGAGAATTCCATAGCTCGATAACTGGTTACGATAAGACCCCCTGTAACACGGTTCTACTTCTTCCTGATGAAGTCCTAGTGGACCACGCAGTCAGTGTCAACCGCAAAATACACATCCTTGAAATGCCAGTGATCCAATATAATTAACGAGGATGATCCATCCTGGGGAAATTGATTGACCGTGTGATGATACTGGAGTGAAAAAGAAATATTAAAAAAAAAAAAAAAGTGAACCATATGAGGTATCACATCCGGTTCCAGATTTGACAGTCAATCCTCGTCCTACCTTTATTTTTCTTTACCATAAAAGAGACCCTGTCTCCTTCAGAGACTCGAAAATGAGGAACCTGGGGAGAATTGAGAAAGATCGAAGTGAGGGACGTGGGGCGGCATAACGACTTGCTAACTAACAAAACAAATACGAAATGGCTAGTACCTCTCTCATCTCGTTGATTATATACCCCGGGGCTCAACCTGTACGGCTCACCGTGGGGTTGCTTCTTTCAGGCTTGTCTTCTTGCTGCCAGCCACGCCAGAAACTCCTCACGGACCCCATTATAGATCCCGATGAAAGATCAAGTTTTCGCGAAGAACCAGCAGCCATCGTTGCGAAGCTTCTATGTCTACAACCGATGCGAGCAATTTGACTAGAAGTTCAGTAGAAAAAGATCAGAAAAATTTTAATTAAACATAACCTCCATATACTGGTTCCAGCAAATCGTCAGTGTATCGCGTGTATGTACAGTCCTTTCAATGCTTCCAATACTGTAACTCGTATTCATATTTTAGGTTATGTTTACATATATTCAGTTGGCTGCGTAATTCTCTCAAGGCACCTCTTTCTCTCTCTCTCTTCTTCGCTATAGGTATATCGATCTGTCTCTGTCTCTCTCCTGGTTCCCTTTTTATCTTTTCCAAATGAAATCGGAGAAGGAACACTCGTGTCTTGTCGTACGATTTGTATGAAGGTTTCCGGCGATGTGGTTTACCACGAAATCGAGACTCTTCGTTACGACGTGACATTAGCTTACACGTACGTATACGAGAGAGCTAGTGTAATTATGGTGGGAATATTAATTACACTGATTAATTATCTCCTGGGATAGTTACCGAATACGTGGAGCAGTAGCGGTTTTATTGGGTTCTAAGAAAAGGGATATCACCGTGCGTGATTTTAACCGATCGAAATATAGTTAATTAATAATAACGACGATTCACGTTCGCAGAACGAGACGCTACCCACCGTGAAATCGAAGGATCTTCTGGTTTCTCTTTTGCTGTTTACAAATCCAGAACGCCCGGGTCTGCAGCCTCGAGAATGCTTTACAACGAGCTTTACGATCAGGGTGCGGTGATTAAGCCGCGGAAACGGCTGCAGGCCGATGCGGATTCGTTTTATTTCCGTGAATCGGTTCGGGTTACGAGACTCGCAAGGAAAATGGCTGCCTCGAGGTTACTTTTTTATAACGCGATTCCACCTACAGGATGTTGCCGTATGTTATACGATCGGTTTGGAGTTTCGTTTCAGACGATATTATAACGCAGCTTTATTATGGGGATTGCAGGGGGTGAAATTTTTTTTCTATGCTTGCATATTAACCCACGGGGATGATTCAATCCCCAGGTACCTAGTTTGAAACAGGGATATACGTGCAGCCCGGTCATCTTGTTTCCACTTATCCTTATAGTATATTCTAGTCCTTTTTGTTGGTCTAGTCTCTGCTTCTTCTTCATTCAATTTTCTTCCTTCTTCATCCTCACAGCGTCACCTCTCCTTGGAAACCATAACGAGTTATGGACATTTTATGGTGGTCCTTGGACCAGAACCACGAGTCTAACACTGTGGGAGATCGACGCTGGACGCAGATTTTACATAATAATTGATTATACGTAGTGCCTCGCATATTCCTATGGAAATCATCTTGTGTTTTATGGGGTTCCAGCTGAGACCTCCTACTGCGTTCTTGATGGACGTTACCGTGCGATAACGTATTACCCCATAAACAAGTGCGATGGTCATTCTCGAATTATCAAATCCTTCATACTCTTCTCTACCTGTGTATATACATATATATAGTATAGATCATTGGATTCTGATATCTAATGGGGTTGTCAGACTTTTTTTCTTGCATGAACCTCCTTCCTGGATAAGCAAGCTTAAGGGGGCGCGTTCATGATTATTTAACCAATGGTTAAAATGGGCCGCGTGACAAGGTGACAGGATAATAAACACGCATTAGCGAGAAACTATAAAAATATTATGGGTCCTAGAATAGCATGCCCTCCCACCATACACAGTAAACTCGTGTCACTTGGAATATTACCGAGAGTCACAGTCGGTATAAACCCCAGTACATAATACTAGTTCAAATGAATATATAATATGATAGTAAAAATTTCATCTTTTTTTTTAAAGAGAATTTTTGTAATTTTGAAAATTTTTATTTACCATAAATAATCCCACGCACTCGTATGGAGAATTCTGTATGGCAGATATCCTTATGTAGTTTTTGTATACCTTTTATGTATTACGTAAGCGTAATGCAGATTTCTTCTCGCAAAGAACAGACTCCTATTGCATCCATCCAGTTATCAATTCCTGGAAATCAGAATCTGTGGTACCCTTGTCGGATGCTCGAGGTAGTAATTTTTCCCCATGCTTTTTCTTACCTTTTATCACGTACGTAGAATTTTTTTACTATCCCCGCCTAACGCCAGCAAAATCCAGCACGAACCTCCTTTCCGTCGGCTGTTTATACAGGGAGTCCAGCCACGTATTTAATTAGAGCTAATAATTTACAAGCAGCTCTGGGTACAGCTATAATCATCCGTACATGTATAGTTTAGTACCTAAAACATAAGTAGGTATACTATATTCAATTCTTCAGTGTTGCCTATACAAGTTATAGGTATAATAGCCCCATTGAAATTTCTATGAAATAATCGATTCCCATCGCGCAACCTTATATGTATATAAGTTTTTTTTTTTTAACTGCGCGTAAAACTCGATTTCCTCATGTCTTTTTCTCATTATTTTTTTATCTCCTCCAAGACAAATCGTCGTGGGCTGCACAACGAGAATTCTATAATGAATCTACCGTATCAGTCTCATAAACACGAAAAGATTTAAGGCCATTTTACAATGCAACGGAACACGGGACACAGTGTGCCAAAAATTTACCTAATCAATTCAATCCCAAAACGCCCCCGTCAATCCACTAATAGGTATTCACCCGTTTCCGATATCAATCTATTGTATAGAAGATAGTCAAAGAATTTTAAATATCCCGCCAGTACGCCAGTAGCCACGCGTCGCCTGCGACCGATCGAAATGATAATCATTAAAAACGGTAGAAGATATCAACGCGTGTATATAATTACGTTAATCCGAGGATTCTCGTCCTCGTAATGTCTCCAAGACGCTTCTGGCGTCTGGCTGTGTATTTTTACGGAAGTTACTCGCCTAAACAGAGACACGGACCCGGTATAAGGGGCCCGACGGAAACATCGCGGCTGCCATAGCAGCGAAAGATGGAGAGAAAAGTTTCGAATGAAAAAATAAGATTGAAACAGAGGGACTAGAATGAAATATATTGCGTCGATTGACTAACGGACTTACGAGCGAATTAATTGCTCCCAGGGTGCGGACCACCCGCGATATATAACCCACGAAGTGTTTTTCTTTTTTTTTTTCCCCCATTCCTTCGCGTGACTATTCTATAAATGTGTCCGCCATGTTTCTCTTACTAGTCGTCCTTACTAACATCGAGGACTTCTTCTCGACGTCCACCAGCTCTGTCTCTTCCGCCCCTCTCCCCCTTTCTTACTACTGGTTCTCCTCTCGTCTTATGTGCTCTAGGTGCGTTAAAATTTACCACTGCAATTTGTATCTGTAAACGCAACCAGCGACAAACAACACGTGCCACGTAAATTCAACCAGATAAACCGGCAACGCTTGCTTTCCTTTATATTCAACGTCCTCGCGGTCCTCTTAGGATACGCTTGCAATCACAGCGGACGATTAATTCCCTTTGCCAACTACGACAAATCGTCGGGTATCCTTTTACATACTGTCTTTATGGGGTTCTACTCTTTGTTCTTGTCTCGGTTTAATCCATCCGCGGTTCTCTGCCGCTCTTTATCCCGGAACGAGATCTTAGTGTGTATATACATGTATGTATGTATGCTGCCACAGACTCTTTATACGTTTGACACGGTTTGCGCGGTTCCTTACTCCTCTTGCAAAGGCCCCACCGGCACTGTGATTTATTAAGGGTGACCAGCATCGCGTCACGCTTATGCTTGCTACGAATTAAATGCAGATGGTCGACCTCTCTTTGTCACTCTCTTGTCTGCTCTGCTCCGTTTGAAGGCTGCTTATGGAAAAACTGGGAAACTGTGCTTCCCGGGTGACAGCAAGTCTCTCTAGGTGGACACGTGTTGTCTGGGACATTTCCTGTTTCATGATTTTCGGTGACCTTTGACCTGGAACGATTTCTTTTCAATCGTCCTTCAATTTCGGTTGGACGAAACGTAACGCTGGTGAATCTTTCTTTTGGATCTTCGGAAATTCTATAATACGGTATTCAACGATTGCTTATTATTTTGAGGCGCTGTATGATTTTCTTGTTACTCTCAAGTTCGTATTTACCCATTCTTTTTTTTTTTTTTTTTTGGTTTTTCGATACGTCAATGTGGTACGGACATTGGTTGCGTGTACGTGGCTTAAAGATCTCAGTACATTACACCGCAGTATGGCCGGCGGTGATTTCGGAGTATAATTATTAATTACAGCCTGGCAATAACGTCAGATCGGCCCTGAAGATACATCGGTTCTCGTTAGTCCGATTCCAAGAAAGCAAGCCAGTCGTAAGGTCGCACCTTCACTCGGCGAATCTTCATCGAATCTTTTATGAATACATGTATATATGTATTTTTAGCATGTATTCTGATTGGTCGAAACTTAAAGAAAATTTTAATCAATTAATCCGTACGGTTCCTTAAAAGATACTTACGTCCATGACCCGAGTGTAATTACAAATTTTTCACTGTCAATTCACATCCATGCTTCGTTAATCCAGATAAATCTGCTTACGCTTGTTGCACTACGGTATTACAAATCTACAGCTACCAGGTACAGTCTGGTAGCGAAATATCTCAATCTGTAAACTTGAATATATCTTATCCATACAAATACGCTACCCACCGTTTCTTCAATGTACTGTACATACGAATATCCGAGGCGTGAACGGGTCAATTCACTGGAAGCTTCTCCGCGTTTACTTTACACTCAAGGGAGTCGTAGCCGAGGCAGCCGAGAGTGTTTGACTTTTCCCTATTTGACGAGACGACAATCCGGTAGCCATGTTTTCTTTGCCATTGACTCTCCAGGTTTCTTGGTACTTCCCTTAGCAATGATACTCGAAGCTGCAAGGTGCGTCTCGAGCATAGCACACAGCAAAAGAATAGTCATTGGTATGTCAGTTAGTATAGAAAAATGGCAACTCACGGTTCTACGTGGGGACTTGGGTTTAATGACTCTCAACGTCGAAGTCGGGATGGACCGAATGACTTGGCGATTCAAGATCCGAATATATATTCGGTGGAGAAACTACTCCTCTTCGTCTTGGCTCTTCGCTCCTGAGGTCGATGTATGTATGTACTGTATATGGTGGTGACTTTTTTTTTTATGACTCTCAACGAGCTTGATGGACGACCATGGACAAATTGTTAATCGCCTTTTTCTCCTCGACACGAACTTTTCTCTTTTGCGCAGGCATGACTTTGGGTAACGAGTTGATTGGTAAGCGGAGTGGCGTGTAATGATTGTATGGATTGACGATGACGATGATTGCAATAATACAGCATTGGAATTTATAACCGAAGTTATAAACTCGTATGGATGAAGATTGTACATCGAAACGATATACTTCCTTGGGTTTTCATTTCTTTCCTTGTTTCATGTTAGTTGTTAGCCCTGGCAGTTGTCTAGAGACGCGTAGAGAAATCCAATTAGGCTTCTATTTCCTGGTAGTATTATCTAGTAAATTGATTTCAGCTCAAAAATGAAAGTAACTATTGGGAACGTTGCTGCGAAGGTGTAGAGAAGCCAATCCATAAAAGGTTCGCTCTCGACCTGGTATTCCTGGCTACTATACACATATGTTATACGTACTCAGCAGTTTACCAACTTTATACAGGCGTTACGTTTTTTTTTTTTGACAGATTCCGACATTGTATCAGATTCGATATCGTTTGTCGAACGCATATGTCATTCCCATGATCAATATTTAACGTCGAGCTTTCTCTCAATGCACGATTCAATTTTCAAGTCGGGTTATATGTATATTCTCGTATTTCTCATTGAGCAATCAGGCTCTCTATTCCCTTGGCTAGTTGGATACCATACGCGATTCAGGTATGCATTATACCTGTTCCCTGGTTCTTTATACACCCATAGAGAAATTTGCATAGATCCAATGGCGTATAACAGGGTCGCATTATTCGGCCATTCCAGAAGGTGTTAGCGGCTCGTTAGAGAGATTCAAAAACGACTCTGCAAATAAGTAAGAGGAGAGGAGAAGATCGCTCCGGCAGGATGCTTATACAAGGTTTTGTATATCAGAATATACCTTAAGGATGCTGTAGAGAGGACTGTGTACGTGTGAGGGATATGAGTGCGTCACTCCATTCATCACCACGGAGCAAGATTCGCGCGGCAAGTTTTTGCGTTTTCTGCATCAGCACAAAGAGAACAGGAGCATCAGCATCGCCACTCGGTGACGGAAAAAACGATTCTTGTCACTTAACCTCCCATTCCATCGTCACCAAGTCCTTTCTCCCTCCTCCTAACTCCTCCTCCTCCTCCTCCTCCTCCTCGTACACCCCGTCATCGAACTGGCTAATAGAGACGTAAAAGCCGTTCAGTGATGCGAACCAGTCCACTTCGTCTGGGACACGTTACTTACCTCGTACAGAAAGATTTTTACATCGAACGACTTTTACCTCCATTGGAAAACGTGTTTTCTGTGACTTCGTAGTCGTGAATTTCATGTGATTCAAGCTGCCAAGTCTGAACTCTTATAGGTTATAATCTACGTTGGATAATAATCACAGGCCCTGTCTGTAATAAAGGTGGAGTGAAGGAAAAAAAAAAGGAGAGAAAGATAAGGTTCTTGTTGGCTTACATTTGAAAAATACCGATCGAGCACTATAATATAGGTACTTGTAGCTTATCGCGTAGTCTCACGATCCATCTGAAATACCTTAAGCCTTCCTTACAAGTAACCGCCTGTGCATCCCTTGGTACAATTTCTTCTCGTGTCGGCAACACGATACGAGATGCATTTCTTTTTGTAAATTCAAATTCACGTCCCAGTTACGTTTACTCGCTCGTCTAGACGTACCGAGAACCTTATTCCATTCTGGAAGACGCCTTCCTTCGTGAAATCAGTTCTTGCCTTTTGTCCGTGGAGGTTAACGCGCGTGCGTATGAATTATTCAGGTGCATCTGGAAAGTGAACTGGCACAGACGCGTGCGCACTGAGCACGCATCGGGCATACGTAAACTCGTCTCGTTTTCGCGTTAGCAAGTAACGCGTTACGTGTCGATGTTTTTCTCGGGCTGCGAAACAGTTTATCGTAGATTTACTGAGAA
Source organism: Calameuta pallipes (assembly GCA_030142375.1). Classification (NCBI taxonomy): domain Eukaryota; kingdom Metazoa; phylum Arthropoda; class Insecta; order Hymenoptera; family Cephidae; genus Calameuta; species Calameuta pallipes. Next base: position 452,599 of record JARQSW010000004.1, read on the forward strand.
ACGAGTAATACCGTCTTTAGTACGTTGGTTAGCATTTTTACTAGTAATTGCGTACAGTCCGATGCGCATGCGCACTAATCATCGCTGCAGACAGTGTTGACGATGCGCAGTAGCGTTGCGCAGTAGCACCTAGTAGACACAAGAAACACTAGACCGAACGGTCTGAGGGTTTGAGTAAACGCGCGTTCTCGGCCAGCAGTAAACGTCATTAGTTTGTTTTATGGCAGTGTTAACAAGTTGCTGGCTGTTGCTGGCTTCGATCGCTCCAATGAGAACGGGGCTCGCTGCCAGGTTCGTTAAATCCCGTAGGAAGCCGTGTGTTAATATTCACGGGATCCTGTTCTGTGTCAGAGGAAAGAGGTTAGGACGCTTGCGTTCGCGGGATTTTCGAAGCTTCGAACGCTACTGGGATATATTTAGAACGTATTTGGAGCAGTTTACAGTTTGATTCTACCAGTATACTGCTTTGGAAACGATGGTTTATCCCTGTAGAATGGTAATACATCTTTTTTTTCTTTGTTTACGTTAAAACAGGGATAATTATATTCGGCTGGCACCGCTGTATCGGACGATGCTTCACTGTTTGAAAAGTTCCGCCGTTTATTCTCTTCATCGTTTATCATCTAACCTCTGCTCGGCATGTGGCTGGTTTTCAGGAGTGGAAATACACGGAATGAGAAACCGGGTCTAATGGCTTCTCCTGGCTGCAGGTAGCTGGGGAACCTGTTCTACCTATCACAATAGTCAAAAGTCAAATGCATGAGTCTTCTGGAACATCGACCCTCTGCTGTACTTTCACGGTGACGGGCGTTCGGTATTTAGTACCGATTATACAACGGGGGGGGACCTTATATAGACGGAGGGGTTCCCCCCTTCTAGAAAGTAGGTCCAGTGGATAAAAAAGGGTACCAGCATCCTTGAGTAGGTTGAAAATATAAAATTAATCATTAATGTCTAGAAATGCTGTAAAGCTGTGGAAACGCTCGTTTCTCAAATTTTTGTCTCTTAATAGAGGCAGAGGTATGTTATCTGCAATGGCTACACTTTCTTGGATCTGTACTATATCGCTTTGTATTATATTTTCTTGTAGGTAGAATCTATTTGCACTCTTAAACTATGGAGAGTCGTGCGAATCGCTTTGCGAACCTTTCAAAGTCAGAAATTACCAAGCGATACGACTGCTGCGATTACTCGAACCGCAAGCCAAAGCCGCAAGTTCGATGCCAAAGGAGTTTATTGCACGGTTGTATATTGCAATATGGCGGGGAATAAACAAGGCTGGACTCGTGTACGTGACCTGGTCTACACGTTTCTTTAGGCCAGAACCTGATCTTCTGGTAGCCATGTTCACGTTGTTGAAAAAAAACGGGTGCTTTAGGCACGCTTCCCCAAAGCGTGCAGGTGTTTCTGTATTTCGGAACTGGAATAGTTAATTTTCATTGGTACGACGAGAGAAAAGCTTCTCCATTGAATGGAACGAGCATTTTTTTTAGGAGTCTGCACAACTTGCTAAAGGCAGCTTTGATGTTGCGGACAGAATCTGGTAACAGTAAATCGTGAAGTAGGTAAAACCGTAATAGAAATCCTGAGAAGTCTGTAAACACAAAAAATCAACTTCAAGTTATGGTTTTTGTTATGGTTATAAAAAAAAATCAATTCCACGCAATAGCAATATTCGATTTTTATCATGATACAAGAAGTAATCTTTTCCCCTAGATTGTCTTACGAAATCCAAACGAACCTGTCGGATTAACGTTCAAGAGCCAAGCTCGTATCAGGGGTAGAGCAAGACAAATAGAAGGATTGACGGAATACCAATCGGTGTGGAGTAAAAATAAAATCTCATGGACCACCATGGATGCTGTCAATCACATTGATGGGATTGGATTTATTTCTTCTATTTTTTTCAATCTCATTCTATCTCGGCTCTTAACTTTTTACCAAAGATCTCACGCAACAGCGCCACGTACACACTTTGTGTACGTATGTAGGATCAATGTGATTGGATACGCGACACTTTCCTTGATCCCTGATTCCACGCCAATCCCCCGGTCCATGGACACCATGAGTAAAAGCTATCAAATTCTCCACATAATTCTAATCATAAAATCCAAGCCGGATACTCGTAAGATCTTATACCTTGTCCAACAATTTTTACTATCGTCTTAATAGATGTGCCAGGAGGATTCAAGAAATTTACGTACACGTTGACTAATAACGTTGTTAAAAAAAATTACAATCTTGTAAAAATACTCGGAATCAAATTTGATTCTCTGAATTAACTTTTCTCTTACACTCACAGCTAATCTATAACAAGAGAGGAATCGTATACATTAAACATCCCCTGTATACTTTACATACGATCACCGGTCTATCTCGCATCTGCGATAAGCATGAGTTTCAAACCCGTGACCTGACGTTCATACGTGAATGAGCGTTCATAGCCGTATGTGATCATACGAGGATACGTCAACATTAATCAGGTCACAATATATCATATTTAATTAACGCTCTCTGCCTTGAAATTTTAGGGATACTTTTTCTTAACCCCCTCGTCTTTTTTCTTTCTTGTACAGTTTCTAATTTCCCCTCTTCACACCCTCTCCAAGACATTGGACACGTTTTCAAAATTGTTTTCTTTTCAAAAGTTTACGGTTTAACCCATCAACGGGGTCTCAGACCGAAACGGCACGTCCCTGGACGTGCTACCGAGTGAACCAGCAATATAAGAGTAGCAAGACATTCCACATTGCGAATAAGTGCCAGTGGGACTTGTGTTATATATACACGTATATAAATCCCTTTGAAATTCTGAGGATCTACAAGCCAATACTTAACAAACGAAAGAAGCGGTCGGCAGGTTTGCGCCTCGTTTGACCTCCTCGCTGCTTTTCGATCTCGTCCAAGACTCAGGTGATTAATTAGTTTGCCAGGTTAGCTATAGTCTTTACCAGTCTCGGCTTCTATATGCTCTCTATATATACAGTGCATATAGGTACACATGTAGTCTCACTACTACTGCACTGTATGAGATATTGAAACAGCAGTCGTACACTTTGCAAGAGTCGAAGAACACGGTCGATCTTTAACCATCGTACGATCATTGTTCATCCTGCCACTTGGGCAGTGGTTCTCAGTACTACGTTAGACCCTGAGTAAAATCTGTTTTATAAAGATTTCTCTCTTTTTTTTTTCTATAAAAACAAATCATTAAAAACGTACATTATTTGCTTTCAGGTGGGTCGTCGTATGTGCCTGGTGGTGCATCGTTGCAAGAAGATGGACGAAATCTCCTCGAAATAATAAGGACGAAGGATTTGGACTTCAGCAAGGATTCTCAACTGTCGGCGCTGTCGCTGCATGGGGATTGCCTGCAGCGCACACCATAGCCGTTCTCGTTACAAGGGATGTGGACGCAGATGAATTGACCGGTGAGCTTTACCAATCAGGACCATTTAATTGTTGTTAATGTTGGAACGGCTAATCGTTAATAGGGAACCAGACAAATTGACTTCGATGATTTTAGATATACATGATAAGTAACGTACAGACAGAATAACTATTCGAGACGTCCGTTTTTCATGATTATTCATTCATGACTTTGCATCTTGAATATTTTTTTCTTCTTCTTTACCTCAAAACCACAAACGCACGCAACGTCAATTAATTATAGGCCAAGTTGAAAGGCTTCGTTTACCTGCTCCTCTATGCTTTTCAAGTTATTTTATATCCATGCCGCTTCTTCTCTATATATTTGACTTGGTATACACATGGCGAAATTTAACCTCTGCCATGTATATATTTAGAATCTTGTCAGTCCTATTTATAATCACCGCATATAATTATACACTGCGTACCATTAATTGTATACTCTCGTTACCAACTCCTCACAGCGAAAACGATCAATCACAAGAATACGTAAAGAATCCAATTAGCCAAGTGAAAAATGTCAACTTCATTTTCTGTTTCGTCTGCACTGCTGCTATTTAAAAAAAAAAAAACCACAATACAGTGCCAAGGTACAATTTGCATAATATTACTGCCCGTCGTTAATTCACCACGCAACGATATAACCCATTGGCATCGTGCTCTTCGTAAGTTCAAGAAACACGTCGAGGATGATCGCGTGTACGATTCTAGTATACCGTAACGAATTTCCATTAATCGTCTTTATTATCGTTGTATCATTAATATCGTGATTATCGGCATTCTTATCAACCCAACGAGCTAGCTCGAGCAAAGTGGTGCAATTGACGCCTACGATGAAATTTAACTAACGTAGCAGGTTTTCGAATGTTTGGCCACGCTTTGACAGCTTCGGTATGGAATGACGGCTATCACGGATAAGATAACAGAATTCGACGGGTATATAACTGGCTTTAAGTGACTCCCAGGAGCGTATCCAGTAGACAGGTATTAAAGGAGATGGGGTCCATACGGGGGAACCCCCGTGTGGATATTGTGTAGAGGCGCCTTGATGCATTTTTTTTTTCATCATGTGTGGACTTCGGTGACGCGATAATCACCCTTATAGATACATCACTCGATACGTGGTAGGGTGTAATTATAAAATGTGCGGGCGAGTATGTGGGGACTTTGATGGGGGAGGGGGGGGGCACAGTTGGGGCCCCAACGTGCTTTTGCAGCCACGCCTCGTTATACTGCCTGTTTTATGGGTCCAAAGCAATGGCGTAGCCACTCAGACTGACCCAACATGTACGTAGATGTATCTTGTTTTTATTTCTTTCTTTCTTCTTCTTCTTCTTCAGTTTCCTACAGTGAATTCCGCAAAAGGGTACTGGTACAACCTAGGTACGAGGGATTCGAGTCGATACGGAGGATGATTGGGATTGATCTTGGTGTACGCAGACTTCAGAGTTGGACCTGAGTGACTTGCGTCAGGTCGGAGTTATGTCTGCGCACGATTAGTTGCGTGGGGTCTGACATGGTATTGTCTGAATATATTAATATATCAGACTTCGGTGCACGACTGTACGTATACGCGTATGGTATTTGTCGGACCTGAGAAGAATTTTTTTTTTTTTAATTTATTTTCACTTGTTGGCGGTCGTTGTAATTATCGAGCTTAACTTGTTCCGATGAACTAATTGAGCATGGAACAAATCATAGTCGAGATATTGTCTAGTCTTGGGGGTCTATCTCTAGTCTAATTAAAATCGTTAGAACAATGCTATAATTATTGCGAACAGCACACGTTGGTTTAATTAATTAACTATTATGACCTGACTATTAAAATATTTTATTATGGTTTATGTACTCAGGCCCATTGAACGTAAGGGTTAATGCTTTTGTGTTCTTATGGACGTATTGTACACTGTACTTGACTTATGTACAGTGCAGGGCGAAAATTATAGTGAAGTATTTACCAACCTGGGTAACTAAATATCAGAACTTTAAGGTTCTATTAATCTGTATTGAAAAATCTCTATTCAAACGCAGGAGAACCCTATCACGTGGGACGTACAGTTTATGGCGGGAAATTGAAAACTGAGTTTGAAATAAAATAAATTACGTGAAACATGGTCGAGTGCTGCATTATGGGTAGGACGACGAGGAGACGTCGGGACGACCAGGGATTAAAAGACGCAGAGAAGAAACTTACCCAGTATAACCTTAAAATATAACTTAACACAATGTTCATACTTTACTAGCGCGACGACCGTACGCATCTTAGAAATGTACTGCGCCATCCTCTTGTACCTTGTGGATGCGACCTAGCTTAACCCAACCTAACCTATACTTGGCAAAGCAGTCCCGACCTAACCAGACTACTTTATGCTAATACGATGCCCCATGTTTATGCTCCCGATAACTTATGCTCGAAGCCGGTCAGGTTAGGCTAGATTAGCATCTCTGAATTAAACAGCGACTTCCTAACCACCTTTCTTTCCTTCCTCGCGTGTATCTACGTCTTTCTCTTGCAAGTATTCACGAAGGAGCCCAGCCGTGAGTTACGAGACTTTTGGGACCCAAGTTTCGCATCGTGGTTTCGATTATGGGGGAGGGTCGAAGTTGGGGCAGCCATTACGTTCGCCATTATCGACGAAGGAAGTTCTGGTCTGGATGTTCTGTGAATTTTCATACTGATCTTGTCTGCAGATTTCGACATGTGGTCTGATCTGGTGGCCGTGTCACGCAGTTGAGATGAGTTCAATGTGGAGATAATTGACGTAAGTCAAGGGTCATCGCTGTCCTCTGTGCTTGACGAGTGGAGAATATTGCCTGTGTATCAGTAGAGAGATTCTATTTCTTGTACTCTTTTGACCGTGAAGAGTGGTTAACTGGGAGAGCGGTATCCTGGTATAGTTATCCCAAAGGATCGTGGGTAGAGTAAATGGTTGTTGGGTACAGTTCGTACTGTTGTAGCACTGGCCGACTGCTATTCTCTTATACTACAGCGCGCATACAGGCTCCTCTTGCAGAACGTAACAATAACGCCGCGAAGGCAACAACATAAACGAACGTCCCACGACGCTACGGCCGCAAGCCGCATTCCATGGGGCATCCAAGTTCATGTTTGAAGTTTTTGAGGATGCCGCTGGATGCTGCGATTTGCATGGACCTTTTTGCTCTTCATCTCGTGTATTAAGGGGGCGATTGAAAAGTCCCGTTGATAACCATGCGGCTTATAATTCTTGGACGTCGTATTTTTACAAATATACTTTTTCTCGCTTTCAATCGGCCTCCTTGTTGGCGGTTATGATACCGCGCATGCGCACCAGTCGTTATTTGGTATGCGCCGTTACGAGTTTCATTAAAATTGAATTTAACGACCTTTTTCATGCCAGCGGGAATGTACAGTGGGATTTTATGAACTTTGTTTTCGATTAAGTATCGAGTTATTGAAACCTTTAGGAAATTTTGTATCCAGTTGAATTCTAACCTCAAAGTGTCTCTGGTATTTCAAATTCTACAAGGTTCCTCTGTGGCGGCGCTGTAGTATGCGGCTTGAATTTGCATAGCGTACGGGTCGGTCTTTTCGTGTATTCCGTCTCTTCGTGAAATTTATCTCTTTTTATACTTTGGCAAACCTAAAACGAATCCTTCTCTCTGCGCTCGGGGTGTGCTCGATTAATTAGGTAACTTTCTCGAGGCGTACCTTTATATCGGCTCGTGACTTAACCTCCGAGACAACGAATACCCCAAAGCCGAACACGGGGACTCTGCGGCTATCCTGGGACTTAAACGAGACAGCCGGCTCTCTTTGTTCGTCCTCGACTTTCCGGGCCTGCATATGGATTAGCGGTGGCTCCAGCACCGAGCAAAAAGGCAAAAAGGTTGGGACCAGCGTTCCGACGCTCAGCGACGGCATAAAGGAGGTTTCTAGGAATATTTCCAATCTTTTCTAACGAATAATAATAACAGACCGTAAAAAATACGAATTTACAACGTGAATGCAATACGGAGGTCTGTTATGCTATACACACAGCTGTCACATACTTTGGTATTATAGAAATTAAAATTCGTAAAAAAGTCCATTTTAATCTCTTCTCTTCAACCAGATCTGTCGCGTCTCAGTCGAGTGGACTCGGAGTGGCGTGATCTTTTTCTAGAATTCCCCTACCCATTGGATTTATCGAAAAGTTCTTCGTAAGCCTGAAATTCTATAAAAGTAAAACGAAGAAGGTAAACTGTCTTCTGCTTCTAGACCGTATCTCGATCGTCCCGTGTAATCCGTGCTTTAAGCAAAAGGCAAAAGTGGTTCTTCTTGGTCCTAGCTACGGACAGTGACAAGCTGCAGAGCGGGTCCCAAGGTATTTGCATTGAATGTCGCATCCTACCGAGGTTGGCCAAGGCGGCGTTGTATGGGGAACGTATGGTGCCGTCCACCCTCGTATCTACGTACGGATAAATCCAAACGTTTTCTCAGCTTCACGATTCATGAAAACTCGCCAACAAATTGACTATCCTGCTGCGATTATAATATCCTGCAGACACGAGCGTACGTATGGGGTAAACGTGATCTCTCGGCAATTAGCCAAGAATCGTTTTAACCTATTTCACTCAATCTCTTTAACGCGTAATTTAATTTTCTTCTTTAACCTCTTACGCGCATGCGCGTCGTACGATATAGTAATACTTTCTTACAGATTGCGAAGGGAGAACCAACGCTACCTTTTTTTAATACGAAACTTAAAAAGTCTCCTTCTCATCCTTCCTCGTGGAACTCGCAGGGATAGACGATCGGAGAAAATGAGAAGCAATTTAGATGGGACCGTGCCGATAACTGGAACCCCAAGTACACGTAGTTCTCGTCGTGCCCACTTGGCGCTCCTATCTCTGACCACTACTCATGCTTCATGAACGAGATGGCTACGGGTAGATAGCATGGGGCCACCATAGACCAATTTATCGAGACGGTTCATCGCTACGTGTACCTTCTGGACCAATCGCCGTACCTAAAGCACTGCTTATAACATATATGTATGGCCATTGCGTAGGTACCTAGTGCTGGCCCATTGGCTCAAGCCCATACTCATTCCGTAAAGAAAACACTGTTCTCCGATGGACTCTCGAGCAAAGCAATTCCAAAACCGGTCCACCTCCACTACTTGGAATTAAGATTGTCAATCTACATAATTATTTTTATTTTATATCAATCTTACGATTACGGCAACACTTTTTTTCTACTAGAACACAAATTTCTCAATGTATTATCAATGCCAAAAGCGTCGACCTTTTGACTGTCTGTTTAACTCGTCTTTTTGAATCACGCGGCAATGCTCATGTATGTTATACGTTTCTCTTTTTTTATTCTCATTCTTCTTTGTTATTCTCTTTTGTATCTACTATCTAATCGCCTCGTAAATCCAACTCTATACGAATCAATGGAAACGGTATGGTCTTATATGTATCTCTCTGTGGCATCGTCCACGTGAAGTTCAATGACGCTTTGCACGGGCGTCGATTCGATGCGTATCAATCGGAACTCTTTTTTGAATGTATAAAATCCAATTTTTTTCTTTCGCTCAATCTTGTTTTTCTTAACTACTTCATAAAGTTTTTTGGCTCAGGGCGAATCAACGTGATCTTTGACTTCGTATACTTTTATTAAGATTCTTATACGACATGACAATCTTATATGTGATTCCTGTCGTGAGGAGATTGCCAAGCTCATTTTTTTGGGTTTCTACGTAAACCACCACATTGGGGTCTGTATCGCGTTTACTCAATGATTAGATTGCTCAACGTGTACCCGCCGTCGATCTCTCAGTACGTCAATCATTTTTTTTCTTCACTTTACTCTCCCTCGACAAACTGACAGCTGGCTGAAGTTTTATCTAACAAGGGAAGAGGTCACACTCATTCATTTTCGATCGAACTCTTCGATAAGAGCCAATAGCTTATTACACACTCAATAATTTCTACGGCCACGTCTCTACGTGCACTGTCTCACTCGTCAGTGTTCAACAAGTCGATGAAACAGGTCCAAAGAAATTCTTTAATTAAATTCATTGGGTCCATCGATCCCAACAGCAATTAGTCTTTCAATTATAAAATCATTTCTCAGCATTGTTTCATTCGTTCTCTCTATTCTCTACACGCCCCCAATAATATTCTCATACTTATTTCCTCCCTCGAATTCTTTGTCGCCCTCAGTCGTTTCACGAGGTTATGATTAACCTTACTTTGGCAACGCTTAGCCACTCGTACCTGCATATAAGCATATACGTGCACGTACTACACATTATATGTATATATAAGTACAGGCAATCACACGCAATAGTACAGTTAACGGTTTCACGAAGTTAAACGACGCCATTCACGATATTGTCGCACGTCGTTCAATTTGACAGGACCAATTTGTCGGCGTTGTTCAACCGTCATTATCCAGCAATGCGTCAACGCTCCCCACCATCTGTAAAAGTCAAGATACTCGATTAACATTTTGACATATCGTTGCCAATAAAAATGAACTGTCGATTGGTCATTGGCAAAGGGTACGTACGATTTTAAAATATCGTCTTAGCCAGCTGGACGAAATTGAATTCAGGTCAAGACGCCATTCGACTCTTTAAATGTTTATTCCAATTGGAATGTGGTTCCTTCTTCTTTTCCAAGTGCATCAACGAGAGTTCTAACATACCGGATCACCGGGTTGAGAATGCCACCAACCACGTCCTTCTGGCACGACGAAGAAGAAGAAGAAGAAGAAATGAAGTATTCTCATGGGACCGTAGCTGTCGCGTGCCCAATTCTTTTTATCTTCTCAGAAAATGGCGAAGGGTTCGAAGACGTTACGTCACTCTGGGAACGCGCAACGGACGTTAACGTCAACGAGGCTGATTCTGTGAAGTTTTAAGAGCACTTTTATATTTTCAGAATCGATTAATTAACTATTACAAACTTCATTAGCATCAACGACACCAGCCCATTAACGCATAGTAGTGATTTTCTTATATACTTTAATTAATTGGATGCCTTATAACGGCAATGACTCACGGCGGACCATGTGTGGCTGCGTATGTAGAAACGTCCATGTGATATAATTACACGTGGCACTTGACACAGAAGAAGAATGGTAAACCGGTAGAGAGACGTTGAGTTTTTCTCTTCCCGTGTCCGTAAGGGAGAATTCTTGGTAAAACGGGTAAGAAATCTCTGGGACTAATGCGCATGCGTGTAATATTTAAATATACAGATATATAATATCGTAAGCTGGGTAATAATGCTCATTGGAAAGAGAAAGAGTGACAGAGTATACAAGGGTAGTTATATGCGTGTCATAAAATCATATATATATTGTATATACAGAGGCAGAGAGAGATACAAGGCTGATTTATACGTGCATAGTTACGACGGCGTACGATAATGAAAACCTTAAGGTTTTTGCGCATCCCAGCAAGACAATTATGGTTAATTAAGAACGGCAGGCTCTAAACGCCTCAGACGCGAGAGCCACCGGAGCGAATTAACCAGCCATTCTTTAAATTATTCTTTTTTTACTTCATTTTTTTCCACCTCATTCACGTCCCTCCCCGACCAACAGCAAAACAGAAACCCGCAGCGTTAATTTATTCTAATATGTTCGTTAAGACGTAGATAGAAAAAAAAAATCTGAACTAGGTGTAGAATCGTAACCCAAGGACTACGGCGACGTACGCCAGGATGTCGCGTGCCGCGCGACAACGCGTTATAACCGCAGCGCGACAAGTTTTTGTCACCACGTATGCAATAGGGGGAGAGGGGGCAGGGAACCCCCTTCCTCTACGAGCATCTTGGTCCCGTTCCTTCGTCTTCCTTATCTCCCGGTGGACGACGTGCGACGCGTTCTCCCGCTAGCTATTTGACTTTTTGTCGTAGTCCGATCGTTCCGCCGGCCCGGTTGTTCGCAAAAACGGCCGGCGTGTTATGTGTGTCGTGCGCGGTAGTGGCGCCACTTTTTCTCACAATACGTTTAGGCTGATTCCGCGGTTGGGTACTTGCACCTCGATGACGTATTCTCGTACGGGACTAAGGTTATCCTAGATGAATTTGCAGCCAACAAGACGCGAGAATTTCTATGGCTCTGCGATCTATTTTACATGATTTCACGGGGTGACACCTGTGGGACAAAATCTGAAACTAGACGCTACAGCGGCGTCCGCGGTAGATTTTTGTACTATTACTTTGTATAGCAGAGGAAGAATACGAAATTACGTAATTAGATAATTGTCCATTATACAATTTACATAGTCGCACGCGAAACCTTGTCGATACCATATGTGCTACGTGTAAATGATAACGTGGTGCAGGTTCGCATGTGCGATTTATTTCGAATTATTCAAGACGTGCGAGGGGGAGGGCAAAGAGGGGCGAGGAGGGTGACGGGGACCCTACAATTTTTATGTTACTCAGAACTCTAATAGACTGTTTCCCGTTTCAGGAAGCTGCTTCGTCGGCCAGCAGAGCACGCGATCGCTTCTCGTACTCGTACTGGCACCTCAGTTCATCTACCTCTCCTTCGGGGTGACTTTCCTACTGGTGGGAATGGCGGCCTTGTTGCTATCGAGACCCACCGTCGCACCACCGCCTGTTTTGAGTCCATTGAATCCTAATCCAGCGCCACGTCTCAGGGACGTCGCAAAGTCTCCGATCGAGACGTACAGACGTCAGAAGATGCTGGTGACCAGGGTGGGCATCTTCTCTTGTATTTATGCTCTGGTTATGATCTGCGTCACTAGTACCACGTTCTACGAGTGGTGGGGTCGGGATTACTGGTTACGTGCACCGGAACCCTCAACAACCCCCAAAGTGCCATCGAAACCCATACTACAGTTCTTCGTACTGCGACTCGTCGTCTCCTTGGGAGCTGGCATCCTGGCCGCCGCCTGGATCTGGTGGCCTAATATAATGGCTATATGGAGACGCTTGCCACCCTGCAAACAACCACCGCACAAGTGCCATCCTCACACTATACCTACTCCTGTCGTGCATCGTTACAGCGCTGGGTCTACCAGTCCGACGCCTCATCAGAATCATCATCTGAGTCATCTAGCACCCCAGCATCCCTTGCTGCATAAGCCTATCGTTACTAATGGCCAGATGCCACATAGAAGTCATAAGAAGCACAGGAAGCACCGGAAGCATCATAGTGGTAGCGAGACTCAAGTGTAATAACTATAAGGCCGAGCTGAGGATCTCTTCAGGGACTCATAGAGGCATCAGCTGATCTTGCACGAGCATGCCTGTCCTGTAGTATATTGTAAAACACTTATCCTTCGCAGACCATGAAGAAATTCAAGAGTATAAACGAAGAACCTTGTGTAAGCATAGACAGAGGTTCGCGTGACAGAAGTAGACATATGCGTGCACTTGCCAGGATCTTTCAGACCTCCTTCTTCTTCTTCTTCTTCTTCTTCTTGCTCTTCCTCTTTCTTCTTCTTTTAACTCTCTTGAGTCTAAAGCAAATTAGGTGTGTACGTTTAACGTGTCCATAGACATATACAATTGATATCCGGTAGATGCCGTGCACTTCTCTTCAGCTAGTTTACACACTGCTCAGAATTGTATATTATTAAGACTGTATAATACCGCCTTTTGCAGAATAGTAACTATGCACGGGCTATTTGAAACGTTAAACGTAAACGTATTTTTACGTCTAGCACTTACAATTTTGTATACGAATTATACAGACATCTGATGAACAGACTCATTGCACCAAGTGTTGCACGGGTGAGCATTAAAGTTCCATACTTAATACACAATAAGAATGTTGCCCAGGTACACCCGGGCACGTGTCTAGGATACCTTCATCAGATACTCCATAAGATATCAGCTTAATTAGTTGTCTATCTGTATTGTATATATATATATGCTCTCCTGTAGTAACTGCGTGCTTAACATATGAATCGAGTCTTAGCTTGTATCTGGTACATAAGTTTATACGCATTACGTTTCCAGTTCTTCCAAAATGTTACGTATCCTCGTAGGTGGCTCCATCTTCTCTTGGAGTCCGTCCTCCTCACCAACCTCAGCCTTCTTCCTCTTAATCCTCTTGATCCTAAAGAACTCTTCGCGATCGATCTCCTCCAGTTCGGAATTTATGTAATTCAATGTTAACTGCAGTCGAGGAATTATTACCTGCTCCATGACTAATACCCGTTTCTGATTAGTTCTCACGCTCTCCGCCAGGGTTCGTATACCTAAGTATATCGTAGTAAGCTCAATCAAACTGTCAATTGCCTTTTCATATGCTTTTTTGCACAAAGCCAATTGCTGACCACCCCTAGCCAGGCATAAATATTTATAAGCGTCATGATCGTTGCCGCAAGCTTTGAACTTCAATAACGTCACTCCAGCTATATTCTCGGTACTGTGCTCGACGGTTATACTGGCTACGTCCACCTTCTCCATAACTACTGGACCAATGTCCCCAGCTACGTATTTTAACTCCGCCAGCGACAGTGCTGCCGCCCTCAGTAACTCGTTCACATTATCACGCCTCCTCTCAAGGTTCGTGCAGATCAAACGAAATCGAAATTTTAACGCGTCCGCCTTGTTCTTCAGCAACGTGTAACCCTTACGTGCTCCATGCAGACGTTGAATCATGTAACGCTGATTGCCCTTGGACGGGTAGCAGTATAACCTTTCTGAAGCCAACATGATTGATTAATTTCACAATCCACAGCCATATGAACATTTTGAGTGACTATTCTGGACCACAAGTCTTTTTTTGGTTATTTCACGTGAATTTGACGGGTATGATTTAAGGGAAAAAAATGTTGACTGTCAAAATTTTTTTTTCTTTCAATACCGTACTGTGATACAAGCGAGATGTCGATTCATATACATATATATATAATAATTGTAACAGACAATTATACCTGTATATACACACGCGAAAAAGAAACGTTTACTAGAGTATTTTTGGATACTTTTTTTTGAGAAACGTTGAGATTTTATTTTATAAACGACCGACTGTCATTGTATTATTTACGAGAAAAAAAGGAAAACGACTGCCACATATTAGATATAATGAAACTGTACATATATATATATATATATATATTCTTTAAGATCTCTAAACATCATGGCGTCTGTTCTTAAAGAACCAGACGCTTCTTACAAATAAATAGCGTTAATTTAAGAAAATTGCGAGCATTTTCCCTCGTCTCATTTAATACAGTAAGAGCGAGTACGACTAGTAAACCCCGATTTTACGTACGTTAGAGCATAAGATACACAGTGCCCTATTACGCAACCGAACTATGACTAATCGAAATGATAAATTAATTAAATACGATTACGCATAAGCTAAGTATTAAAGCGCAGAATCTATTGTGATATATATTTTCCCGTTATCTCGTTGCATATAAAAATTTCGTTTAAAATTATTCACTCCAATACACCAATAGCGATCTAACTAAATCCCCAATCCCTCAAAGGGGGTTTCCAAATAGCAAAGGAACCCCCTTTTTTTGTATCATAACAAATTTATATATTCATAATAAACAGTGAAATATCATTACAAACGTATTGCATTGTTTTTATCATTCATTCTAATGGTGAATATAGGATATACTTTTCTAACGGTTATACTCATTTGGTATTGTAAACTCATATGCCACGCATGTCTAGAAATGGATCCTTAGTGCCTGTACGTTTTACGCCATTGGTCCGAGGTGTGATTGTCCTGCACTGGGTGGGACAATGGTCTGTCGCTTTTACATAACCGAGGTGTGGCATTCATTGGAGTGCACGGTGGGTTAAGAGGAGAGAGAAGAAAATGAAAGAAAAGAAGAAAACAAATTTCAAACACTCCATTCTTCCCTGTTATTCACCATTCTTTGAGAATTAAATTTAGAGAGCGTTCGCTCTCTTTCCTTCACTCTGTCTATCTTCTTAGAGACTGGGCATGAGTTGTCCACGTGTTTGGCCGTAGTGCGTTTCTGTTTTCCAAGACGAGCGAGACGGCACAATATGGAAGGTTTTTTTAAATGTAGGATGTAAATAGGGTATTCTTTAATCGAGAGAAAAGCTTGTATTTGCGCTGACAACAGCGTCTGGGACTTAGTTAAAATGTGAATAAAAAAGCTTTTTTTTGCTTTTATAACCTAAAAGCCGTCGGCAACAGTGAACCCTAGTGCATTCAGCTGCTAAATCGTGCGAACTGGTTTCCAACGATTTACGCATACCAGGGTAGATCTTACAAACAGGGGCCAGAGTGCGTTAACAAGGTCTGCCCACAGTGCCGAAGGCGTATCGAGTAACGCGCACTGCGGACGGGAGGGAGACTTTCTTTTCTGTTTTATTTTCCGTGTTTCGTCATACAAAGATCCTGCAGTGCGAATCGTGCGCGAGAACAATTACGTGACCGGTTTTGCATTACGCCTTTAATAATGCCGAAGAATAGGGAGGCGCGTGAAGTGACAAGAAACCGTAGACCAATCAAAAAGGAATAATATTGCAGTCCTGAACAACTTTGTACATTTACTTTTACGACAGTCGTACCCTCCTCTTTCTTATATATGCTATGACGTTATGCTTTTGTCATTCTGACGAGCAGTGTGCATATATGGCAAATACTTTTATTTTATAGAACGTCTTTTAAGTAGTTGAGGGTTATCTTCTTTGTCATTGCTTTCATTTTGTTTTCTCTGGTTCAGTCAGAGACGCACGTGCGAAAGGGAGGAAATCATTTGTTCTGCTTCACTTCAGGACGTTTTCCGGTTTGAATGGGCGGAATACAGCTTGGCAGTTTATCTTTGTTATGTCGTTCTTCTAGAAGTTATGAATGAAGACGTGCGTGGCTCCATCTGTGATGTTAATTCGTAAGTATATTATTTGAATGATACAATAACCATAAGATTTGTGTTATCGACTGTAGGGAAATAAGGTGTTTCGTGTATGTGTACCATATGGAGATAAAATCGTGAGGTGATGATGGTAATGAACGGAATGCAGCAGGGATCGTAACCGAAATGGATAACCGACCAAAAAACGGAAAAATAACGAACTGAAACCGTAACCATTAACCGGAATGTCATGAATATTATACCTAAAACCGTAACGGAAACCTGAAATTGTTACAGTGAAAAACCGAAACCGAAACTGTTAACTGCAATGTATTTTATTCATAATAGCAGAGATAAGTAGGGAGATTGCCAGTGAGCCGATTTTCTTGAAACCCACGTTTTCCATTGGTCGAACGTCTACCTTCGAGTAGATAAAAATTGGACTGAAATTGTAAAATGTCGAAAATAAAATACGGTCAAATTGAAATATTAATAAATTACATGTTTGTAGAAATCAGAAATCTTAGTAAAGAATATTCAAAAGTATTGGAAGTTGTCAAAAATGGTGTGTGCGCAAATCCGTTGCGCAGGACTCGACGAGTGGGGCAAGCGCTTAAGGCAGTGCCCGGACTCCATTAAAATGTGAATTCTCAACGGAGTACAATTAAATTTAACGAATTCCACAGAGTCCATAGAGAGCAGAATAAAGAATTCAATACAAACGCTTTCCCATAATTTTTACATCCTTAGCTCCAACATTTGAAAAAAGAAGTTTGCCCTTGCTATCGTAAGCTTTTGAATACTTTTTCTTAACGAGAACTTCAAATCCATTGCGCATCGCCAGAATCTGAGATCCTGGAGCAGTGAATACAGTTTCCGTTACAGGAATTTTGTATTCCCGACCGATAACATTCCTGCAATTAAATCATTTGGATCCACAAAAATTGTTATGCTTAATCTTTTTAATACGCCGACTTACCTTATGGCAAGAAGTAGGCCGCCGAGAGAATATCCTCTAAAACGTGGAATCACTAGGAGTCCAAATTCAAATAGACATTTGTCAACATTATAATGATCCAGTCCACTAGTTCCTGCTCTTACGCCCTTAATAAATTCTTTTATTTTTGTGACACGAGCTGACTTTAACTATAATAAATTAAAATAAACAAAACAGTTCAGCAGATTGTCAAAAATTATTAAATAATTAATATAGAAATAATTATGCGATTGTACTTTTAATTCGTTATACGATATTTTGTCTTCGCGTGTCCTGACCAGGAGCACGTTCGCTCCAACGATTTCACGTTTATCTACGTCAGGATCATCAAGAAAAAGTCCTACACTGATTCCTTGTCTTAAATAATGTCGCCAAATTCTTCGATGATCTTCAATTGCGTCAGGATCATTTTTTATGTCTGGAGTAAACAAAAAGGGAAAAATTGTCATCTTTTATTTAAGATTGAAAAAAAATTGTAATCCATTTTTTCATTCATAATAATTGATCAATCAATATATTACTGGTGTTCAATGTATACATTTACGTATTTAGACTCACTGAGGCAGCGACAGAGCGGCTCGTCAGCCAAGAAATAATTAACCATTAGTTCAACAACTTCGTCATATCTGTCAGACGGAATTTCCTCGATTGAAAATCTCAAAACTTTTCCATCCTTCCCCTCGCTTCCTGTTTTCTCATTAATTTCGAAACGTTTCCAGACTCTGGGAGGACCTGAAGGACGTTTCCATGCAAAACTTGCGTTCTCGATCGTCGCCATATTCCTCTTCAACCCTGTATTATAATTTCATATGATTTTTTTCTCCATTTCAATTGGCAACGTTATGCTCCCAAAGAAGACAAACGTAGCAGTTACATAACACGGGTGATAACAAATAACCTCACTTCTGTTACATCACAAATATATGAATCTCACTAGACAATTTATCTTACATCGATAAATCGAGTTGACATGAAAACGTTAAATCCGATTGACCTGGAGCAATTTTATTACAATAAATTGCGTCTATGGTTCAAAACGAGATGTAACTTTTCCGTTTTGTTTTTACCTTTCCTTAGAGTCCCTTTTACCACCTCAGTACCCAGACGGATTTTCCACTCACGCGAAGTCTTTTCCACTCCACTTTATATCTTTTCAGGCAACTCCTATACGCGCTACTCTTTTCTCTCCTTAATCACTTACGCATCTTATCATTTGTTTTTTCTAATCCTACGTACTTATCTATCTAATATTTGTCGGCATAGCAGAAATATCTGACAAGTACTGATTGCCAGTAAAAGTATCAAGATCGAAGTGTGCTATAAAGGACTGAATGACGAAGCAGGAAAATGGCCGGCTTAACACGCGCCAGGATTGTACCCAACATTGTCTTGATTTTTGGTTGATCTTTGGGCAGAGATTTTATATCTGTCTTACACGACACAACTGATTTTGTTATCTTCCCGTTAAGTGTGCGCTGTTGGGAATGTGAGGAAAACGAATATATGTATAGTTAACGTAAAGAATTCCAAAAGGTTTATAAATATCGCAATAATTTCAATACAATCGCTTTGCCATAATTTTAAGATTCTCTGAATTAATATTTGGAAAAAGAAGTTGGTCATCGCTATTGTAAGCTTCCGAATACTTTTTCATGATGAGAACTTCAAATCCACTGCGCTCCGCCAGAATCTGAGATGCTGTAGCAGTGAATGCAGTTTCCGTTACAGGAATTTTGTACTCCCGACCGATGACATTTCTGAAAATTATTTAGATCTGTGAAAATCTTTATTCGTTATAATCAATATTTTTAATTTACTGACTTACCTTACACCAAGAACATGGCCACCAAGAGAATATCCTCTAAAACGTGGAAGCACCAAAAGTCCCAATGCAGATATATATTTGTCAACTTTATAATGATCCAGTACATTAGTTTCTGCAGTTGCACTCATAATAAAACCTATTATTGTTTCAGCAGCGACTGATTTGAACTATGATTAAAGTAAAGAAATATGTTCAAGAATTTTGTGAAAATTAATAAATAACGAGCATAATAATAATTGTGCAATTGTACCTTAATTTCATTAAATATTTCTTCGTCCTCGTGTTTCAGTACCAGAAGTACGTTGGCTCCTACGATTTCACGTTTATCTACGTCAGAATCATCAAGAAATAGTCCTACACTGATTCCTTGATTCAAAGAAAGTTGCCAAAACTTTCGAAAATCTTCAACGCCAGCAGGGTCGTCCTTTATGTCTACACCGATGAAAGATCTTATATATAAAATGATCATTTCAATTTAGTTTTTTTTTTCAAATTTTGTTAGGTCACTATGTATCTTTTTTTTTAACAATAATAATCAATATTACCCTTCAATATATGTATACATTTGTGTACTTAGACTCACTGAGGCAGCGACAGAGCGGCTCATCAGCTATGAAATTATTCGTCATAAGGTCAAGAACTTCTTCATATCTCTCACTCGGAATTTCCTCGATTGAAAACCTCAAAACTTTTCCATCCTTCCCTTCGCTTCCTGTTTTCTCATTAATTTCGAAACGTTTCCAGACTCTGGGTGGACCTGACGGACGCTTCCACGACAGATTTCTGTTCTCCGTTGTCGCCATTTTCAACCCTATATAATGTAAAATGAAATATTAATTTAAAAAATTTTTCAATCTCATTTCCATTTCAAAGCTACAAACACGTTTGACATATTCAAAAACTCACAATCACAGATAAAACACTTTGAGTGGTAATGATTAACGGATTATAGAGAAATTCCAAATTTTATTTCTTTCAACTGTAACTAATGCATTCCGTATGCAACGACCACTGGAGCACATTAATCTTGTTTCTTGAAACTGCAACTTTTGCTTATGCGCCCAACTGCACTTATAGCTATAACTTAACAAACCTAGAGTGGTGGAAATGACTACGTACTCAGTAAGTAAATATACGCATTAGATATTTGTAACGTTACAATTTTCTAGGGGGATATATGATATCACTATTAATATCAGCTCTTGTATAACTAATACAACCTTGATTATGAAAAAATAACATTATCGACGTACAAGCACAAAGTGTAATTATTTTTCTTACAGCAATGTCATACGTCTAATTTGATGTGCATGGAAATCAAGAAATGGACATTTCTAAACTTATCCAGTAATCATTCATAATACAATGATGGGAATATATTGTAGTGTGCATAGTGCATGTATGGGTTGGGGTACAACAACATGTGTGGGTTGGCCATGGGTATAAGTGGCTGTGTATATGTATAGGTGGGCGAATGGAGGGAAGGAGGGCCAAGATGTAACAATAAATATCCTTGTGACGAAATGTAATGCTAGTAGAGTCTCAGTGGAATAGGGGCAGAATTACTAGACAAAACTCTGTGACGTAGCTGTTTGGGTCTTCAAACTCCTTTTGTACAGTAACGATGATTTTTCAGGAGTCCTTGTGATACAACGCGAGATCTTGTGTCCCATAGGAGTGTATTGGTCCTCTGTCATGGGACTGCATGGGACATCTGATAAGTTGAGAGAATTTCCGTTTCCGAAGGATAGAGTTTTTGGAAAGGAAATCCCCAAAAACATTTGTTAAACGAGTGTAGTGTAATATTGTTTTTCAGTCTTGACTTCTTACATTTGATAACAAGTATTGTAGAACCAGTTATTTGTCTTGCTGTTATTATGACCTGGTATCAGCTTGCAATTGTATTGCTGCAGTGTGATAGCATGATGTGTGGTTTTGTACATCAGCTAATGGAACTGCAATTAAGTTGGAAAAGAGGCAGCTTATAAAGTTATTATGCAATTATTTGTATGAAGTACGTAAAGGGTGATAAAAACATACGGCACGATATAAATAAAAAAATGATATATATTTGTCTTAAAAGTTATTCTTAAAAAATTATTTTCATGACATATCATGTGATTAAATAATTTCTTATATGTAATATTGACTTCTTAGATAGTAGAAATTGATATTTACATGACGATATATTCACACAGCTAATTATGTTTATGAAAATTATCTCTTGTTGATTGGTTTTTCATTTTTCACTCATTAATGGAATTACTCATTATTTTGATAACTGTTGGCTTTTTATTCTTTGAGCATTCTAATTCCATTAAAGATTCTAGTTGCTTTACAAATAGTTCTGCTTTTCGTAATGCCTGTATAGAAAAATAATCCTTAATGAGTAATTATTGGGTAAATTTAATTACATGATATAGGCTTATATTATAATAATGTGTGTAATTTTGTAACTACTTCTTGTGTTATACCTGTAGCAATCATTTTTGAATTTAAAATATTTTTTTGAAATACTCGCCTGTCTCAGTTCAGTCTTTATGTTAGAATCGGTTTTGCCCTTCCTTTTCATTTCTGAAAATTTATCCACGCCAAAGCCAATTATGCGTTCCAAAACCTGAAGAGATTTTAATATATGCATGTAGACTGTTGCTGTGTCAAGATAAAACAAATTGATTTGATTCAATTATAACGCTACCTCGGATGCAAACGTTATTTCTATATTTTTAGACCCATCCGTTAACGTTGCTTCTAAATGCCAGCAATTATTTTTTTTTCCAAGCGTATTAAAACTTGCGACTTTTGCTTTAATGATATGTCGTACTGAAGAATCAGAAATTGGTAGCATTAAGATGTCAGCGATTGAAATGTGAGTTTTCGAGGCTCTCTCTGAGTCCGTTTTGAGTTTTACAGTAAAATCGGTTATCTTCTTATCGATTTTGCTCAACTTGGGTGTTTCTTGGACACATTTAACTTTTGGCGGACTTGCCATAGGTGGGGAGACCATCGACTACAATTAAAAGAAGAAATGACAGGACGATTATCTCATAATTTAGACACAAACAAAAATCATACCGCTGGTCTCTTGTTTTTGGTCACTGTAGATATAATTGGATTTGAAAAATCAGAACTTGTTGTAGGCTTTGATGATGCTAAATCAGTTTTTGTATTACTGAGACTCAACTGTGATAGTTCAGAAACATTCGTACTTGTTTCCTGTATTCTTGTGTTTTGTTCTTCAAGAATACCTAGTTTTTGCTTGTTTTCGATTTTACGTTCGATATCATTTATTTGTTTCATCTCTACATTATCACACCACTCAAAATCATCGTCAGGAAACTCTATGATATCATCGATAAAATATTCCTTATTTTTTATCTTCATTGATTTAGTATCTTCGCTCGTTTTCAACAAATCTACTGCTTTTGCTGACGTACTTGGTCGCAGATCGGTTGTACTTTTTTTATCAGTATTGTGTAACTTATCAGACTCAATGATCTCAATATCAAAGTCATCAGGTAGTTCAAAGTAGTCATCTAAATCATCAGGAAAGTCATCAGCATTCTGTATTCTTGTATTCTGCATCGGGGGTCCATCATTAGAGTTATTTCTATATGTATTTTTGTTCGTTACTAGAGCAACTTGGTAATTATTTGTGTGTTTATTTTGATCATTGAATTCATTGCTAGTACTAGTGTCAGTATGAGCATTAGTTGTTAATGCAGAATGATTAGTCACTGAAATTTCATTCTCAATATTTACTATGTCGTCAACATTGAATTCATCTTCGAAAGCACTTTCCAAATTATCAGTTGGTGTTTCATTTTCTTTATACGGATTAGGATTTTCTGGTAAATTCCTGCATCGATATTAAGAGAATCAATACAGGTTTGTATATTTTATCGTACAAATGGAATATACATTTAGATAATACTTACAGGGATCGGGCTAGGATATTCTCTAATGCATTCGTTATTAATAAATTTTCTATTTCACCACCAATCTCCTTAATATTTTTTTCTTCCAACAGTATTACACCCTTTCTACAGGTAACTGGTCCGATTATCATTAACTTAATACCAGGTAATAAGACATCCTATTGAAGAAATATGTGTGAATAATTACTAGCATTCAATCCTGTGAGCATAAAATGGAAAGCAATTTTTGAATTGAGTATGTAACAGAATTGAAAAACAAATTTGTTACCAGAATGATAAATTTCAAAAGGGGTATTCTAACTATATATACCTTAAATTGACGCAGTGGTTTATATTCAATAGCAATAACATCCTGAACACCATCAGTTAGGAAGAATTGATACATTCTCTTTGGTTTTGGATTCCAGTCACGTGATTCATTATTTTGTCCTTCGGTGACTTCGAGATTAAAACTTGAGACATTCCGTATCTTATGTATTTGTTTCAATTTAGAAACTGATATATCATACATCTTGTCCATCTACAATAAACAGAAGGACACATTAAAAACAAATAAAAAATTATATGTAAATATTATTACCTGCACGTTATATGTTCCTCGTAATGTTGTAATCCCTTGGCGAGCAAGATTCGGTGGAAAAATTCCACTTTCAGTATTTATTTCTCTCAAATCATTCAGTTGCCATTGTGCGATCACAAAATCTTGAATTTCATTAATATTTTGCTAAAATATATTTTCATAAGAGAACCATGCACCCTTATCCCATACAGTACATTATCGTACAAGCTATATAAAATTGTTCAATACAACTACCTAATAATACTTACAGAATCGTGTTCATTAATAAAATAATTTATACAATCCCTCAAAAATGTATCATTCATTTTATAATATTTGGCAGTTAGCAGTGATTTTACGTTACGAATCAACGAGTCATCCGCTTCGTCCATGACAAATAAATATTTCTTCGCTAGATCTTATAGAAACCTAATTATTGTTATTAACAATTCTGAAATTTACAAAAAACACACCCGCCAAAACTGAATATCAACACAACAAATAGCTGTACCGGACTTTTTAATCTGACAGCCAATTGGCACCATGAGAATAGTGGTGATTGCAGTGTTCTTTGTTACCGATTAAGTTCTGAGGATTTCTCAATAGATAAATGATTCGACGAACCCTTAACGACTGAGCACATTTTATCCGCATTATCCAAACAATAACTATTTCACTCACAGATGTCAGCATTGTCGCTCCAAATCGGTACGTAAAACTTGTATAGCCCAGGCACACTTGAAATGCCAGTCCATTTATGTTCAGTAAAGCACATAACAGTCAGACATAAAATCCTGTAAGGCTGATTGTGTCGATTTTGTTACGTAGAGCAAGTCTCATTGGTACAATTTACAATTTAGGGAATCGCTCTAAATTTTGCATTCATATTACAATTGGTTGTTTACAGGACAACCTACGCAGATGATGTAAACTGCGTTATCTATTTTGATGCGGATTGGCACTAAATATAAAAAATGATGTATTTATATATTACTAATTTATTAGACTATTATATTGCGCTTGAGTATTTTTAAAGATCAACGTAAATTAAAAAAGAATGAAAGCATGCGATACTAATCGTAAATAAAGTCGATGCGTGTTTTTTTGGGAGAGAGAGGTGGCCAGATTGAGACGCTGAGGCCTGATGCTAGCTGGCGCGCAGCTAATTTCCGCAACAAAACTAAAAAGTCCCTAAATGCGGCCCGCAGGCTGAGCCTGCCGCAGTGCCTGTTCAAAATGCTGTATTATAGGATGTTGCGCTGCGGCGTGTTGCAGCCGCGACCGTGAGTCCCAGGAGATGGAGATGATGGTTCTTGGAACGAAGTGCTTCAGGCCCCGGGTACGCCCCTTCACACCAACTGCCTGTCTCGTCCTGACGAGAGACTCGCGAATCCGCACAACATTTAGGATACCGCAACGCCACCTTGCGACAGAGTAATTTAAAAATCCGTATTAAGAACAAAAAAAATTATTTCCTCCTCGAATAACAATAAAATACCCACCACAGTAAAACTAATTCCAAGAACGACGATTCTCCGTAAATCTCGCAGGTAAAATTTCGAAAAAATCACATCCCTCGGAAAACTGAACCACTCCCAAAAAGTCATCGAAAAAGAAAGAAAAAAAAAAAGATCTATAGCAATTTTTTCCCTAGGTTCAGGTATAAACGCATTAATATAGTCCCTTCCACGTCCTAATTTCTCCTCGCAGTAGAGACCGGTCCAATTAGATTCGGAGGTGATGCTTGATAATCGGTACACCCGGTATAAAAGCAGTTGTAAGAGGCCGGCTGCGAGTGACCGTTTTATTATTAGTGGCTCTTGAAATCCCTTTGATCTTTACCGCCACACCGCGTGAAATCGTTCGCACTCTGTACCTCCTGAATGTTTGAAGGTGCACTTAGTACATAGGAAAAAGTCTTTGAGGGTCCATCCGCATATAAGAATAAAGTACCGCGTCACACTGGCTGTATTAGGTGTGAACGTAGTCGCAAACTCTATCGTAAACACGGTTTACAACGACCGCAGTTTTCATAGTTGTGTTTCACCATATAGGTATACATAGTAAAGCGGCACTCTCTCATGTTAAATCGTCGATTTCTCATCTCACAAGAAGATAGAGTAAGGAATGAGTGACCGGATACGGGGTACAAGGCGTGTCGCAAGATTCCCTTGGAAAAAAGTAAGAAAAAAAAATTTAGACATCTTGTACGCATCGAGTGTCATTTACATAACGCACTGTATAGAATCGTACCATATGAACAATGAACATGTGGGCTTGTGTTCCGTCCGACGTGTGGGCTCACTTTACGTCAATTAGCTTTGGCTGCCACAAAGAAAGCCGTCGTTTGGTCCTCCTTTTTATTTATCTTTAATTACATCTCTTTTTTTTCATCTTTTCTCGGTCACTCGACACTGATCCATTTCACTGTACGTCAAGGTCCGCTTTAACCCACGGTTATAATTCTTAATTGTAATTGACGTGAGAAGAAAGATCATGAAGCTCTTATTGGCTGTCACTGTAATAACCTATAATGCAGTCTAGGTGAACGGAGTTCAGTTTGTTCCTGAAACAAACGGTAGATTTTGTTATTTTGTTTGTAAATGATTTGTTGTCGATTTTTTTTGTGGATACAGCAAATTTATTTTATGTACTTACGTATCGTGGAAATAAATGAGAACACGGGAGGATTTCTGTATACGGTTGAGCATCCCTGTGGATCATTATGTTATGGCGTAGGGCCCCGCAAGGGTGGGTCTAAGGCCCCGCCAAGCGGACCGAATTTCCCCTTCACGGCTTAAAAAGGTCAACCGCGGCTGCATGCTGTACCCTTCGTACATTTCTGTATCTCTCGTTTCGTTTCTTACCTTTATAATCCGGCGAAGTTCCTTTAGAATCCGCCATAATTGTTCCGCCGACCGTAGAGCGTAATTGGTCGGCGAGTTGCCGGGAAGATTTGAAACATCCACCAAGTATCTTTCTTATGATTCTGGAGCAGTTTTTATATCCTATTACGGACTTGCTTTTTTATTTACCTGCAAACATATCCAGTATACTGCCACATGCCGCGCATATGTCGAGGCCTTAATTGGTCTTTTGGTAAATTAACGTAGCTTCGATTAATTAAAGGATAATATGAGATAGATATTCAGAGGAAGAATTTATATCGATAAAGTTTAATCTGATTCACAACTGTCACGGATACCTGCATGAATTTCAAGCTGCTACTTGCAATTAATTATACACATTCACAGATTCCTTAGTTTACACCAATTAACAAGAATATCCCAGAAAGATTGTATTGGCAGCTAACGAACTAAAATGTATATTTGAACTGTTAAAAAGTGTAATATAGGAATTTAATTATGCAATTATTATAAAAATATACGCAAATTTTCCAATTTATATATACTATAATATACTATACTTTCCAATTTATATATCTATTAGAATTTCACCGAACACTCTATTTTTACTTACGGCCTTTACCCGTAGGTAATATTAATTAATAGCACCAGTCATTAGACTTGATTATGCGCGCTGAGATTAATGAAACTCATTATGTCCGATCGGTACGTTAAGAGGTTACGGTGCTTGTAGTTCCTGCATCTTGGGAGCAGCTCTTAGTGGGCTTGAAAATTAATGAGGAAGTCAGCGTCCATCGTGTCCGAATTTTTTAGGAGTCGACCTAACGAAACAAAACGGTAAGAGACCATTTTCTCATGACAATTTCGAAGACGGCGCCGCTGTGAAATGCATGGCCGACAGAAGTCGTGGCCTTAATTAGAAATTACGATTGGAGACAATCTTATAAAACATTATATATACAGTATCAGCTGTCGATAAAGTCGAATGATGCACGTGAATCCAGTTATCTTCTGCAAATAGGTCCTTTCCATTACGATAATCGACGTTGAAATAATCATTCCACTTTATAATTAAATCCAGAAATCGTCCGCAATTCTCGACAAAATGCATTGCCTCATCGTTTTCGAATTTTAAGGTTATTTTTCCTTCGGACGTTTTTTACTTGCGATAACTTCAATCTACGATACCTCTTCTTATTCCAGACATTCCCCAGGCAGATTCATCCTCAGCTTTGATGGTGGCGGTGCACTAATAAAACGCCACCGACAACAAAAAGTGATAAATCTCCCGCATGGCGGCTGCCATAGCGATTCACCATACTCGTAATGCCCGCGAGGTAGTACACTATAGTACCTGTCTGCCTACCTTCTTACTTACCTAACCTTACCGTTCTCGGACATCAGCGAATACTTATACCCAGATCGTATTCCATGGACGAAACGTGCTCCCGGACATGTAATTAAAGTAACATTAGCGTTGGACGTTTTTCTGTCGAAGATACAACATTATTCCCTTGTGCTGGTGCGAATCAGATATACATATAATATTTAATATAATACATGTGTAAGAGTCGCTATGTTGGATTTGAAAAGCGTTGGTCATACGATCACCATATAATTATATAATTACGAACCTTTTGAAAAGTATTGGACTGTTGTAAATTAAAGAATTATTTTTTATGCCCTTATTACTTAATCTTAAATATTAATTAAATGATTGATAGTACGAAGTGAACGGTAATGGGAGTTCGCTTGACGTGATAAGGCAGTAAATTTGAATTTCGATTAATGAGATAATAATAAATGTATACCCTGACACAGTGAGCGGTAGCGATATTATTATTTGCTAAGATCTATCAAATTATCTTGTAATTCTGAACGATATTCAACGAGCGGTTATTATCAGCTTTGGTAAGGTCGATAATTACGATCGAGCGTCCAATTTAATTAAAATGGCGGTACTGCTGCGTACTAAATTCGGATCGTGTACTTATCCTAAGCTACTTTACCATGTTATTTTCGTATAAAAGATCTTGCGATATTTATCTAAAAGTGGGATTACGTAATCCTAGTGAATTTCTATGTAGCCATTAAAGGGCTATTGCATCTGCACTGTTGCGTCATAGGCTTTAGACTTCCTGGTGAGAGAACATATATTATTAACAGTGGCGCCAATTTCAAATTGCGAATTCAGTTTCTATCGTCTATTCAGGTTATTCGACCGCTGCCATGTAATAAACAACATTTAATTATGCTCGGAGGCAAGATAAAAGAAGGCAGCAAATTTGAAGTCAAAGAAACGCATAATGATTAGACAGGACGGTAACCGATGCTTATTTTATTATAAATTTAAATTACACCTCCGTGAATCTCTGCTAGCTCGCGTGTTACTGACTGTAGCGAATCAGTAAACAGTTCGTAGGTCTGGTCTAGAGATTACTCGTGGACCCTTTATAGGTTGGAGTCCGATTGGGCCTGATTTCCTAGAAAAATGTCTGATATAACGTCTGCCAAGAAGTGGCTTACGTAATTGGAACTATAACTACCAAGGAAACTGATGGATAAAATATGAGACAACGAGATACAGGATAAATGTGATTTTGATATCGGTGGACCGCCATCT
Source organism: Calameuta pallipes (assembly GCA_030142375.1). Lineage (NCBI taxonomy): Eukaryota > Metazoa > Arthropoda > Insecta > Hymenoptera > Cephidae > Calameuta > Calameuta pallipes. Next base: position 481,646 of record JARQSW010000004.1, read on the forward strand.
TTATCGATCGCGAGACTCTAGTATAGTGAATATAATACAGTTAATATCGTATGGAACACCAGGGACTCACGATATTGTATGTCTGCGTGTTAGACTTTAGTATAAAATGGTACAGCATAGAGGCCTGTAGGGTCACACCTCCGAGATACGTGAGACCCCAGACCCATCATTACCACGCCGAAGCCTGGTATGGGGCCCAACCCTGGAACAAGAGACGATATTACTGCACGGGGCCCTGTTATACGTACACATTATATACACATGCATCATTTCAACGCGAAGGAGCGCCTCTTGCAATTTGGGATTTCTAATGTTAAACAATTACGGGCAAAGGAGCTGAATCGTCATTGGGCCCCCGGCGAAATTCGAAATCAAAACGTCGGAAGGATGCAGTTAGTACATACGTAACTATATACACATATTTCTTACCTTGTCAAGAAAACAATCTATAGGTACAAATTTTCAAAATTTTTCCTAAAAAAAAAAAGTAATTTCACATCGACGTAATTTTTGTTTAAAAATATATAATAAATACTGTATAAAATGTTGATGATAATTTCTATTTTATTCTAAGCAGCATACAAGTATGCCGGTACAAAAGAAATCTGCTATGGCAAATGACGTGTTTTCCTATAGACGAGTAGAAGGCAGGCAGATACGTAAATGGAGCGACGGTCTCTCATTACTCGGTAATAACCCCTAATAACATGGATTTAATGCTCCCCTTGAAATATAGGCTATAAGCAGTCATTCGCCGCCCTGGGCGGCTTTAATGAATTGGTCCCAAAAGCGGTGTCTTCGTGCACCGATTCGTAAGTCCCTCGAAAGGGCCTCGAGCCTCTTCCTTTATTAGATATACATAAGCGCACAGCGCGTAACGCGCTAGCAATTAAATAATCGTTGGATATAATTTGACAATAATTATGAAAGTGATTATGAGCGAATTTTTTAAGTAATTAAAAATATAATTGAAGTCTTCTTCAAAACGCTTATAGCTTCGTGTAATATTTTTCCCAAGTTTAAGTCTATCTAGAATAATGCCGCCTCTTGGTGAACACGTTATGCTTCATGTGCAGCTGCAACTACACTGACGGCTGGTGCAACACGAAGAGTCTCTGTCGGCTCATCAAAGAAGACTGTAATTAGCCGCGCATGTGCCGCACTCTGGCATGGCAACCGGATGAGGAAGATGCGAATTTTTTACTCTCGATTTCACAGCGAAACGGCGACTCCACTTAACTGAGACTTCGAACGTTACTACCGTGCCCTGGTGGTTTTTGTGTGTTTGCACTATAAATACGTAAACGTATAACACATTAGATAATAATACGAACAAGTTTTCGCTAATCATTTCCCACGTACAACTTAATCTTAAGATACTTCAATAGACAGTTCAAATAATCCGTAAGCAGCGTTAAAATATACCCAAAAATTCTCTTGTGGGTATAGTGAATTTTTATTTTTCACTCTAGTGAATCCTGACTGACCTGATAAAGGATTTGCGGTATTTAGTATATATGCTTGAACGTAATACGTTAGGAAGATCGTCCACAAAGAGTAAAGCCCAGGATGCGTATACCTGGAGTATTGTGAGGCCCTTGGCTATACATGGATCAAAGGAAATTCCTTGGAATCAGAATCTGGAACTAATTGCGAGACTGCCACGAGGAGCTGGTAGATATAGTCCCTATACTTAAAAAAAAAAAATCCCTAGCACTACCGTGCTCCCATTTTGTTCAATAGTTAAATCGAAAAAGATTCTTAGGTTATGTTGCTGAGTTATGCAACCGTGCACGCGCACTCCAACACAGAAGACTAGGGGGTAATACGATATACGCCTTAATTACGAGGCAGTCTCTAGTGATAGGTCGAGACGAAAATGCGGAAGAAGAGCAAGAAAAAAGGAAAAAAAAGAAGAAAGACAAAAAACCGTATAATAATAGAGCAGGGATTTAAGCTTCGTGCGTTAAAGGATTCTCGAAGTCGGCTTCTAATCTTCAAACGATTCCGAGTATTAAGCATTGTCTGAAGACAAAATTGAGAGCGCAAAGGTACAGAGAAAAAAGCGCAGGGAGAATGAAAATAATAATAAAAATATTAGGATTTCATCGACGCACGATGCCACTGTGGATTTTCAAGTTTTTCATCGTCTGCCATCAAAAATCCCGCTTTCATTTTTATCCTATCCTTCAACGTACATCGCCATTTTACCCACTCCCTAGTTCCTCACGAAAAACACGGGGACAAGTTTTTGATACGTCCCCAACCAGTCCCTATCCACTTCGTTCCCCGTTCGTACACTCCATTTCGTTTCGACTCGTACCACGTTATTCTCTTCTCTGATGTTCCCGCTGGCAACAATGAGATGTTCAGCTGCCGCTTCTCGAAGATGGGAACAGGAATTGGATGGCGTCTTATGAGACGGAATTCGCCCGTGTACGTAACCGCCTTTACACTGCATTGCGTATGTGCCTTTATGTCGTACATAAAAGGTATAAAACATAACATAACCTCACGTGAATATCCACGTTCGCGGGAGGTAGTAAAAGCTTTCGACCAGTCCTCGTATCAATCAAGAGTCCCATAAAACGTCTATTAAATTTAAAACCAAAACATTAAGTATACCCCTAAACGTATTAGGTATTACTATGAATCGAGGAATCCACGAGTAAATTACTAGGGAACGTCTTGTGCCTGCAATAAATAAAAAATTATACTTTTCTCAAGATACACAATATGGCGCTCTAGCCATAGCACGTAGCACGCATACGAATTCCTATGTAACTATCATATGTGTTTTTATTACATTACCTCGAGTTCACTTCGCCACGTATTCGAATACGTGAAGTCCAGTTCGATCAGAGTCCAGTTTTTACACGGAGGATCCAAGCGGCTAATAAATGCGTGGAAGCCGAAGACACGTCGCTGACTTTGCTCGGAATGTCGCAGGGAATCGTTCCTATAGAATCCACGAGCCAGGATCTTCTTGCGTCTCCTTGATTTCTTCTTCTTGCCGAGAACAAAGATCTCAATGTCCTTCAACGCAGAATTCATCCTAGCTGACTGAGTTCCAGCGATTCCAAAGTGTTCGGTACCTACGTATATAGATATATTAGCTGTCATATAATCTTAAGCCTCGTTCACATGAAGAGTACCTTATTTTCTTTCACTACATTATGTATACATATATACATATTATATGTATACAAAGTGTACAGTATACATATGAAGATCAATTATTTCATGTCTAGTCAGACCGTAACGAGGGCTGCTCCAAGGCGAGTGAAGCCAGTAGAAATAACTCGCGTACAGGCGATAAATAATATAAAGCGTCGACTTGGGCGAGCGACGCACGAGTTCATTAGGGCGGCTAATACAGCGGCAGCGTGCTGGAAAAGGACTGCGCGATAAATAAATCTGAACGCACTCAAAAAGTACCAGGGGAAGAATAAGAGAGTATATAGTGCTTACCTATGTATACATATAGAAGCACACAAGCTATGGTTAGTCCTGTACCTCCTTCAGCAGGGCCGAAGTTATAGTAGTGCTCTTGAGGGGCCCCGTGGGGCCTTTAATTAAAATCCATAGGGGAATTTATGGGCGGCATATCGTATCACGCGGTGAACGATCGAATTACGAGTGTCGATAGAAAATGAGGCGCACTCTTAGTATTCTTCCTGGAATAAAATTGAAGCCTGTACTCTCAGGATACACGATGCATGCTTTTGTATACTGTTTGCCTCGCATGTGAATATACATATATAGAGCCAGAGTGACATAAGAATTTGAGGTTACGTTGGATATTTATGAATTTCTCTTAATACGGATACACCGGGGATACATAACCTTGATGATTTTCGTTGCTAGTGGCTAAAGTCACGTTGTATTAATCTAGGATGACTTGGCCGCTGCGCAGATACGTATTTTCTTGAGCGTCATTGCCGCACGTAATGTCCCGTGAAGCCCGCGGGATTGTAATCCACAGAGACAGCTCTGGCACCGTGAAAGATTCGAAAAGAGGAGAATCTTTGAGGCACTGGGAGAAAAATGAATCCGGATGATGCATCGTCGGTTCACACTTCGTCGCTACGCGTTGTAACCCGTCCTGACACCATGGCGTACTAGCATTCGTGCCAACCTTCAGGCCCTTCTGTTTTCAGATATAGATCTCTGTCGTGAGACGGAGCATACTCGTCTAGAGGATTTGAATATATTTCGAGCTCAGTCGATATCTTTCTTATTTTCACCGAGTGCCGTGAATTAAAAATTTGCAGAAGCTACGAGGAAAATATTCGAATTGTTGGAGGTATGATATATTTTTTTAATTAAAAATTTGGCTTTTTTTTTAACGGACGCTTCTTGCGCGAAGCATTCACGTAGGTATTGTGTGCACAGTTTTAATTTAACCTTCGACCTAAATAAACAATGGAGTAATGTCCTAGAGGCGTCTCCAATTCTAGAGACTAGATTCTCTCGAGTAAAGGTTGGTTCTCTTGTTCTATTGTACGCGTTAACACGATTTCGGGGCTTTCCTCGGCCTCCTTTGGTCCCTTTTTTTTCTTTTCTTGGGCCTTAAGGCCGCCACGGTTGCGGTCTGCTACGCCCACGGACCCGCCGATGGACGGATGCTGGAAGCGTAGAATCGTACGGACGGACAGGGAGACTTCGGTGTACCAGCTACGAAGCGGAGACTAAAGAAACTCGGCGGGACAGGTTAGGTATCCGGGGGCCCTTTGATGCTTTCGCCCGCGCCGCCTCATTTTCCCTCAAATGTGAAAGTGCTAATTATGCGTTTTTATGCTATTACTAACGTTTCTTATCTCCACATCAGATAGCGTCATTGGATTCGTACGATGAACATCGATAGGTAAATCTGGTTCCAAAAAATTAAAAAGCTGGAATGTTCGATAAAAAATTTTCAACGCCATAATTATACTTGCCATGTGACACGTGAGGCAGAAATTTAAGGACTACGTCAGAACGAATTTATATAATAATTATGTAATACCTTTACAACCTGTGAATTAAGAAATTATTCGATAAAATATGTAAAGCTGTGATTAATTTATTTTGTGATGTAATAATAAAAATTTTTTTATTTTTTACAAAAAATTTGAACCGATGTTTATGGTACATTCACGTCATATCCCATCCCTTTCATTGTTTCAATGGTTTTTATACGAATCCCTTGATCCTCATTGGAAATCTATACTGTATGGTCATGACTGAAGTTTATTTCAAGGACATATCCAAACAGAATAATAGAATTTATTAGAACCCACTTGCCATTAAAGCATTGTTCACCCTTATGAGTACCGCGCGCCGGCGGGTCTCATTGTACCCTATAATGAAATTCGTACAAAGGGGTGTAGCCCACAAAACATGTGTGGGGTACATGGGGACGAGAGACGAATGTCTCATGCAGGGCAACCCGATCTCATGTGCACCAGATGGGTAATCAGAATTCACGTGGAAGGAAAAGGAAGGTTTCCTTTGTTTGACATAGAAACGAGCCCTAAGGGTTGTAATTATTCATCACGAGCTTGCAAAAGGGGAAGGTTAAGTCGCAAGATTTGTATTAGATAAAATTATGACAAAAATTATTTGAATAATATAAATGTTTCTCTTTTGTCATTGATAAAATATTTCGTTGGCCATTTTGAAAAATGGTAATAAAGATTGGATCGAGTTCTGGACGGTCTACTATATATTCGTCGCTCTCTTTGTTCCTAATTACGCCTGCGGGATTGCCTCCATCAGTCGCGGCGGTGGGCTCAAAATAATAGGGCCCGAGAAAGTAAAAAGAGGGTAAAAGAAGACAGAGACGAGGCCCTCTACTCTTGGGACCTATTGTCGGCCGAGAGCGAACGAGTCCATACGAACTTACCCGATGCTCCTCCGACCAGTCTGTTCCGAACTTCCGAACGGAGTGGACGTGCGTCTCCTTTGCTCAGTGTGCGTCGAAGTTTGTTTACGTGTTTCGCGCGCGGAATTTACTTTGGGACTTATTTCGTCGTGAATAAACAAAGCATTTTCTAGGATCGGCTCACAATCTAATAAATCAATCAGTGACTCGGCCAAGGGATACAAGAAAATAGTACATAACCGATAAAGCAGCCGAGAACACTTTGTCCACCGAAGAAAACAGTTTTCCCACGTATTTAAAAATTAACGAAATGTAACTGGGGCATCTTATCAAAAGAGAAAAACTCCATAAAATCATTGGATACTGGCAAGTGAATAAATAAAACATGAAACTCGTAACAGTTGTCAGATCCTGACATGACGTCGTACGATCGACTATGATCTAAAGCGTAACACGGGATAAAAAAGAGGAGTCTTGCTTCAGTTTGATACCAAGTGGAAACGTATATATTTCTCAAAAATGAATACTCTGTGGAAAGCGATGCTCACCCTGGCCACAATCACCCTTGTGTCAGCCTGGGGCATCAATCACGGAGGACATCCTGGCCCAAATACAAAGTGCGAAAGACTCACCGTCTCCTTCTGTCGTGGACTACGGTATAATTTAACAGCAATGCCCAACTTCATGGGTCACGAGGATCAACTGCAGGCTGAACGTGGGGTAAATTCACTCTCTTTCTTAAATCATAGTTATGGTTATGTCTACTTGGCGCCATGTTAACACTGCCAGAGAGGTCAGACCCATTGTTCCTGGTTCCATAACAATGCTTCTTCTGAGAAGTGCCAAGATCATACTCTATAATTGTATATACGCACGGACCAAAGTAAGATAATTTATCTGCAAGTTGTAATCTGCTTTATGGGTGCATTAACATGCCGTCAAAGGATCTTTTGATCGGCCGACATCGTGTATAGGAAGTCATTATCGCTTTCGATTATGGACTAGTTCCCATTTTGTTTTTTCTCTCTCTAAACTATACCTAAGATATAATTGCCCGTTGCCCAGGTTCCCGTTAGGCCAGCCTATATTATTTATTTAAACTGCACTTCAGTACTGGCTCTGCGTTCATCTTTTTTTTCTATGTTCCAATGCAGTTCTGTTCCGCGGCACACTCACGTGCATAAGAGCATCCACACGTGTCGGCTAGGATCCCTTAGATATCTGTCGGTCGATCAATCAGCTGCTACTGTCAGAAATTTAATCTCTGTAAACTGAGCGCGTGCACGTTTTGTCACCTCGACGTTCACGATACATTTTTAGTCCTAGTAATTTTCTTCGTCGCTGTCCGACGTAGAGAAATCGTAGCGCTGTCTGTACGTAGAACTTGGAAGCTTGATTGGATTGATTTTGAGGTTAGATTCGGACTGACCTGGGTACATAAACTCGATCGATCTTATCGAAATACAGACGTACTACAGGATTGAAGATTCAAATTAGATTTCATGGCGCGATAGGGCAGAAGTTGCGTAACGTAATAATTTCTGCCGTGTCAAAGGTTAAAGCACTGCTAGGTTATGTTGAAATACTTTTGACGACTCCAGTACACGACGCCTGGACTTTGGTTAATGACGCAGACGGACCAAGTTTAAACGATCGAAAAACTCGTGGCTCCTCGTAAAAGAGACTAATGAATGAAAAGCAGTAAAGTTGGAAGCCGGTTTTCGAAACCCAACTCAGTCTCTGGTTCCCCTCTACGTATATCCTCCTGTATACATACATATATACAGAAGATGGTTTCATGGCTCCAATCCAATTTGGATACTAGTAAAGATTCTTCGTACCTAATTAATTGCCGATTGAAATCGTGCCCCGCATTTTATACTTCTTTACCGACTGTGCACAGGTTTTATGTAGTCATTCGAAATAGTCTTGTAATAGAATTCGAATGGTACGAATATCGTGTTAATAACTTTCTGAATAAACAGACCTCCGATGCGATTAAATTTTTCTCTGTCTTCGTTTGGTTTACGTAAACATGCGAGTGTCGGTGTATTTAATTATTGAAAAAAATTGACACTAATATCCTCCAGACTCGTAGCATCTTTTTCGTATTTCTGGGACAGCTTCCAGATACGCGCATAAAGATTCGTCGACGCCTAATAAAACCATCGAGTTTGTTTGAGAAGCATTCTCACGAGGGGCCCGCCATGTTTAACTCCAGGGCGGCGCGACGAGCCGCTAAGGACGTGAAATTTGTTATTTTTGGAAAAAGCTGTCGAGTGAAGTGGGGGCCCGGCTTATAAACGTATCTTATGCCGTGATCCACGTAATTACAAAATCGCACTCCGTCATCCAACGGCAGCTGTGGCCACAGGGTTCATCACGATTCCACAACAGTATCGTGCGTCGTGCCTAACTGATATTCTACGATGGTTATCACGATTTCACCATAGAGAAATCATGCCGTTCGTAGTAACCGTCCGGTACAGCCAAAACATAAAAGTCCCTAGTACGATTAACAGTACGCGAACACGCAAGGGGAATTTCGGATTAGAAAATTTGAATGAGATTTATCGAAATATTCTTAATTCTGAATTATGAAAAGATAAACAAGAAAATCGAACATTGATTAATATAATTTTCTTTTTTCAACAATTTTTCTTTAATCTACCTTGACACGCAAACGTAATATGACATTAAAAAAAATATTTTTAACATAATCAAGCGAATTTTCATTCGCTGACATACGACGCAAAAGGGCTTTTGAAATTGACATGAAATAATAAAAATTATCGCGATGAAATTCTCGGCCATGACAAAACAGTCAAAGCGACCGACGGCGGTAAAATTTTACTGACGTACAATATATCAACATACTATCAGCAAGTGAAGAGACAGAGATAGAGGTAACAGAAATAAAATATTACAGACCCAATACATCCAGCAGTTGCGTTATCACTATCTTTTGATGTCCGTGGGATTTAAAGTATTAGGCCCACCCCGACGATGGTCCCCCGCGTGATCTCGTTACAGCTGCAGCGTTAATCGAGAATATCGTTTGAAGAATTTATTGCAGCCTCCCATCTACGTTGTATAGATTAGACGGAAGGAGAAGACCCGACTGAAATTTATATATAAAAGAGGTATTTTCGGTATACATAAAATTTTCATTTCTATATACGTACGTATTAAATTGTATTTATATTACACCAGGTATACAAAGAGGTTACGTACTACCTTCTTGTAGTTCCTCTCTATTACCCATGTATGCTGCTCGACGATCCACGCTAAAAGAAAAAATCAAATCGCCCAAGTGGAGATTCGCCTTTATTGGTGCCCCTTTGACTGTGCCCCGACCATTGTGACTGCTGTTAAAGTTGGGCCCAGGACTCCGAATCGTGGCCTTTAGCTATCTCCCGGCAAGACTTTCGTATCTGTTTCCTCCTCGGTGATCCAGCCGTGCATGACAACTCTGTATCTACCCTCGAGAGCTATCGCTCATAACATCTTGCTTCGTAGTAAGTAACTACATCTCTGCATTGGCGTAACGCAGCGGAAGATTGAACATAACCTAAAAGTCTAATACTCGGACTACGCTCGTGAATAGGATTCAACGTTAAAACGATAACTGAGAATTGACCTGAAATTGCTGAAGGTAAAAAGGTTAGATTTTTATGAATACAAATTTTTGTAAAATCCTATATATGCCAAATGGTACAAATAATTAACCTTTAATTAATATTTATCAAAAAAAAAATTTGTCCATTGGTCAGGTTCATCAGGTACTGCTTACCGACGCCAATGGCTTCTAACTGCGGGGGTCCATCGTCGAACACGTGTATCTCTCGTCATCACGAGAATAAATGAATGAGGAGAGAGTAAAAAAAAGAGTTTGAAGCCTCTTTGAAAAAATAAAGAAGAAGTACGTGAAATAGGCTTCTAATTACGTCCCCCCGTGGAGATGCGCTTGGCTCTTGCGAGTGTACCAGCAAAGCGAGTGAAGGAGGAGAAGCAGAGGAGAAAGAGAAGAGAAAAGGGTATCAGGACGGCGGAGAATTAAGGTGAACGGATATATGGACCGTAAGCATGGATAGATAGAAGAAGCAAGCGAGGCAGTCCTCTGGTAAAGCAACACGCTCCAATGATTTTGATTCATCTCATCGCTACTAATGACCATCGGCCATCTTGTTGGAAGCTTTGATCTTCTATCGCTTATTAATCCCCTGATATGGCCTTTGCCATGCTGACTGTATATCAGCTGGGTACCTAGGGTGTATTTGAATGGAGTGAAGAGGAAAAAAAAAGAAAAATTTTCAATTTCTCAGAACAACAGCAGATAAATATACCAGCATCCGTCAAAGATTAATCTCTGGTATGGTTGATACTATGGAAATTTATTTTTATTCGTCGAGCATCGTGAGCACGTTATATGAGATTCGGGGTAGCGAATCGTACCTCGTGCGTGCATGAAACGTCGGTCTGCCTTTTTAACGTCGGACCTCCGCAAGAAATCGAAATAAACAAGGATTGAGAGGCGAGTAAAAGAAACTGGAGCTGCGCTGAGCTGGTATTAATTTATGATTTATACTGGTCGTATTGGAACACTCGGTATACATGTGCAGTTGTATATACAGATGCTGATGGTTACTTGGTTGCATTAAAATAGTATACGTATCGAGGCAGCTTCTTACAGTGATGCAATTCATGCGTGCACTTTTGTTGCAGCAGAAGGATAGAGAGAGAGAGAGGGAGGATCGTACAAGGATAGCAAAGTGTATACAGGTTTGGCTTATATGCTTGGATCAGAAACTTTGGTATGTGTTCGAGAAGGGGATGAAAAGAGGATGGACAAAAAAAATCAAAATTCTCAAGAGATCCACATTGGGTACATCGATGCGTTGGGTGCTTCTGAGGAATTGTTCCTTTTTATTAAAAGTCTATTGAAGCACCCTGTCATTATTGCGGTTTCCATGAAATCGCATTTCTATGGAATTGCCTTTACCCTTTGTTAGCAGCGTCATTATCTTTCGAGGTATTCTTAACGAGGTTCGGTTTAACCTGATCGTCATTGACTGTCATGCTTATCACGCGCTGGTCTTGCTAGACCATGAATGAACTTGGCGAAAATTGTGCAACCTGGTAAAAGGATTCGTTAGCCACGTGAAATTGATTGCAGAACGATTACCAAGGGACGCCTTAGTCCAGTGAGACGGCCTGATATCGGATAGAAAAACGAAACCATATATAATAGGTGGGTTTAACGTGGTTCTGATAAGATCAAAGAGAGCCGCACGTTCGATTCTGTAAATCATTTTCAAGATAACACGAGAGACCGATAACCATTGACAGGGAACTTATATATATGTGTATATATATATATATATATGCTGTTATGGGACTAATCTTTTATTGCATCTACCTTGTGAAAAGCTAACGAAACCAGAGATCCTTATGGTTATGACGCAATTTTAGATTATTTTTTTTTATAATTGATATCTGGACAATCAGTGAGAATTTTTTTTTGGCAATAAGTTCACGTGTGTTATCCCAGAAGAGATACCTGGAAAAACATCCTAGTGTATTTAAAGAGCGGATAACCTCTTCCGACAGGATCTCTACTGGGGATCCTGAAAAGCTTAATGTTTGTTCAGTAGTGGCCTTTGATCTTTTTCGAGTGCTCAGATGCACGGAAGTCGTGTCTGAACCCACTTGACGTGATGCACACCCGTTATAGTCACATTTGCCTCTTAGTACCAGCTGACTACTTCAGCCTCGGTGGGGATCTGTTACCAACTATGGTTACGCAGCTCATTGTGAACCCACCCTAATCCACGTGAATGACACTTAAGATATTCGCAACGATCCCACAGAGAAAATCAAGTGCATGGATATTTAGGGATTTATAATTTTATTTTTTCAATTTTCAAAAATAATCCTTGTACTCTGATTCCTGGAAGGGGCCAAGTAAGAAGAAAAAAAAAATGAGTACAGGAATAACGTTAGCTTAGTAGACGCTTCGTCGACTTCTTGCTTAGATGAGTTACGAGGGTTTGAAAAGCTTTGATGTCCGACAGCTGAGTCCACGGTGGCCAAGTTGAATCTCAGTGTGAAACATCAAAGTCTGTCACGGGGAACAAAGTGATACTCGCTAAAGCTAGTGACGTACCTAGGAAAGATAAATAAAAGATGAAAAAAGTGAAACCAAGTGATAAAACGAGAAAGGAAATAAATGCCTGGACATTCCAGCGTGGGAATATTAACAATGGAAACGTGCATTTATTGTAGTAATTAGAATAAGTCGCCCAGATGTATTATCAGCACGTTTTTATCAGTTTTCTTTCTATCTTCTACGTCGTGAGGAATCTGCAATGTTGACTTTCCCATCCTTATCCTCTACGGGCTTCAGCTTTTCAATCGAACGGCGCTGGCGTCACCACTTGCCCTTAACTTCAGTCGGTACATTCTCGTGCGCATGTCAGCAACTTCAAGGCGGCGTCCGCTATACGAATATACGAACGTAATATACCTCTTGCTGTTATTCCATCAAGGTACATTCTTGCAGCTTTAATTATGCAATGTATATTCCATTGGTACGTGCCTTCCTTCCTCTGCAATTAGCTTTCGCATTTTATGCAAGGCACACGAGCGACAAGGGATGGCGATACGTTCGAAGAGGTTATGGCGGCACGTTTCATCATTGGATAAACAATTAACGCTCGGCTGCAATTAACGTCCTCTCTTCCTGCAATTTGTTTCTTTTTCTGTTTTATATTCTCATTACGTCTCATTCCTCCTTTGCTCTTCGATTTTCGACAGAATCCAGGTTCTTTTATTAAAATATTCTCCTTAAGGAATTCTTATTTATCTTTCACTAACCCCTCTGACTTCCCTCCGCGCGAATATTATTATTATACCAGGTGAATCGTACAGGTTTTGCCGTTCCACGAATAAAAAGTCATAATATGCATTTGCCAATATGTAGGGCCGTACAATCTTGCGATGTACGTGTAAGTTTATATTATATGAAAATTTTGAAAAAATATTGCATTTTATTTAATTTATACGTTTAAAAGAATTTCGATCAAGACGACTCATAAGATTTCTTAGTGAATTACTTAAGTGCAATTTGTTATTATCGTAATGTTATGACTCCTTCGTTATCACGCATGGTTGCCTAGCAGATAATTTAGCAGATCGTTGGGTAATTGGACAATTATTTTTTTCATACTTTTTCCCTCTATTCCTTGCTTCTCCAGTACTGCGTTGACTAACACGCGAGTACAGTAGAACGTACTGACGTGCCACTCGGCTACAAACTACGCCGGTGTTCGTCAGCTTGTCTTGCTCCTCGGAGCTTCAAAAGCAACCGCCATAATGTTATTACGATAATAAAACTGAGCGAGCGAGAGTGAACCCTCGGCTATAAATACCTCGCTTGCGTGTAAGCCCATACGAGCTTAAAGTCGCGTTCACATGCGGGACGACGGTGCCACGCCAGTCAATCTACAGTCCGTGCGAGATAACTCCGAATCAGGTATATGTTCGGCGGAATACCTACCGACGTAAATAAGAGAAAGAGAGAGCCTGAAATGGACTGGAATTGCTCCAGGAACAGCTGCTCGTCATAGAGTATGCAGTATATCTAATTGGCATCCCAAATAGATATACGGCCTCTTTCTGTAGGAGTCTGAACGTCGCCGATATCGATCTACCTCGATAATCGATACCTTATAATCGCATTTCCATCAGACAACTTTTCACGTCTAGAAAAGCTGGCGTTCACTTCGCTATCGCAATTAACTCGTATAAGTGGTATCAAGAGGCTTTTAATTAACGACACGCCAGGACCGTACCTATATCGGTACCTTGTACGAGTTAGACAGAAGCGTCTCTTCGGAATCCTCGTGGACGAACGTTTATCTTATCCATGGCGGCAATCATCAAACGACGTCGGGCCATTCGTCTTAATGCAGTTTTCATGTCGAATCCTGACTCTTCGGGATTATACGTATAGGTATAATGGTCGCGGTCGAATTATCTATTCGTGGAAGGATCGTTCGGGATCTCGAGGAAAACATTAGATCTCCTGGGTAGGTTATAAAACGAATTGAGTTTAAATAAATAGACTGACAGAATAATGGCGAACGTACAGAGTTAACTCGGTGTTCGGTAAATAATAATATTTGACTATTGTATATGGCGACACGAGTCTCGACAGAGTCATTATAGCGAATTATCTTTTTACGTGTGGCATCCCTTACTGCTGTCAGACTCCAGAGGGACAAAAAATTGAAGGCAGCGTGTTATCTTGCTACCTAGCCTTTGTTGACTGTCGGATCTGGCTTACCGAGAATCGTAAAATAATAAGCCGGGTGTGCGTTGCACTAGAAGTATCGACGGGATTGTCTTCGCTCGTCTTCTACTGGGAATCTTCTTGGATACCTGGGATTCTCATAGAATCGTACTGGTCTTCTTTGTGGATGGATGAGGTGCCCTCGCGTGGGTTACGGTTATTACGGCCCTGGAACACCGGATTCTCTACCCTAACAGGGAAGCTGACTAGTTCCCTGGTGAAGACCTGGTATACAGGTATCCCCAGGTATAGGATAAAGAATGGTACAAGAACGTAACGTGGTGGAGAACGTCGACCTCATAATCTCATAGCATCTTTTTCTTCCGCTGGTCACTTCGACAGTCCGGATGCCTGCAGGGCCCTTGAGTCGGAATCTTTGAGACGTTATTAAGGCCGCATTAAGGCGGCATTGTTCTCCTCGGCGTTTACGGAGCGCGTCCATTAAAACTAGATACATATAAAAGATGGCTGTCAGGCAGCGTGAATTAGGAATATCTAGATGAACCGAACAGGTAACCTTGGTACGACCGAAATGATTTTTAAATTTCCCGCTTTCTAATTTTTTTTCATTCCGTATCTCGTACTTCCTTTTTCTTCAGCTTGACATTCACAAAAGGACTTGGGAGATATAATTAAACGAAAATAACTCCGACTCCACGGCAGATTTTGCCTTTCGAAACGGTTTGAGTACCGTGGCATTCTGCCCGCTGGACAGCGAGGTAAGAAAATTGTCTCTTTGTCGGCTGTGACTTCTCTCTTTTCTATCTTCCTCCTTCCCTCCCTCTTTCTCTCTCTCTCGCTCTCTCGCTCACCTTATACGCCCCTCTTTTTCTTCTCCATCTGTACTCCCTCTTTGTCCCTCTACAGTCCATCGACTGCACTCCGGAGATCGTGAGAGATACCTGCGTGATTTCAGAGAGAACGAAGAGGAGAAGGACGTCCGGTGTTAGGATCAAAGAACCTTTATCCACGTGAATAATAGAAGACGGAGGTCAGGATCGTCGTAACAAACGTACCGTACAGGATTCTGATTCCCCTGTCGAATCACGCAATTAGCAGTTAAATCATCCGCAGATATTTTCAGCATTGAAAATCTTTGGTAAATCAAATGGAAACTCAGTAATTTCCCATCAGCCGAGCTCAGTCAACCAAGACATAAATCCTTGAGTCACGTAGTGCTTACTTACCTTGGTCCCATACCTAGGAGTACAAGTATGTATCTATAAATTTGTGGAGAAAAAAATACTTGTCAAGATCTTCATTTTACGATGGCTATTTTAACGTGTATTGACCGTTGTTGTTATTATTATCAGAGAGAAGATATAGTAATAACGTACCGGGTGGTCACTACTCACTACTCGTATCAACATCAAAGAGAGCCGCTATCGTTCTCCACGTGATGTCCCCCCGTTGCTCTCGTCTTACAAATGAAAGGATTAACCTTACACGAGGAGTACCAAGCACGACAAACGACCCAGAGCGGATCAGCCGGCTACACATGTGTACGTCATTGCCATTGGACCTTGTTGACAGATGTAGAGCTACTCGAATGATCTTAACATTACTCGGCCTCATTAAGCAATGACGTTAAGTAACATAAAATGGAGTCGTATCCTGGTGAGCCAGTTCCTTCGTCATGGCCTTCTGGGCGGGTTCGACGGTTAGGAATGGAAGATTCTTTAGTCTGACAGTGAGGATCCACGGCAACGTGTAATTTTGGGGCCTTCCGGGAATAGACAGAGCATAATTGACAGTGGCGCCCGATGGCGCATCTTCTTCAAGGAGGAGGGAGGAGGCTCGATCCCTTTGCTCGAATGTTCTAACCTCGAACGGCCAATCTTTCTGTAATTGACGTGCCGAAGCTTTGACCGGATGTGGCTACCGCCATCTTGTAATCGTCCGGGGGGTACGTTCACTAGGAAGCAGTCACTTCCTTCAGCGTTGCTCAACGAACCGGAAAGGTTTGTTTGGGTTGTACGATACGTCATTTAAATTGCTGCTTCTTGAAATGATTTTTTGATGTACCGCAAAGGACTTGAAGAGGACGCGAATTAGATCTAAAGGGGCGAACGTACCTTTTCATGATTCAAGACTCGAGACCAGGGTACCTGAACTTGGTGCTGAACTGGTCCCTATTGGGAAAGGAGTTCCTGTGCTGCTGTGTTGTGATCCTTTTATTATTATACTGATCTTGGAAAGAGTCCTCTGGTAACGAGTGCAAGTGAGACGAGAGCAATAAAGGGAATCGCTATGGAGTGGAGTCAGGAAGAGAAAGAGAGAAGTAAAAAGCACGAAGGGACTATAGGAGAAGGCTGAGTCGTTACGGAACAATAAAAGGAAATAGAGAATGTATCGGGGGATGGTGGTAAATAAAGGAAGGAGTAGAAAAAAGAGAAAGAAAAACATCCCCTAAGCAGAAGAAGAGTGAAATGGCCAAAGTCAGCGAGCAAGGAGAAACAAAATGGACGTCTCGTTGTCTCCGAGCCGACTTGTCTGTCAGCCGCTTTAAAATGCTGCGAGGTCTGCGCATTCGCGCGGTATAGGGCCCCGGCGAAAAAACGCGAAATAACGAACGGAAGGGCCTGATCTTAACCCAGAAACCGGTCTACCGAGGCGAGTCTGAGATTTAAGTCGGCACGGCTGCCCTGATGTCTCCTCAGGCAGAAATGCTGGTCCTGTTGGGACATCACTCAGTGACCGCCGTCTGTCCATCTTGAAACACGCGAGTATATAGAGCGACTATGTTAAATATATATATATATATATATATATACATACACATGAATTACATAGCCTTTACCGGCCCACGAATAAAACTGACCAACAAGCCTCACCTTAGCCTAGACTTTATTCTCAATCGATCGAATCGATCCCTTCGCTAAGTGTACCTCTTCTACACCAACCTGATGATCCTCGTTATCCTCTGGTATATCTTTCAGTAATATCGTATCGATGCTATGGTATAATTTTCACTGATCTATGCAAAATATTTTAGTGGGTCCACCAGTACGGATCTAGAGTAGATGCTTTTATCACTACTTCTCCAGATCGGTATAGGCTAATTGTCTTTCCTCTAATTTCTTTCTTGGCCGAACCTTTACTGGAATTAACGATTCTCTCGGTATACGCGCGCGCAGCATCTTCTGCAGCGCCCAGGGCCGGCGTTACTTACTTGGCTCACCACGTAATTTTGTGGGGAGGTATAATTTGAGAGCGCCATTGGTATACGCGCTGCGCACCGTAATGGGCGAATATCTAAGGCCCACCGAAATCGGGGCCTCTTCGGGAGGCGGGAAGAATGGGCGGGATAATTACCCATGAAGCCCACCACTCATTACCTCCTGGATCTCTTTTTTCTCTAGCGCCCTTAGGTACGTCAGCCTCCTATCTTCCTTTTCTTGTTTTTCGTCTTCTTCAGCTGAGAATTTTTATCGGTTCTTGCTTCTACTCGGTATGAGATTTCTAGGGTATTTTTGTCAGAGACAGAAACGAAGGGAAAAAATATCCCTAGATGTACGTACGATCTAATTCGTTGTGTATTGTTTTAATGAAATATATTAATTTAAAATTTTGCTTTTTTCTTACAGCTCGCAGCATTCATGCCTCTGGTCCATTACAACTGCTCCAGACACTTGAGGTTCTTCCTTTGTGCCGTATTTGCTCCTGTCTGTTCGGAACACGTTGCAATGCAGATACCAGCGTGCAAGCCACTTTGTCTTTCCGTTAGAAGAGACTGTGAACCCGCCTTAACTACTCTTACCTTACCTTGGCCACATATGCTGGATTGCGAACGATTTCCGGATAACGGTGAGTTTCCGATAAAATATTCGTATAATTGATTTTTACTAAAAAAAAAAGATAATCAGTCCTAATGGTCAATTGTTATTTTAGGAAATACTCTATGCGTTCAACCACCGCCGGAAGAAACGCTACCGGAAACTGCGCCACCAGCTCTGCCACCGGTGCAGCAGCAGTGGCCGGTAGTGCAACCGATTCAGCCGATACAATCGATGCAACCGGCACGAATCAATCAGCATCACCAATGTCCTCCGCACTTCGTCCAGACGCCCTTTGTCGACACGGTAATATATTCTCAAGGTTTTTCTCAGCCGTAGCCAAAGCCGATTCTTACCAAGAATTCTGTCTCAATGCGCTCCAAAAGAAGACTCGAAACGAAACTCCAGATATATTCAATATCTTCTTCCTTTTAGATATCCTGTGCTCCGCGTTGCGGTGCTGATGCCTATTATCGTGCCGAAGACAAAAGATTTGCCGAGCGTTGGATGACCGGATGGGCATGGCTGTGCTTCTTGTCGACTCTCTTCACATTGCTGACCTTCTGGGTGGAACCTTCCAGGTTCCGTTATCCAGAAAGACCAATAGTATTCTTAGCATTGTGCTACAACCTCCTCTCCGTCGCTTATATTATACGTGGAGCAGTCGGTCCAGAGAACTTGAGCTGTGCCAGTCAGACAGACGGTCCTAGTTACGTACCTGTAAGTGTTTACAAATGAATCTTTCTGGCGTTTATATTCAAAGATTCCCGTAGCTTAACGATAAATCTGAATATTCAGGTCCATGATGGTCTCAGAAGCATTCCCTGCACTATATGGTGGCTGGCTAGACATTACCTGGGATTAGCCAGCAGCGCCTGGTGGGCTGTTCTATGCGGCTGTTGGCTGCTTAGTGCGAGAAACGAGTGGAGCAGCGAGGCTCTTCATAATATCGCTCCTTATTTACATGCCACAGCCTGGGGCGTACCGATTCTCTTAACTGGAGGTAAGCACGGCGACCTCACTCCAGTGTTGTTATACTCGGATTACATTATAATGACGCAACGAGTTATAATTATATTTTGAATTATTATCAACCGGTTTTTATTTGATTTCAGGTAGTCTCATATCCCGGAACGTTGCTGCGGATGAGCTCACTGGTCTTTGCCAGGTATCCGAAGAGTCTGCACTGTGGCTCGAGGTACTTCCACATGCCACGCTTTTACTACTGGGATGCATCTTCGCCAGTGTAGCTGGCGCTGCTTTAGTCCGCGTACGTAGAGCAGTGCGCTCAGCTGGTCGCAGTGCTACCAAACTAGAGCGGCTTATGACTAGATTAGGAATTTTCGCGTTGCTCTACGCATTGCCAGCCTTCGGAGGACTTGCCTGTATCCTTCATGAATCCTCTGTGAGACCAAGATGGCGAACTTTGGCTCTCTTGGCTGCTTTAGATTGTAGAGCTGCACAGAATTGCGATCCGGGGCCGGTTTACAGAGCTGCTGGACTCGAGGTAGCTTTACTCAGGTTGTTCCTGTCCCTCGTCGTTGGGGTTACTTCTGGAATGTGGGTCTGGTCTGGGAAAACTTGTAGAGCCTGGAGTAGACTGCTCGCTGCACCAACTAAACCCCTTAGGCCACCCCAGGTCATGCAGCCTCTTGGACATAATATGTTTCAAGGGTACAAACCAGATACTAATAACATGGCGTGAACAATATGTTAATGATATTTGTTCTTCTGCGTTTTTGGTCGCATAATCCTTATCATGGCATTTTACCCTATGTATTAACTGGTGCGCGTTTAAGACACTTTTCTGGTACTTCCTGTACTATATCTTTGACGTGCTGTTTCTGGTTCTTTGATACAATCTTTTGGCAGAACGACGCACTTGAGAAGATTAATTTATTTATATATTTAGTCGACACTCTTTTGTATATCGTGTACAATTTGTGGCGGGTACTCCTCTTATGAGTTTGATTGAGAAGTGTTAGGATGATTTTTTTTTTTATGACGATTATACGGTTTATACTTGAGCACGATTAATGAAATGTTTGGCTTATAAGATCATTGTAAATAATACTGTAAATATTGTAAATGAATGGTTAAAGTCACGGAAGCAACACTTAAAAAGTAAGTGCTCATGACAATTTAAATATTTCTATGCGTAGGATGCTGTAGTCTTAAGGTTTTGTACAAACAATACTATTTTATATGATACAATAAAAATATGTTTTTATAGAAGATAAGAGTGCTTCTTTTTTTCGTAAAAACTAGAAAGCCATTTCTCTTTCACCACTACTTTGTCAATTTAAATATTGAGAAAGAACATTCCCTGTTACAGCAAGGAATCTACTTTTTATTATTTTCTGATAATCCTTTTAAGGGAAATTTTTTTTCATTCTTATTTTAATTCGTGATGAATATTTTAATTGATTTCAAAAATATTCAGAATAAATATACATATGCATGTATTATCCGGTGGGACTGATTCTCACTTGTTACCATAGGCAGAGCGGGCAGAGTACACTTTTACCGTCAGTGTTCTAAAATGATATTTCTCTTTATTCTTGTCCAATTCTTCATCGATAAAAGAGAGAAATTATCTTGGACAAAGATTTAGTATTTGGTCCAACCACTTGTATCGCTATAAAATTGGAAAATCTCTAGTAGATATCCATTTTTCTGCGGGCCTTGACAGACTGCCATTGCCAAAGCCATGAGGTCGCAGTAATGAAATTTATTATTTTCTTATTAAACAGACAATATCTTTCTTGTTATCTGTGCGCTAGATATCCAAGACGTCTAAGTTTTTTTTTTCACGTGAACTTGAGATCTTAAGTGCGTTCCGGGTGTGTCTTCAAAAGCAGGTTGTATCCTCCATGACAAAAATGTTCATACTGCAAAAAACTTATTATTAACAGCCTATGTTAGTCAATATCCTGTTGGAATTGTCTTAAATAGAAGAAAGAGAAGGTTTAAAGTTAAAGCGTCATGGGGAAGAAAAGAAACAGGCAACCTGATGCCAACGAGGAGAGCAGCGGGGAATCGACTGAGTCCTATGAAGAAATTACTGGAGGTTAGAATTAATTTTTTATAATACTGTACAGATGAAAAGTACTGAATTATTGTTTACTTTTTCTTTCCATTAATAAAATATGTTTGGGTACTTTCCAAACTCTTTGACTTATATATTCCTTCTGAGTAAATAATGCTATATATCTTTGTTCTATATGTAACAATCTTGAATATACAGTTTTCATTATTTATACATACTGCCGATAAAGAATTTGTTGACTCAGCAAAACTTTTTTTGTCGAAGATATTTCAAGGACTGATTAAATTGTTTTGTATCTATTTAGAAGGAATGTCCTGTCCACACGTGACCAAAGCAATTAATATAACAAGGGTGAGAAAGATCCTAAGAAAAACTGGCATTAATACTGAGTGTTCAGCTTGTAAGAGAATTGATGGCAATTCGGTTAAGCAAGAAGATGAATGGGTAAAATAAATTCATTGAATATGAAAACAAATTTTGGTTAAATAAAATTTGTATACTCTAAAATATTTTTGTTACAGTTTGCTCCTCTGAGTGGTCCTCTTTGGATTTGTATCCGTTGCGGTAACCAAGCTTGTGGCAGAAATCAGAGACAACACGCGCAGGAGCATTATGCAACTCCTCACAGTGATAGTCATTGCTTAGTTGTAGATACACACGAGTGGAGTGTTTGGTGTTACCAATGTGAGACAAGAATTAATTCTGCTTACAGGTGAGATACAGTTTTACATATATATTATATTGAACAGTAATTGATTATCTTTTCTTTGATATCTTGTGAGATAAAATAGTATCGATAGATGTTGTACAATATAAATCTAGTATTAAAATTTGTTTCCATTAGAAAACAATTATTGGAGATTGTAGAATTTCTGAAAAAGTTGGCTGCTACTAATTATGCCTCACAGCAGCCCAAAATGCCAGCGATTCCGTGCCAAATGGCAGAACCCGAAATAAATAAAGAGAAACAACAAATTCCCAGTGATCTTCCCAAAGTAGGAGTAAGTAATCTTGCGTGCAATGAAATACGTCAATAGTTTTTGAATTCCATGCCATAAAAAAATTCACTTATTGCTTTTTCTATTATTTATTAGGGTTTAGTAAATTTAGGAAATACCTGCTTCTTCAACGCTGTGCTTCAATGCCTAGCGCAAACTCCTTTTCTTATTAAAGTTTTGAACGATTTGCGTCCAGAAGGAGAATCATTTGTGCTACCTGGAGGAAAGCATAAAGGAGCCGGTGACTCGGAGGAAGTTGACATGGTAAATTGATTTTCTTAAATAAAACTTTTTAAAGTTATATTCTAAGATTTATTTAAACGTTATTATCTAATTTGTGAAGCCACCAATGGAAGGGTCCCTGGAAGGCTGGGGAAATTTTACTTCGATTCTGTGCAAGACCTTAACTGAGATGCAAACTTCGAATGGCCATCAACCTTACAGACCCTCCGAACTGTTAAGTTCATTCAGAAGAAAAACTTTACAGTGTACCGATGGAGGTCAGCACGATTCTCATGAATTGCTCAGATATCTCCTGGAGCTTGTACGGAATGAAGACTTAAAAGTAAGATATTTAACGCTTTTATACTGGCATATGTTAGTTTGACAATCAAATATTATTAATTTAAAAGATCGCTCATACAAAAATAAGTGTTTCATAATAAAGTTTATTAATTTTCTTCCACAGCGATATCAAAGACAAGTATTGAGGCAAGTGGGTCTTTGCGGAAAAATAGACCTACAACGCGTGGATGTGAGTTTGAAATCAAGAGTGAAATATTATGGCAATCAAGCTAGTGCTAGATTGTTAGGTCCGGAACCTGTATTTAGAGGAGTTTTGGTGTCTACTTTAGAATGCTTAGAATGTCACCACTCATCTCAGCGTACCGAACCATTTTTGGATCTCAGTTTGCCAGTTATGGCTGACAAGCCACAACCTCCTATTCTAAAGTGAGCAATACCATAAAACAAGTTTGGTCTGTTAATAAAGACCATAATAAGTAATTACCTAACATTAATTATTATATTTGTTTAGAAGAAAGAACAGTGGCTTGGAAGACGCTTTCGATATGATGGACAATATCACGTCGAATACTCCATCAAAGCATCAATTGAAAAAAGAGAAAAAAAACGCCAGAAAATATTGGAAGAACAGACGACAACATGGAAACGCTAACCATGATTCCTGTGTAGCCAATAACATAGTGATCTTCAGCCAAAATAGTATCGTGGAAGAGAAGCAAGGAAATAATTCTGAGAGCGGTAATTAAATAATTCTATAAATTAATTGTCTCCAGTCATATAATCAAAAGATTTTATCTTTCAGAGGAAAGCGATGCCGATGTCGAGGACAATGTCGAAACGGAAGGTATGCCGCGACCGGAAATCGGAGAGTCCGGATATAGTTCGGAGAAAGTATCAGCTGTAGCTAGCCCTGTATCACCAGCTGATCATAAACGATTAAATCAGTCAAACGAATCGGCCAATTTGAATTGTTTATCAGTTGATAACACTATGCTACTCAGTTCCACAGACAATTCAGTATCCATAGAACTGAAGAATGAGCTCAATACGAATACATTGAATACTCCTAGTCCTACCGATGTATCAATGATGGAAATGACCCAGGTCAAATTGACCTCGGAATCCTTTAGTCCTGAAAAATTGAGCATCGCCGTAACCGAGAGACCAGCGAGTCCTAACAACGAGAACGGACTACTGCCTGTATTATCCTTATCAAATTCACTAGCTGTGAATTCTGATCTGACAAGTCCTGAAGGGCTCACGATAAGTCCTTTGAGCAGTCCTATCACATCTAAGGATAGTCCCACCAGCCCAGTTTCCAGTGCCATCGATGGCGATTATGCAGACAAGCTTGAGAGGCCAATATCCAGGCTAGAACTTATTGAACCTGAAGTAAAAATCGACAAGGAAGACTCCTCCAGGTAAAATGAAAAGTGAACCGATTGATTTTCTTTGATCCTTAATAAGATTCGTTAATAAAATTTCTTCTAATAGAAAATCAATCCCGGCCGTGGATACTGATGAATTTCAATCCGCTCAAAGTCGAGAGGATGATACTCTCACAAACTCTATAACGAATCATCAAAGCCAAAATGGTATCAGTGATATAACTACGGGATTGTCAAAAATTGGACTTGGTAGCGGCACTTATCAATCCCCAACTAGATATCACACTAAAGAAGGAGAGTGTTCGATACAGTCGTGCCTGAACCAATTTACAGCCCTGGAGTTAATGAGTGGAAGTAATAAAGTAAGTTGCGAAGCCTGTACTGCGAGGGAGAATAAGGTAATGATTAATTTTCCAAGTCACATAAATTTTGAAAAATCTAAGCGAACTATCTAGTATAAATGGCAATGGCATTTTTAATCACTAGGGAAAAGAAGGTGCTACAAAGATGGTTTGCACACCCAGTACTAAGCAATATCTGATCTTAAAAGCACCAGCCATCTTGATTCTCCACCTGAAAAGATTTCAAGCTCAACGAGTTGGTTTTCGTAAAGTCACCAAGACTGTATCCTTCCCAACTGTATTGGATTTATCACCAGTTTGCAAGGATCACAAAAAGCCAAGACTCTATTCCCTCTATGGGATCGTAGAGCACAGTGGTACTTTGCATGGTGGCCACTACGTAGCCTATGTCAAGGTATATTTAATTAATGGCAAACTATTGCATTCCTAATTAATACCTCATTTCTTAAAATTCAATATTCATTTACAATATTAATTATTTCATTTCCCTAGGCAAGACAGCCGCTGAGTCCTGATGATCCAAGATGGTCATTCCTGCCATCGAAGGATGCCAAAGAGTCCGAAGGAAGTTCCAGTAGCGCCAGTTCTGATTCAGAAAGTGAAGAAGCATCGGCAAGGGCTCAACCAACAGCAGAGCCACCGCCAGGTCGATGGTACTACGTTTCTGACTCCAGGTAAATATTCCCACTAAATTTTCCAATAAAACACTATTACGCCAACACTGTCGAGTCTTTTATAATTTCAGAGTGATGGAGGTCGATGAATCAACTGTACTGCAGAGTCAGGCGTACCTTTTGTTCTACGAAAGAATTTTGTGAGCTGCTTGACAAATCCTATAACCACCTAAGGCTGGTTCACAATTGGCATTGTAATCGTGTCATGGAAATAACATAACCCTAGAAACTCTTCAGAACAAATAATATTTCCGGCAATCAGTTTAGGACAATTTTCACAAAGGTTGCAGTACGGATTCGAGCTACTAGGAACATGCGTTCATCATATGATTGAGAGCGACTACAAATCAATGATCTATGATTACTTTTAACATAAATTAATCTTTAAAGCGAAGCGCAGCTGCATCAAGCGATCATGGATTTTTTGCATAATGATAAATTGTATAAGTCAAAAGAAAAAGAGGATGTCAGTAATTAATTATCTGTAAGCCTCTGACGTTATTCCTTGCAATTAATCGGAAGTGCATTTGTTTTCTTAATGGATTGAAAAGACGTTTTTCTCACTTTCTCTTCAGTTAATAAACATACTCGATTAATATAGCCAAATCAGCGATCATTAGTTAGCAATCTTTAGAACAATTCACTTTGTAGTTTTTAATTTCTACCTGTCGTATGAAAGATCGGCCTGGACCGCCGTACACTCTGCCATAAGAGTCGCGAATGTGCATCACTTTTATTCTAAGTTTTATTTACGTCTTATTCCTGAATGTTTTATCTTGAAAATAAAATCGAAACACTCGAGAATCGTTATACATTATTAAATCCAACATGATGGCTAATCAACCCCCAAAAAAACAAAAATCCATACCACGCATCCCAATTAAAATCAATGAATTCAAAAAGAATACATAAATTCAAAATGCCTTTATCGTACCTGTCAATAATCAAACAACCAATGTTTCTTCTACAGCGAAAGGAAATTTTAACAATCATACAATTAAATAGAAAAACATTTATTTCACAATCCATTGGCAATAACATTGATACAAATTTGTTATATATAATATAATATTTCATATAATATTAACATAATAATAATAATAATAATAATAATAATAATTCATAATCGTTCACGTTATTTCTTTTACGTATACGTGAGATATTCTCGCGCGATCGTTCCTCCTGCGTTAATTAAATAAACGATAAGAAAATTTATCCGTTTAACGACCATTTAGACGTCTCCAATATAAACACCAAAGTTTCGTTACATCTAACAATTAATTTGTCGCTACGTACTGTATCCCTAAAATATTAAACAACAATTCATTCTCTTTTTCCTTCTAACCTCTCCATTCTCTCTTTATCTCTGTCAGATATATATACATATATATCAACATATATAACGTACATTAAAAAAAGAAAGAGCCCGTAAAAACGTCGCAACTCTCTTTGTGTCAGCAATACACGGTATTGCAAAATTTCAGTGCTGAAATACACATACATGCTCATATATGCTAATCATATATTAAATTCTCAGTATCTCTCCGTTAAATAAATTCGAATAATTGATAACAATATATAATATCTATAATAATGATAATGACGTTAAAGTGAAAAAAGATAAAAACATTTTTACGCCAAACGCACCTTCGCAACCCAACGCGAGCATGTGCGTACGCCTTTTTGTAAATGCGTGCACGCGCGTATAAGAACAGGTGTGATTTATAGAGTGTCAAACAAAATATTGTATAATAAGAAAAAATCTTTTCCTCTTAGAAAACAAATTTTGTTCAATAATCTCTTTGAGTTTATGTTAATAATTTACAGGGCCTCGTTTTGTCAATCGGAGACAAAGTATGGCAGTCCTGAAATGTGCAAAGTGCGCGAATTTGTATGATTATGCGAACCGGTCGTCTGGACGCGTAGTAAGCGAAATAGAATAACAATAAAAGTTGAAAGAAATACAGAAATGCGACTCCGTTGGTTAAAGAACAGGCTTGAGTGAGTCTGGCGAATAACTGATAAACAAGGTGACGAGTTTAAGAATTGCGAATAGGAGCATACGATTTTCAATGCAAAGATATGTCGTACAGGGTGTCTTATGTAAAAAAAAAAACTACTCGCCTCAGTGAATATTACCGACATAAGAATTACAATGGACCACACTGTATATGAACTTGTTTACCAGCGAAGGCTGTCCTGCTCTTGTATGCCCGAGCAAGACGTACAAGTCTCGTTTATAATTTACAGTCGCTGCTCAGCGTAGTTGGGTATTGCGAGTGACGTTTCGTGTAGACATTTTGTTGCCGGTAGCTAAGAGCACACCAAATATGGAAAATGATTAACGTGAGCGATTGAAGATAAAATTTGTCTTCGAACGTTTCTCATGAATTATCCAGGCTTAATTTGCTGGTACGAGAAGTAAGAGAAAAATATAAAGATCAAATGTTTTTTTTTTGGATTAATTTAAGAAACGTCCGACTAATGCAGAATATGCGTAGATCTTGAGACTCAATGTGAGTCGTGCGATCTCGTATTATCGGTTAATCGAAACGTGAATGATATGAAAAAAAAAATATATTTTTTTTGTTTAACAATTAAAATAGGTATATTCGAGGGGACAGATATTTGCAAGTAATCCTAGGTGGCCTTAATGTATAAAATAAAAATGCTCGCGACCTATCGTATAATGCCCTATTTAGTTTGTCGCTGGCTATAAAGTAAAAGAAGAAAAAAGAAATGCGAAGTACACGTCGCAAAAGAAAGTCTACAGTGTATCTTTTCTCATCCTCGACCGAGAAAGAAAGTTAGCCGCTTGGCTAACCCGGCGAAGATGCGTGAAAATAATTGTAATTCACAAACGGTATAAATGACTTATGCACGCCATTGCTTTTATACGTAAAGTCGAGGTCGCTTTTCTTGTATAAAAGAAACAGAGTGAATATTATTCGCGATTAATTAAATTATATTATCATGTATTATCAGTGTGTAAAATTGTATACCGTACGACTTTCAATTGATTCGGACAAGTCTATAACCGTAACTGACCTTAGTTCGTCACATAATGGTACTGGCTGGATTTATTTCAAAATCCACGAGATCCAGAAAAAAGACAAAAATCATGATTTGTTGGTTATTTGACAAAAAAAAAAGAGAGAATTGAACCACTGAAAATTTTCAATTAGAAATTATTTACGGTTAGCGAGGTTCCAGCTCACAATTTTTGTTTATCATGTAATCCAGTATTCAATTGAAGATATGCAATGAAGGGGAATGATAATGTAATAAGGAAAAACATAAATCACGCGATTGACGTCTTTAAATATGGACTCGTGGATTCTGACAGCGCAACGCGGTTTCCTTGTCGCTTTTTTTTTTTACTTTTATAAGATTTTTTTTTCTCTGCAAAGTCAAGCAGCTTCTTGTTTCTCATAAACTCCCGGGATCACTCTCACGGAGGGTGCTGGGGATTCTACGATGACGTTTCAGTCATCGAAATACTATACTGTGCGTAGCATTCAGTAACGCGAGTATCGTCCGCTTTACGATCGATGCCAGAGGCTCGCGAGACCTCGAAGAAAATATATTGTCCCTGAGGATGACTGTTCGAAGATAGAAAAGAAAAGGTGTAGCATAGCGTGTATGTACAACAAATATGGCTACTGGAAGCATTCGTCTTTTCTGGAACATCTTCATCCTGCACGAAGATCAGCACGCATTCCTACTGGATCCTCACCAGGTCTCAGTTCTGGCAGGTTGAAATTAGACCATATTACTAAAATCCAGGTAGACGAATACCCCTACCTCGTCAATAGTAAACGCTAAAGGTTTGGCCTGTCAACCGTAGAACTTTCCATCCTAAGGTTTGGGAAACATCGCCAGGATGGCGGCACAGATCTGCTGAGGATCTGTTTCGTGTGGATGTAGCGCCATCGCAGCTTGTACCTGCTCCTCCGGAAAGATATTCGCCAGATGATAATGTAAGCGACGTCTTGCATCCTGCGCCTGGGTGCCCCAGGATGCGTGGAGTCCTGGTGCCGAGGGTGGTGATGGTAGCAAGTTAAGCTGGGGATCGGATGCTCCTAGTCTCTGGACCCTGGAGGGTGCTGGAAGGTTGGAACCTCTTGGTGGCCAAGCACGATAGGAATCCGGCGCAGATGCTATGCGTGTAACGTGCTGATGATGATGCTCAGGATGCTCCCAGCTAAAAAGTGTACATACCGGCAATGTGATAAATCAGGTAATCACCGTGCCATACGGGAACTGGTTGAAGGATAATATTAAATTCTAACTGACCTCATAGCTACGGGATAGGGAGACTCGTTGCTTGCGTGCCTCGTCAATGGTCTGTGCTGCATAGTTGAGTGTGATGGATTGATGACAGGTTGTTGCTGTAATGCCTGGTGCTGTTGTTGAGTTTGTTGCTGCTGAGGATACCTTCGCAGTTGGTACAGCCTTGGATCGCAGGCAGGATTAAGCGTGAGCTGTCTCTGGAGCTTCCTGTGCATGTTAGCTGGCTCAGGATCCGTATTAGAAACCCTGGGAGCAGGCCATCCAACCGGAGAGGGATATCCTGGAGGATGAACATTATTATTCCCACGGCCGCTCTCATATAATTCTCATCGTAATCAAATAAAATTTGTACACCCACCTGGGGTATTTTGGGCTGTGGGCATCTGTTGCGCGTACACAGCAGGGTTCGTCTGCGCAGAATCCGCGGTGACATTCTCTACAGATCTACTCTTGGGGACGGATGATGATTGGATAGCAGGTACAGCCGACCTAGTCTTACAGAGTGGCTGATGCTGGGGCACGATGCCCGAGGTAGACGTGGAAGAGGACAAGGGAAGACTTAGACTAGGACCCCGTGCCTGTAGATGACGTTGAGCGTGCTCCACAAGACGTTCAGTAACTGATTTATGAGGATGAGGACCACGTTCAGGATGACGAAACTTGCACTTGTTACCGTACGTACATTTCTAATGAGAAGAAAGCCAAGAAATTGTCAGTAACCATCCGCTGCAACTAAATTGCATCAATCGATCTATTCATTTTACTGACCTTAGCATAAGGACAAGGAGGTGCTGGATCGGCTCTTCGCGATCCAATCCTAAGGAAGTTATCCAGCGTGGGTCCACTCCTTCCTAGAGGATCATCAGGCGGCATAAACCGATCGTTAACGAAACTGTACATGAGGATCCTCTCCTCGACGACTTTTCTGAACTCTGGACTCTCCTGCGCCAGGTCTCTATAATTGTCATTGCTCACGACAATCCCATCAAGTTCAGCAGCCAAACGAAGGATGTATCTGTCGTCGTAGCAGACCATGCGCTTGCCACCTACCAATCTGTGTCAACAATAAGCAAATAGCAGCATAAACAAATGGAGTAATTCCACCCTGGTATAAAGTATCACGGCTAATAATGCACGAAGTAGCCAAAAGCTAATTAATGAATATCATCCAAGACTACAAACCTGGACGGTGTGAATACCAGAAGCCGATCTCGTTCCAGCTCGCCTAGGATTTCCTGATCAGCTATGGGGTTATCAGGTCTGGATGCTTCCTTCCGCCATTTTGGTACAAATACGGTGATCTCCTTGTGTCCACGGGCACGAAACCAATCGACACAAATCTTAATGCCCCTGCAGGAGAAGACCTTTTTGTTTCCATGACTCTTTGCGACATTACTACCGTCAATGACCACAGGACGTAGTGCCGAGGATAAGGATCCATCATCCACAGGTACATCACCCTCGAACAGGTTATCTGAATCATCCTGAGTATCCGTAAGCTTTGGCGAACTTGCGCCAAGCTTTATTAACTCCGCCAGGAGTTCATTCTGACCTGGATCTGGTCCAAGCTTGTGTAAGGCTGCCTGTACCAGTCTCTCTGTATAGCCAAGCTTTAATGCGAATTCCACCCTGGCTGTGTAACCTGTTTGAAAGAAAAAAGAAATCATCGTATATAACTATGCTAATTTAAATTTATATTGGAAACTTAGAAACCCGGATGTTCATGTGCATGCGAAAATTCTCTGCATACCATAATCTTGCAGAAATCTATTGACCTCCTGTCTACGTTGAAAATTATTGACATTCTCAGAGAAAGTTTGAAGGAGAATTGTGAAATCAAACACGACCATCCTTCGTTACTCTAAGGGTAGACAGAGGGTCATTGAAATTTCCTCAAGCGTATTAATCTTACCAGGACTTTGAATAGGGGATGGACCCTGTACAGTGACGTATTCGGCAAACTCAGCTGCTAGTGTGTCGGACGTCGTACGAGAAACATCCGAGTGTGTCGACGATGACACTTGTGATTCAAGCTGAGGATGAATAGCGGATGATCCAAGTGAATCCTCAGCTTCGTAATCGCTGTCGTAGGACGAGTCTTCGGCCTCGGCTCCACTTCCGGCACCAAGGACCGTGCAGTCGACATACCTCTGAAAGTGACAAGAAAAACCAAGAACGTCAGGGGGAATATTTCCATAACAAGGGAAACAAGTGTTCCGACGCTGTTTACGACATCGCATCCTATTAAACGACACTCGGTCACGTAGGCCAAAAACTGCCTGTGCTGTCTCCTCCCACGAGCATAATGACTATTATGCAGTGCGCTGATTTATACATAGCCAGAAAGAATTGATGGTGTTTTATTAAATAAAAAAATCTTAGTAAGACACAACGTGAGCCTGGTTACAATAAACATAATTTCACGGTTATGTCTCGCAAAAACTTTTAAACGTTCTTTTCACGGCCATAAAAGTCATTTAACCTATATAATAAGTCCCCCAATGAAAAAGTGTCCGCCAATAAAGCCTACGTGATTTCCATTATCAAAATTGTATTTTATCAAATATTTCATAATTTACCCGTAACGCGTAGATTCAAATTATATCGTGCATCTATCAAAATTTGTATTCTCTATTATTCGTAATAAGTACCGCCCTCTGTGCAGACGCAATTGGCACGCGCATGCGCATAAGCGTGCGACGAATAGCATCAAAAATGGCGGATGATCGGCACGAGTAAAGAAGAAGCAAGACGCATGATTTAAGAATGATAAAAAGAAAGACGCAGAAAGGTACGGAGTGAAAGAGCTATTGCATTGCATCTTCCTGGACCCCGACGCGCCGGTATCATTCTTGTATCTCCCTATCTCAGATCTTATCGCGAAGATATGGCCGGCGAGAGAGAATATCTCGCTACGAAACCTTAGGGTTGCCTTGTGGATCCCGCGGTAAATAATGACTCACAGATTTATGGCTACACACATAATAGTCGGCGCGTCCCTCCTTTCGTTACGGTTGCTACACGCGACGAGAGACTCTACTCTCATCTTCCCATAGAAACCCCATAAGTACAGATAGAGGTTATCTGTTACGCGCGGTTACTCCATGAAAAAATTCTATTGCAAACGGATGAACTGTTTTTCATTAATTTACTAACCCTTTGTTCGTTCCAAATATATGCTAATGAGTCACTGATCTATTCCCAGGTTAATTTCTATGGATTCAATGCATATCCAATTTATTGACGAAGGAAGGACATCACGCGAGAGCACGTTGTAGGACTTCCGGGGAAATTGAGGAAGGAACAAGAAATTAAATTGACCGGAGGCACCAGGTGTCAACGAGGTCATGAGAAAAACGGAGGAACGTTTCAACAGTGTATAAGTACATATATGAAGTACGTAGAGCCAACGTGTCGATGAGCAGGATATGTTAATGCTGACTCTAATAACAGTGAGTTATCTGACTCATTCGCTGTATAGAAATGAGTTAAAGTCATGTGCTATTCGCTATGTCGGTCGATTAGCCCTACGGAATTGGTTGTCAGAATGTGCATACACGTATTGTAATGAATATGTGTATATACTAGCAAGAGTCGTGACGCTCGGTATAAAATAACACGGAATATTTAAAAGAAGCAAAGTCAGCTTGTAATTTCAGCCAAGTCAAAACAAGTCCTAAACGGATCCCAGAGGTTACCTCACCAAGTGGCAATATAGATCGCTGACGAATACCAAAGTTATTTTGCAGTCGATATCGACGATCTCTGTGATTCCCCTATCTATCAAGTGGCATTTATGACAGTCTGACTTATATAGAGCATTTTAAATCTATATATGCTAAAACGTGTATACGTCACTGTGACCAGTGAAGTCACTGCACTCTAGATGAAAAACCGAGAGTGAAATTTTACCTACGAATTTCTTTATCGCGTGCGAGAGAAAGAAAAGGAACACGACAAGGAAAACACAAATGGCATTCCGTTCACGCGTCTGTATAAAGAGTACGTGATGAGCTATAAAGTAACTATACAGTGAAAATTGTGCGTTACGAGAAGAATAAAAGAAGAAGCGACTTCGTGAGCAGCGAGAAATTATCGTAAATGGGGCATAGCTCTCCCAGGTTGGCGGATGTAACCATTAGCAGAGATCCAGGTGAAAGTAGCGGGACGGGATCGAGATATCAGGGTCGACTGTTCTACGAGCTGAGTATCGATCAAGACAGGTGTAACCGACAAAAATCTCTGGTACGAATGTCAATACTATTATTAAACATTAGACTCGTGATTGGACAGCGTCAAAGCTTTCGGTACAAAGTAATCAGCTGTGAGCGCGTCGAGCGCAATGGTCATCCTAACCTAACAATCTTGATTTTCTCTAGGGACAGCGCCTCGGGTGAACCTCGTTACCAAGTTTACCTCCTTTCCATGAAAAAGCGGAAAGCTCATCAGCGTCTTCTGCAATAAATTTACAGCAACCTTGCGCGTTCGCCCACCACTCCCGGATCTAGTCTAGCTCTCACAGACATTGAACGCGTCGAGGAGGCTCGCGCGGGCACACACTACACATATATCATACACTCAGTGAGGTACACATCACGCGTGCGATTTCTCAAAGATACGAATGACGTATGAGGACGTTCACGAAGTGAGGCTCCTGGTAGGAAAGCATTCGAATTAAAAAGTTTTCCCTGCTTACAATACCGGGCGAGGTATTGTGTACTTCGTATACCATAACCTACGTATGCTAAGAATGCGTGATTTATCCAGACAGTGAAATCTTTAATTTCTATAAATTTCTATTGACAGAATTTCATAGATCATCGGTTCCACTTTCACGGATACAAGAAAGACTCAAGGAAGGAAGAGTAGCCTGAGTGGTGTAAGAGAAGCTGGTTCGCCTCCCGTTAAGCCATAGAAAATTACAAGAACCGAATAAACGACGTGGCCGCAGGCGTGGATATTCGTTGAAAGAAAAACAAATAAAAGAAAGATTCGACTAGGATCCCTTTTCCGTGATTCTAGCATTAATACGTCGTAGTCCTATCCTGTATGTAATAATGTTTATTTTCAGAAATTTTGTATACATCGTACGTATACGTTATGTATAAAGTATATAAAGTCAGTCTCCTGGAGGGAAGCCTTTCCGCGAAAAGCTTCACGACAAGATAGATCGAACCAGGTCGGTTAAACGTGTCGAACGCGATGTCCAGGTCTACTACATAGCCGTAAGTGTTATTATCCTTTTTATTTTTACAATCCGAAGGAGTTTCTTTAGCGGCATCCTCGTTATCCTACATCCTGGCGTGCATGCATGCATCGACGGCTGCATGCAACACTGTCGCAAATAGCGGATCCCCTCTGAGAGCCATTACACAGCAGAGCCCAGGAGTCTCCGGTGGCTGGTGGACGATCAGGCTCATAAATAAAGTATCACCAGGTCCCTTATGCACTCTGGACACGAGGATACTACATTGGGATTCTTTATTACGCGTTACGTAAAAGGGTCCCAAGAAGAGGTTTGGAGTGCGTGATACGATGCGTGGGCGCGCGTCGTTCGTTGCGTGTTCGACTTATAATGAAAGGAGCACTCCCTGAAGAAAGAAGAAAAAAAGGAAGAAGGAACAAGAAATGGAGTATTCATCCCTGACGAGCTCTTGTCCCGCTGAATGACAAACTCATGGCCGAATCTTGTATACGTATAGTACATATGTAAAAGCACATATGCACGTATGCCGTGTGGATACTTTTTTTAACGCGTGCTCCGTGGCGTGCGTTGAGCCAGTTTCTTTCTATGTCTTCCACGAAACTTCGATGTTCAAGAGAGAGAGAGAGGGGGGGAGAGGAAGAGAGAGAGAGAACGCTGCCCGTCGGCTCCCTTTATTCGTTAGAGGCTGCCTTTCTCGCTTGAAGCCATGTTGGGATTTCCAGAATGTTTACTGGCTCGTCTCATTGTTAAGAAATCCTTTCAGTTCGTTATTAGATTTATATCGAATCTATGTGAGAAACAGTTACGTACTGTTATTGTATGACAGTCGTGCGTTTGTTGTGCAAACGCTTGAAGCCAGCCACAGTACTGATTAGTGTAAATTGAGGACCAAGAACTTCCAACTCATTCGCACATTATCTCGACATTAAATAATAACGTGCACGCTGAAGATGATGTTCCGCTCGACTGAAGTCATTATTTGAGAGATAAGAAAAGTGCGGAAACGTAACCATGACTTGGAAGTATTAATATACTTCTATTTAATTAATATTAAAACAGATACAGAACGTTTCACACACGAATAACAAGTGCTCCACCTAGAACAGAACTCAAAGAAATATTTTGGTAAGAATGCAAGTGGCTGTTGGAGTCCCATAAAAAAAGGGTGAGTCTCCAATCACGCGTCATTCCTTCAGGACGGTGTCGTTGACAAGCCTAATTATTTTTTCAACCCCGTGTCTCGGTACGATCGTTAACACACCTTCTTTTTTCTCAGCAGACACACCAGAGCAACTCCGGCACGTTAAATTTATCATCGCTCAACCCTGTTTTGACACATGGTCGCCGGGCTAGGATTTTCTCGGCGTCATAAATAATCGTCGCGAGGTTCGCGCGCCTTAATTACGTGCGAGCCAGGGACAAGACGCGACAAACGCTCGACATAAATCTACAGAAATAGAAGGATGCGAGGAATACACTCCCGTTGTTACGCGAAATTATCCGGCGATGGGTATGCGTATAAGTCAAGCGAGCAAAAGATAAGAGAAAGAAGAAAGCCTGATACGGAACGACACGAGTAGGAGAGGAGAGAAAAAAATAAACCGTCCAAGAGTTCCGCAAGGAAAGTCCAAGAGGACAGAATGATACTCGCGACACGGATATGGCCTTTCTAAGCTTCTCTACGTCTTGGCTCCAGGCACGATCCTCATCCTCCACCTCTCTTTCTCCTCTCTTTCAGGTGATGGTGCTGCTGTTACGGTTGGTGCCTTGAGGACCTGGCCGTCACGTTTATGGTAGCGGGCTGAACGCCATCTTGAAAAATTCTCTCCTTAACTCATCCGCCAAAGGATTCCCCAAACTGGTTCCATCCACGAGGACACGAGGAGCAAATTCCACGGGACTTATAATCCGGCTTTAAAGGACCCGCCATTTCGATGAGTATAAATTCAACGGAGACTTCATTTGTTACTTTTAACCAGTACGACACAGCGGAAGTCACTTTCTACTCTGCTGATCTTCCTCTTCTCATTACAGAGTACAGCGGATACCCCTAGCTGCAGGTATAATTCTGTAAAAGTATTTGCGTATCGTGCTCATTCTCAAGATCCAGAGAGCCCGCGAGGAATTATTGTTATTAAGTGAAGTCCTGGACAGGATGCTCGTCCCGGTACCGGAAGTGGCCGTGCACGATTCTGACCCCGAAGAGACTCGGCACGGCCGTCCAGTACAAGAGAGGTAAAATGCAGATAAAAGAGAAGGACTTCGCGGGAAGTACTATATGGATAGCAAAGGAACACGTCCGTTGAATAGGATGGATATACGTTTATCCATACATCGTTATTGGTGCTTTACACGTAACGTTCGCGTACGAAGTATAGTAACGCCCACGTGCCGCATAAAGGTGCGCACACAAGTGCGTGGCCTCGATAGACGGAAGAGGCGACCGTGACCCGGAAGCGTCTACGTGAATACAGTCGAATGATAATATACGATTTGGCGAGGTGCATGAGACACTGATACGAAGCGGTTTTCCCACAGAATCCAAACGCGATAAAAAAAAGTGGCCGGCGAGCCACAAGGACCAGGAAGCAATTATTAGCGAACATGCGACCGCAATTAAATGGTGGAACTTGCGGGCTGCTTCGAAATTTCGTACAAACAAGTAAATTATGTGTTTCGAGGCCGTCCTGAGAAGAGAGAACGAGGCGCAGGGGAAATACAGCCGATGGAAAGGTGGCACCAACCACGTGTTTACGACTCTCGGTGCGAGTAGCGTTAATGTAAGGGAAGCTGCGGTTTTGCCAGAACCGTAAGAGTGAGGAGGGACGAAGAGGGCGAAGGAGAAGGACAAACGAGTTGGTTTCCACGAAGACTCTCCTCTTCTTTTCTCTTGGCTCTTTGCACGGGTTTTGCGTCCTCCGGCTTGTCAGAGCGTATCCCTCTACCGAGTGACAGTAGTGACAGGCCGAAAAGAAAAGTAAGGATATCCTGTGTCTTACATAAATTCGAAAATCCCACGATACAAATAAGAAATCGATTCTGTCCGATTAATTCTGTCCTCGTTCAATTAATTTCAGCCCCAGTGCGTGTAAAGTGTTATCTTCAAAATGTCACCAGCCTTCGTCATCGTACGCGCCTCCTCGAAATTAAATCACACACGGCCTCACATTTAAATTCTCGCTCTGCTAACGAGCAAAGTACTATAATTGTACTGAGTAACGAAGACACACATATATACATATACATATATGGAAAAAATTGAAAATCATCCTGGCTTCCCTAATCATCGAGAAGACAGCGATACGTCTGTTTGCAAAGTGTGCAAAAAATTGCATGTTACATATACGAAACACGTATACATGTGGGCGTGGGACATATAGCCGCGTACACACGTCGCCAGCGAGATCGCAGGTGTCGAGCCGTGATTCGCTGGTGCAGTTTCGAAGCCCGAGATAGACGGAGAGAACAAGAGGAAAATAAAGGAAAGAGACAGTAGCTATATGGGAAAAAGTGGAAGTCTGATCAACGGAAGAAAATGATATCCTCCCGCTTACAGTTTCCACGCTAAAGTGAAAAGACTTCGTCGGGCCCAACGTCGAAGTCCTGGATGCGCGTACTTTCTCCGTGCGAGAGAAGTTAAAGTCGAGCCTTCGATATTTCATAGATCGGCAAGAGCTCGCCGTCCAGCGCCGCGGCGACAGGCGTCCATTACAAAGTGGACAATCGATCAGCGACGTTCATACGAAACGGGAGTCGTCCAATCGCCTGGCGATTAAAATAGAAATGTGGATAGGGCTTTAACTAGGCAGCCGTGCCATAGAGCTATCGAATACTAAGTCACTCGCCAACAAGCTCGACTCTCTCGGGTATGTCGACCTAGAACGTACGTAGCTCTGGGCGAGGCGGCGCCATAACTGTAGCAATGAGAATCTCCGTGAAAGGTTTTCTCAAAATCGCACCCGGCATAATCTTACATAAACACAACCTTCGGGGTAATAGATGAAAAAAAAAAAAAAAAATGTTATTCCGAATTTATCCAAAATGACTTTTCATTTCAGAAAGAAAGAAAAAAGGTAAAATCTTATTCTATTCGTTACACGTGTCTGCGCCTTCCTCGTAATCTTATGTACGATAAAGATTTTTTAATGGATGCCACCATTAAAAAATTTATGTACGAGGAAGGCTGTTCGTAAATGATCGTATGAAATGAAAACAGGTTTACCAGAAGATCGTTACTAAATCTTTCGTAGGCGCGTGGTCTGTGTCCTTCTGCTTTTCTATTTATTCGTAAGACACTTCCACGAGTCTCCTACTCTCAGACGCAATTCTCTCCCGAAGCGTATCTAACGGTACGGATGCTGCGCTACGCGTAGTTGGTAGTTGTATATGTATATATACGAGATATATATATATACACATATAGAAACATGAAAGCGATTTTCTGCGTATTATGCTCGAGATAAACAGTGCGTACCAATAGGTACAGGCCGAGGCCTTTGGGCGAGCCACCATAAAGCGACTGCGACCAGCTATGCGACTTCTCGTTTATCATAAAGCCGAGAAGTTACAGAAAAAGTCGAGCAACCGGTTCGGCGATCGATTCGATGGGTTTTCATAAGAGGACAAATTTATCTTACGTTACATTAGCTACTGCGCCTAATTCGATTGAGATAGAAAACATTGCCGAGAAAAGAGATCCACGTGGAAATCCGATATTGATACTGATTGATTATAATCGATAGGACACTACGGATATCTATGTTGAATCTCAATGCTTAACAATTTTTCTATATCCGTAGGGAGACCACTTGGTGGACTGGATTCTTGAGAAAAAGATGGCTGCCCTGGACAGTGGTCGAGTCAGGTGCCATCATCAAGGGCACCGTTCGCCAAAAGAAACAGGTAAAGCTGGTAGCCGCGAAGAAGACTAGTAACTGTGCGAGTGCAATTTTCAGTCTAATTAAAATGAAGCATCCTTGCTATTCCTTCAGGATGCTGTCGTGAATGGAAACCAGATTGACTGATGTTTAATCAAGGAGAAATTACCAGAGATGAAATATCTGGCAATACTTTTTTACCCGTGGTCTAAAGTCGTAACGACGGATGCTGTATGAATTTCCTGTGAAACCGTTGCACGGCCGATAACGAGATAACGTGAGATTGGATAATGAGCAATTAAGGCTGGTACGATTCGAGGGTACAATTATCAGGTTGGATTGTTGCGATAGAACGTAGGCCAGATAATAATGTAATTAACGATTATAATTGGGAGGAATATTCGTCGGGGCAAATTACACTGGCATAAAATCATGGAGGGAAATTTAAATTATCGTTCGCGATGGGCATTCGAAAATTTCTCTTTCACGTCACCTTCGTCGTCTGCTCCTTGTGTACACACAATTCTGACAGGTACCTAAAGTGAATGTACAGTGGCGATTTCACAGTTTTGTCGTCACAATCGCTTTATATAAATAAACGTTGAGGACGATGACGCAACGCGAACCTACCACGAGATTATCGTGGTTTTGTTAAACCGGTGACATAACCTGCGTAACAGCCGACGTTCTACGTCACAGTTCGCAATCAGCTTTGCCAAAGAACATTGCATATACAAATCTGGTGAGAAGCAAGTATTTACAGTGCGTAACAGGTTTACAGATAATGTGGGTAATTACGAATCAATGCCTTTGCAAGTTCGATTAAACTTTATAATAATGAGACAATAATTTCTACCTTTCCAGCGACTGTCATCCTGTAGTCAATCTTAGTCTGGAATAATATCCCGATAACGATAAGTCGCCTGACGTACAGAAAAATAACGTATCGCCGAACGCACTTGTCACGCCATTTAAAACAGACACATCACATTCGTAGAATCTTCAACTTCTTTTATCTTGCAATGTTATCTCTCTACGCTTTGCCACCGATTCCACACTTCACCAACTTCACATCCGTCGTTGGTATCGCCCTGGTGATTCGTATCTCGATAGCAACAACCAGTACGAGGCCAGTCAGTAAATCCATAAACACAGCTTTACGAAGAGCCACCAATTTTTCCTCCAACCGTGTCACACGTGTATCGTACGAGTACAAAAATAAAACCGTAGACTCCAATATAAAAAATTGTCACTGAAGAGAATCAAGATAACAACTAAATTATCCAGTGACACGGATTCGCGTGTAAACGCCCTCTGCACGACACTGTTCACCGTACCGTTTTAAAACCAGGAGAGGAAAGTAACAACCGCGACGGCTACTCCGAGTACGCCGGATGAGAGAAGGAAAAAAATAAGGGCCGAAACGGTACCGCGCACAACAGCTCTCGGCGGCGGCCGGTTAGTGAATGGAGCCTCTGAGTGCCTCACGGTACAACGTCACTACCCCCACTCTTGTCACAGGACCACGGTACATACTCCCCACCAAGCGCCAAGTGGAGAGGTACCCCCTCCCCACCACATTACCGCGGACTTCGGCCGTGTGTGTTCGTGATTGTCGCAGCAGAAGGCACGTGACGTCAGCAGTGGCGCAACAATCAAGGGTGCACAGGGTGCACTCGATACAGGGTGGTACCGCTATATAGACGGAGTAGAGTGACGCGAGTCACCTTTTGCTCTCGTTACTGCATGCTCAGTCGGCAAATAGGATTGTCGGTAATCCTTACATGGTAGAGACACTGCTATGGTATGGTTCCAGTGACGTCAGTGGAACACGAGACAAGTATACAGGCTGCACACGAATATATATATAGTATATACAGTATACATATATGGTCACCATACCACGCGGACGTCGATGATTATCGCCTCGCAGGAAGGCATAAGCAGTATAGTGATTATCAAAAGAAAAAAAGAGTTGATTTTATAACGGCAGCACTATCGATTGAAAGATTACAAAATTCGGTAGTAACTTTAAATCGGTAACAACAGTTGTTACCAACGTCTGTTTTCCTTCGTACCACCATTTTGCCGCTCACGATATCCAATAGTAATTACTCCCTTGTGCACGATTACTCGACGTAATTGCGAATCATTCTCGGCGATCGGCCGATACGGACTAATTACCCAGAAGCTTCACTTTACGTGAATACTACTGTGCAATGTACCATATACACCGGTACGCCGAATATGCTGTAATAAATTATTCATAATTATTTTTGATTGGTTGATTGGAATGTCATTTAATAATCTCTTGTAAAATTTTTATCACAGAAAATTCGCTGAGCTCCTTCGACGCACCGATAATTCATGTTATTCACTCTTGATACGGCACTGAACGTCACCCGTCGCCCGAGACTGACCAATAGAGAGGCGGTACCGCGGATCCGGGTGTCTACCCCACCTTCCTCTTCGGCTTCGCTCCTTGGAGAACGGTCGGTCAGATAGACAGACGTACGGACGGCATCAAAGAACCTACGGCCGAATCTAATAATGTTGAACGACCGATCGACCTGTCGACCGGTCGACTTTTACATTTAAACTACCTATGTGCCTGTCAATTATATATATACACACACACACACAGAATCTGTATGTTATAACCACATATGACGTACACGCTATATGGCGTGTTTGAGAACAGCTTATGTTCAACTGTAGCCATGGTGCCACCTGTCTGAGTCTTGTATAAGAAGAACGGTCAAAGACCCCATGGATGTTCTCTGGTAATATATTTCTTGTCTTCTTTCTTGGGCATTCTTTAATTTTATATATTATCATTGTCATTGTCGTTGCAGAGATGCTGTGCGAATCCCGGTACTATTGTAAGCTGTCATACGTATGAGGAGACCTCGCGCGATATTGATTAGGAGTATCAAGCTTTTTAAAGTCGCGATAACAGGCTTATTGATGAGTACAGCTTTAACGACTTGTCTTTGTTAATGACTTGGAATACACGAGACTTGTAAGCAGTGCTCCTTGGGAAGAGGCAAGGTCGAGCTGGGAACGGCACGAATTTCATTCATTCATGAAACTAGTAGGTTGCTAAGGTATTAAGTGCATACGCGTGCTTTACCAGATATACGGATTTAGTATATATGCAATGGATGGATACATGTATATGTATATGTATATATAAAGTACATGGGTAAGGAGCACTTGGTAGAAATCGAGCAATCTGATAATGCTTGTTAACTGGGACGTCGTGTTATCTCTTATCGGTCGGTGAATCCGGATAGAATTCATAGTTGCTTAAAGACTAATGTGATTTTTATCTTATTGATAAATCAGCGATCCATTGTGAACGATGGAATTGTGGAAATTTTTTTGTGATTTTGTGACTGTCAAAAAAAATGGAGGTTATCAACAAGTTCCTGGATGATGCGCTGAGACTTCTTAATGGTGTTGACCTACTTGTTATCTGATATTGTTGAGCTGTTTTATATTTAGGTATGATAGCGTTTTATCTATTTAAGTGAAGATCTATTTTTGTGGATTTTAACGAGAGCTATGACTAGAGCGATTTTCGCGTTACTAAGAGTTTTATTATTTTTAAATTGACTATTGTTGGAACTGGCTGATCGTACCGAGTTCTCGCTAACTCGTTATCGTTATTGCTTTCCGAGCTATTACGGATTTGCGGGTCAATGCACTTTCTTTGAGAATGCACTGTGCAACGAGCACCTTTACGTTTATGTTGTTAATTTTAATGTGATATT
Source organism: Calameuta pallipes (assembly GCA_030142375.1). Taxonomy (NCBI): domain Eukaryota; kingdom Metazoa; phylum Arthropoda; class Insecta; order Hymenoptera; family Cephidae; genus Calameuta; species Calameuta pallipes. The sequence goes on from JARQSW010000004.1 coordinate 524,789, forward strand.
TATTATTAAGCCAATACTCATTACCGCCTATGCATGTACGAAAGATCTTGGATGAATCATATGTGCATTCTTTGACCTCACTCGAAACCACCTACACTTGATAACACCTACACCTGTTACGTCACTAGAAAGTGGAGACATCCCTATTGATTGAAGTGAAAAAAAAAAAGAGAATTAAATTACATAATTTTTTCGCACATGAAAATAATACATTAAGAATGAAAGTTCATTCAATTACTTCGACTAAATTAATTCCGCTGGTCTAATCTGACCTGAATGACCGTACATTCTCTTTTTTTAATATTTCAGTTAATCACGCAAATATCGACCGTTGTGCCGCTATATTTGCTCGCACGAGAGCGCGTTGCGTCTGTTTACAAGAAAGTACATCCGTACCGAAGATAAGATAGTAGGTTAAATCCGCCAATAAATGAGCACGTTTAAAAACGCCTCCAATGAATGGACACCCGTGTTAAAGTCAATATTCATATATACAGATATAATGTACGTGAACGCATCCATATACTGGGTCCTGTGCATTCACTGGTGGAGTCGCCCTAATTACTTAAGAAGGTTAAATATTGTATAAGCTAACAAGAAGATAATCTTGACGAGACACATTGAAAATAGTTTCCACTGAATTAGCAAGGAACATTGACGATGGATGTCTGAGTTTGAATTTAACGTGCATACCAGAGATGGGTACTGTGAAGCAGCCTTAATGGTTAGCATTGTGAAGTTAACTGGGTAAACGGGTGTATAGGTATTTTTGCCAGTCCCGTATAAACGAAGAGCTCTTGGAATAGAGCAAAGTGCCGTCGGAAGAGGTCTGTGTGAAATAAGAGAATTGTTCTGTGAGGCCGTTGGCCAGCAAGAAGGACGAAGAAGAAAAGTACGCAGGGTTCGCTTTTGACGAGAAGAAAGGTACGTTGGAATATCGGCGAGCCGCGAGCTATTTCTTCGTCAATAAATGTATTTCAAGAAGCTGGTGAGAAGGAAAAAAAGAAAAAGCAGGACTAAAGGTAAGAAAGATACGGAAAGAGAAGCCCCATCGACGGGAGGTTATGTAGGAACTAGAATAGCTCCTTATTATTACTCTACAATTTCAAAGAGAGTGCTTTGTTCGTGGATACTGTGCGTGGCGCTTTTTTGCGGCCATTCCGCAGCGGTCGTACCGCTCGTGAAGCTATGAGGGCGCTTATGGCTGCCAGCGGGCAATCATAATTTCTACGGGTTTGAACGCAAGGGAATTGCCCGGCTGGAATTGCACTGGCGAAGTATAGACAGTGTCTGTAATGTATAGGGTGTATCGTAAATACGGTTAACGACTTTTGAATATGAAATAAGATGTAAAATCCTTTCTGAACGAGTCACTAAAAATTATTAAAACTTCATACGGTTTGTCAAATTATTGATGCCATCGGTTGTGTAACGAGTTATTAATCCTGCGCATGCGCACATCGAGAAATGCGCGTTCGATCGAATCAGATTTATTTCTATTATACGATTCGAGGAAGCCTAAGGGGATTCCATTGCCGGCGACGCTTCACAGAATATACGAAAACTTTAAGGTAATTCGGTCGTTTCCGGTTAAAGAGAGTAAAGGAGCACGCACGAGAGACATGCTGCGAGAAAGAGAGACAGAGAAAGAGAGTGGGAACCCGTTAACCAGGAACTGGCCGGATTAATGGAACGCGTGAAAGACGAGCGGAGGTGAATGGTATCCAAAACAAAGCTTATGTAACGCGAGCGAGTCGCAGGTGAATGGGCAACGAGAGAAAATGTCCAGAGTCCGAAGAAATCGGCTGCCGCCGTGAGATGAATATATAAAATTCAACAAGATTCGCGTAAAGTCAATAAAAAAATATTTCGCTCAATTTTTATACCAAAGTGCGAAGCATTGATCCGCTTGTGAATTCTCGCACGTAGAAAACGTGTTTCAGTATGGAAATGTGACATTCCACCGCGGAAACAATGCACACACGATTAACAAGACCAACCTCGTTATTTTAGCTTATAAATATGGCGCCGACAGAATATCACAGAGGGAACACACAGGCTTGTGCAATTGTGCAGTAGCACGTTTCCATAGTCGCAGTATGCTGCATGAACCTTGCCAAAAAGGAATAAAGTTACCAGTCTAAACCAGTACCACACTGAAGGAGAGGTCGATCATTGGAAAAAAATAGCAATTTTACTGTGACCTGTAATACACAGGTGTATCTATGTAGGCGCCATTGCTTTTTCAAGTAGTATATACATAATGCATGAATATATATACATAGGTAAAGAGAGTGATAAAGGGTAGTAAAGTTAAAGTCGAACCCTAAAGCCTATATCGATTGACCCTTTATTGCGTTTTATCAAACAGCCATTTTATTCTGCCACTGGCACCCTTAAAGAGAGAGAGGATATACGATTCAAGGAGATATTACGTTCGTCATTTTAATATGCCTTTTGAAACGAAACCACAGTTTACCTCTGTTCAGGTTTAACCTCAAACAGAACTTTCTGGAATTGCAGGATGCAGATGTTTTCTGAATACGTTAAAAAATATCGTAAAGTAAAATTTGACATTTAACGAACAATAGAGACGATATAGCTTGACAAGAATGCTCATTTAGAATTTTAATCGCGTCGAAAATCTATCGAATTCTAGGCATCACAACGCGCAGCCCGTTCTAGCTAAAGTTGTAAAGGTTATGTCACCAGTTCGTGTCGTAGCAAAATAGCGAAGTGACGCGTAGACGTACTAAAAAGAGGGAGTGTTAAAGAAGAAATAAAACAAAAAGAAAACAGGCTATCGTCATTCATCGAGGATCATGCGTCAGAGCATTAGCACGCTAGAGATATAATAACGTCGAACGTCCAATACCTGTATGAAGGTATAAGCCATAATCCGAGTGTCGAGACGGAGACCAATCCTTAAAAACACGTTTGCACAGGGAAGAGTTTCGAACATAAAGTGAGAGTGAGCAAACAAAACGAAATATCAATTTAAAGCACAGGAAAATATGACGGCCGCACGAATAACGTCAATCGGGATGCGCGCGCAGACGCTGGCGGCGATTTAAACGAGAAAGCCCAACGTTGAAGTGACGCAAAGTTGGCTGCGACAGGAAAAAAAACAAAATGCCAATATTCCCAATGACGCACAAGAAATTTCATTTTGAGTACTGCTAAATATTTGACGCTTCTAATTAATATTTTTATTTAATATACTTTTTGTTCAACGCGATTCTAACTGCGCATGCGCGCGCTACCAGCTTCTCCATGATACAAACGCGTATCGCTGGTATCGATTAATAAACATGCCTGTGGTTCCTTTACGCAATTCGATCTGCCCGTTACGTCATTCTAGTTATCGACTAAGGATCTCGAGTTCCCGTCGCACCAGTGCCTTCCACTACCGTGATTCCAGCCGATTGCGATTGATCGATGAACAAGGAACGAGAATGACTTGCAATTGGTACCAAAACAATGCAGTATCCTGCTACGCCTTTTGCATCACATTGTAGGTTACACGCACTACGTTATAAACGGTTATTATCTCACAAGCACTGTCAATCCTTGCTACTGTATTAATGTAATTTTAAAACACGAGCAGCTGCCTACACAGGGACTGAAAATGGCCAAAGATATTCAAACGCATAAAGGAGACACGTCCAGACACCACGTGATTCAAAGTAACGAATGAATCCTAAAGGATGACTAAAAAATAAAAGTAAGCCATACCGATAAATCATTAAATATTATTTTATGCCTATATTTATCTGCAACCAACCACTGTTTCTTTCAGAATAACAAGTCATCAAGATATCTGACAATTCAGGAAATGGTATTCTCCCGGATATACAGACAGTGAGTTTAACCAGAATCATATATACGAACCGATATAGACCTATATTGATTGTATAAAATACGATTACGTCTAGAGTCCCGTTTACGTTCGATGCATGGAAACGTAGGACTAGCACGGTGCATTGCGTATTTCAGTAGGCAGTAACAGCAACAACACCAGTGGCAGTCTAGGAGTCGACAGACCAAAGAGTGTAGCAATCCGAGTGGAGTTTTTCCCCATTCTATGAAGCAACGAGCTACCAGGTCCCAACCTACAGTTACCTGCTACCTTAATGACTCCAAGTAATACCCACGTGGTATTCTCGCATAATTCCAGCGCATCGTCTATCCTATCTGGTGATGATTGAAAACTTGGTGGAAAATATTATAGGTTATGTTACCACCGAGAGAGCTCGTCGCAGGAGACATCTGGTGGCAGGTACGTAAGGTATATCAAGGACGTTCATCCTCTTAGAGGTCAATCTCTTATGCACAGGTATCTTACGAGGATGATTATCCACACGAAAAGCAGTCACGAGGTTGGACCGTGACGAGTTTACGTCAGGATACACAGAAGAAACCAAAGGCTCCCGGCCGTTAAATCGCACAATGAATAAATCATATCGACTCGAACCAGGAAGCCCGGTCGAGACCGAAATCGGAGGTTGCGATCTGGTGAGATCGAAGATCTGAATACCAGATTACACGGCACACGAGCACTACTTGTTATTATGAATGATGGTGGTGTGCCACGCAATATACATGTGTGTGTGTATATATATGTACATATTATACATATGGTAGGTGCTCATGACAGAAGCACAGTCTGTTCCTTATATTAATATTTTTCTCTGTGTGCATATATATGTATATATATATATAGCTATAGATCACATACCCATGAGTACAGATATCCAGATACTTAGAGGACAGGGACGTCCATTAAAATAATAACGACGCCCGCGCCAAGATCGACGCTTGGTTCTTTCGGTATAACACGAGTCTGCTAAGACTCGTTCCGTCATGTTTTGTGCCTGGTTACGAACTCACCGCAGGACACTTACGAATGTTAGAGCAGCACAAAGGATTTTTTTCTTGCTGTCAGACTCGAACGCGACTACGTAGATCGGCGGGCGCCTTTCATGGAAGCAATTGGTGATCCAACGTATAGGATAGGTGAGATCGATTGTTCTCTCTCTGCGACTCTATTTTTATATCTCCTTGCCTGTTTCGGCTGCTATTTATCTTTTTCTTTTGCGGTAAGACTCGAGTGACTTTTTATTTAAAAATCGATTTCAGGATCGATCAAGAGAACTCTAGGTACGGCCGAACCCAGCCTACTTGGACGATCTTGATCTTGATACTCGGAGTGAATCACCGAAGGATAAAATAATAGAGCAAACGGATACGACGGGACAGCTGTGTCTTGCGTAAAAGATTTTAAAGTAAAGCGCCAGTGCGCGAGCCGATAGAGAAGAGATGTGCAAGGAGCATGAATAAAAGTGACCTGCGGTAACGGAAGGCGAGGAAATGGAGGACGATTTACGGCTCTCCAGGTAGCTGAAAGTCGTCATCAGCGAACCGTAGCGAGGAACACCCGACAGGCAATTCCACGCTGCGAAAATCGCCCCAGGAGTGTACCTTGCTCATATGTGCCTATATACACACATGTGCAATACATACAAACTATACCTGTTACATGAGTTAAGGTAGTTTCATCGGTCCATCGCACGGATGAACACGCGTCTCACAGTGGTTCAAGATTCCTCCCGATATCCATCTTTGGTCCAGACATTGGCATTGGTGTATCGATATACAGGGTGGATCGTACGTGGGTCCTGTCCGCGTTGATGCACCCTGACATGCATAAAATCCGGTACGCGGGGGTGTGAGAGCGATCCCGGATGCACCGGCAAACTCTTGTTCGAACTCGCATTATATTCGCCACATGTTGCGCCGACATAAAGCATCCTCCACACCGACGTGCTTGGCAGCGCGATACTTGTAATGGTGAGGGACGTACGTATGTATTAGCGAGAATCGCGCCGAGGGAGGACAGAGCTGAAAGAATATTGTGCGCAGGGAGAGAGAGAGAGAGAGAGAGAGAGAGAGAGTGAGCGACGAGGGGAAGGGCGGCAGAGAGGGAGAGACTGCGAGAGCAGGAGAGTCGAAGAGCGAAAGAACGAAGCCCACGCATGACTGGTCGTCTAGACTTGTACTCTAAGAAAAGGGCGGACCTTTATTTTTTCTTAAATAATCTTGCGTACATGCTGGTTCGTCTCTTGAGGAACCGTGCGAGGAAGGATCTCGTTTATTGAACTGTTATCAATAGATATACTTATAGCTTTAAAAAAGGGCAATGAATATATTTGATACGCAGTTCACGGTTGTGCAGAGGATATTAGTATAAACATAGTATATACGATACGTACAGGAAATACGTAACACTGAAATTTAATGCACAGGCGAGATGAAGCTGAGAATTTTGTTTTCTCTAGTACTTTTACATGGCAGTGATTTTGAGTTAGAGAAAACTGAAACGTTATTTTTTGACCTGCGAAATTCATTAAAATCCAACCGATGAGTATCTGCTTGATTAACGAGTGTGTCGAATGTTTTTAAAATAATCATTGATCACGATAAGTTCCTTATGGAAGCATAGTAGGCGGTATAAGATTTATACACTATGCATACGTGGATACACACGTGCTTTAATAGATGGATTAAAGAATTTGAATTCTTCAGTGTTCGGAATAATCGATGAGTCGAATCATCGATGCTTAGAGGAAGTGAAGGAATCGAAGGGGGGAAAAAGGGGGGCGGGAGGGAAAGAGGCAATTACGCCCAGACGGGATTTGCTTGTTCACCAGGATGCCTAACTGCCGGAATGTATATACGTAGCTACGTGGCGTGGTTGGTTGCGTGCGTGCGTTCGATTTATCAAAGTCGATTTGCCGATGCGTGACGTCATCCTGATAACAGTTTTCCTGGCACGTTGATTACGTATTTTTATTTGGTCGTGCTGTTATCGTCCTATCGGCCATTTCCGCTCTTGCGCTTAACGGACGTTAATTCCGACTTGAATTATAAATACTGGGCCTTTGATCTCTCTTGCGATTAATATCGTCATCCCCGGTTTACCTCGTTGATCGGTATTTAGAAAAAAAAATGATCGTAAATACATTTCAGAGAATCGTTATGAGCTTATCTCGTGCATTCGGAATACGTAAGACGCTTTAATAGAAATAGCGATTGAAATTTTGTAATTGTTTACGTACGAGTTTCATTGGCGTCGATCAATTTTATCAAGTATCTCGTGCATGTACAGTCAGCCCGAGTATCTTTAGTCGCTTCGACAAGCAGATGAAATGGTTGCCAGGGAATAATGGCGGCGGATGATTTAACGAGAGGGAAAATGTTAATTAACCTGAAGGTTTAATATCCTGTGCCTTTTCTTCCACGTCTCGTGGCAATATAAATTAATTGCCCTATTCCCGTTCGCGGGGATCCGAAAGGTGAGGAAGAGGAACTAGTAGATAAAGGAAGGTACTCGGTGGATGGTCTGAGAAGCAAATGGAAGGCGGTCTTGGGTCAGAGTTCATCTTGAGGCACGTAGAAAAAGAATCTTGGCGAATACGTGAGGCGGCTCGCGCGATGCACCAGGGTTACGGGAAGTTGATGAAGCCGCAGGAACGTATCTGCGTTTCCTTCGTCATGAGGAAGCCGGTGTGATTGTTGGGTGTCTAGAGAAATCATGAAAAACTATTAAAGTTCATTCCTGGCTGGCTACGATCCCGGACGAAGAAGATGGCGGTCGCGAAGGAAGAGAGCTGAATATTTTTTTTTAAGTATGCTTAATGACAATAAGATGCTTCCCGGATGTTTTTCAAGACTCAAAATTATTATATCGATATAGATAATTAAGTCTGAACACGAAACTATGAGAATTTTTTAGGTTAGGTTATATCACATTTGCCCGGATTTACCTGACGAACGATGCGGATGAGTATAGAGCAGGTTTCGGCTCTCGTTGAAAATCATGATTTTCGAGAAGACTAAAAGGAATGAAGGCCAGGACCCTCCGCAGAGGCCCGTCACGTTTTCGTGTGGGACCCATACAGGGCCTCCTGACCCACGGCACCTTAGTCAGACCCAACAATATACCTTATCCGACTTCGTTATCCCAGAAGAGCCGGATACAGACTGAAGATCCGTTTATTTCAAGAATCACAAAGCCACCAAAAAAGATCACACGCTCAAAATCTGTCTTTAAAAAAAATTCCAAAATCAATTGATAACATCGTAAAAATTATTAATATGCAACAAAGTCTCTACCTATGAGCCTAAAAGAGATTAAATTCTTTTTCTATACCTCAACAATCGATTGACCGATCTGTCCATTTCTACGAATATAAAGCGTCACTTCCGCTTCTGCGCAGCACCAGTTGCGCAGTGGTATCCGCGTATGACATAACCAAGCTTTATATTGGAAGTTCACAAACCACGTTTTCTCCGCTATGCACTATCAACCGGCTATCAGGATAGCACGTCGACCTTACACTTCTCTTAGTATATTCCACAGCCACTTCAGAATTCACCATACTAAGAGACTATCTTGACTCGTCATCTGCGATCTCACTGTGTATTACGGTGAAACGCAACGATGCGCAATTACCGTAGGCGTAGGCCAACGCCATGCGGCATGCTCGAGCGATCTCCAGCTACCTGAGTAGCAGATTAGTTTTGCAACAAGTAGAACAGGTAGAACTGGAGCACGCAATGCCGACCATTAACACGCCTACGTCCAAAGTCGTAGTCGGCATTGTCGTCGGGTAACCCGTGTCACCGTAATAACGTCACAATAAAAATTCGTAAGATCCACAAGACACTCTTTCACGTGGAATAGTAGCCTGAAAAGTAAAGAAAAAGAAATAATAATTTAAAAAATCAAGCTACCACGTACAGTCTTAACACAAATAAATTTCAATGGTATCTATTACGAATAATGAAATTTTAATAAACGTCCACTTACGAGCCTAAATCAATCGTTTGGATTGAGATACCGGTATCTCGTTACGTAACAGGCGGATGCGCCAGGTAGAAAGGTCATAGCTTTATATATATAATGTTAAAATCCTTTACGAGTGATTAAAATCCTTCACCTACCTAAGATCCGTTTACCAATTTCGATATCGTTGAACTCCAGTAATTAGCCATCGGTTGGCCATTGCATAGCGATTAATCGATTAGCTAACCTGGACGTTGGTCGACGTGAACTGAGCAGTGTGTATATTACCATTTAAATTGAAGGTGTATGCAAGGATGAGATTGAGAAGTGAAATCTGAGTGAAGTCTGTAACTGAGTAATGTATAAATATGCTACGTGTACCTGGCATACGTATATAGACGTCACTCAGTTATTTTTTCGAACGTAGCGGTGCCACGCTTCCTCTCCTGACGTCTTATGTCCCTCTTTATACCGGATAATGGAATAGGATCTTCATCGGGAAGAAGGTTACGTGTTCATTCGGTCTTCCTTTAAATTTATCGCGACCGGTCACGTCACACGTAGTCTGATAATCGCGAGCGGCCTCGTCAAAGAGAAGTTCGTATCTCGCGGCGGGCATCTTCCTTCCCTGCGCCAGCCTTTATATCTCTCGGACTCTTTCTTTTTTTTCTTTTCTTATTCCTTTACGCTTACTTGTGTTCTGTCTTATGCCCTTGCCATTTCTTCCTACGAGATGCTACTTCTTGGCAGGTACAGTGGCCGCGGCGTTTTGTACTGGGCTTGCAGTCTGATTTATTCCGCGGAGCTGTCAACGTTGAGGACATTTGAGGTTATAGACAATGTAGGGAACTAAATGTACTCTTTGGTATAATGCGTGCATTCATCGTATGTAGATTGAAAATGGAAGTTTTACCTTACGGCTCGTGAGATATCGTCGGTTTGTTGTTGGACAGAGTGCCGATTTAACGGTTCACTTGTTAGATAGAGACTGGGTGATCTATTGTTGCTCGACACGATAGTTCACTAAAAGATTCGAGCGGCATTGTCGTCGTTGTTTATGGTGTGTCGCGCAGAATTCCCGCTGCGTGGCGCCACCAGAGTTTTTTAAACGATTAAAGGAAAACGGCCAATCGGCTGGATGTATGATAAATCAGTGTATTATTGTTGAATTCAATGGAATATGAAATCCCATTAAAATGTCTAAATTGATAAAGGATGGATTGTTAATTGACAGTGAAGAATGGCAACGCCACTTTTTTTGGTATTAATTGTAAAAAAAAAACGTATGAATATGTCATCGAATATCTTTAAATGCTTGTTTACAAAATAAGATTTGTAAAAGATGGCAGATTTGAGTCAGACTAGACGCTTTTTTTCCCGCAAGATACACCGGCACTCTGCTGTTTCAGGTTTTTAGGTTAGAGAAGGTTCAAGCTGCATCCTAGTGGAGCACCAAAGGTGGGGTCTTGCTTCTTGGCTCCTTAGTACTTTCACCGTTGTTCAAGCCGTCTGGCCGGTAGCTTGGGTGTGCTCGCCGAGGGAATTTATGAAAATAAAAAGACTCCGCTTGAAGAAAAAGGACGTGGATCAAGAGGATTTCCGGGAGGTAAGTTCTCTGACCTACACTCTCTCTCTGGCTATACCTCTTTCTCGTTCTCCCTCCTTGTCTGCCTCATAGCCAAGAAAAGAATCCAAGCAAACATCACTTGACCACGCTCTTTAAATATTTAACCAAGGATCATCGACACCTTGAGAAACTATGACATCCTTAATCTTGTCACGAAAATCCTCCGACAAAACCTCAATCAGAAATCCTCTTCAGTCTACACTAGGGGACAAGGAAAAAAAAGTGATTCCCAAATCAAACTGGTAAAAATCATAATCTCAGAAGGTAATAAATTTTTTATATTTATCTTTTGATTATCCATTCCTCTCCCCACAAGTGCACCCAGTTAAAACACCAAATTGTAACACCTACCGTATACCTAAATAGAGAGAGAAAAAGTCAGAGGCCTAAACGACTTTCTCTCTCTTCACCCAACACAATTATAAATCAAAGAGAAGAGAAGCAGCACGCGTGTAGGCAGAGAATATCTCGATTGACAATATCCTTGATTTTGACCCAGAGCCCGGAGCCTGGAGTGCATCCGGTGAAAGATACTCACGACGTCGACCTAACTCGTTTACCTACACGCACGTGCCACCTACCAACCATATATGCATAAGAGCCAAGTCATACCAACACGGTATGGTACAGGACTACCGGTTGATTCAAAACTCCCCGTACCTCTATGTATAATACCAATCGATTGATTTTATCGCTCGACCCACGTTCGAAGATTCTTTTCACAAGCATCTATAGTCAGACTCACGATCTTCTGGTAGCTATGTTATATCCGAGTATATAGCATCCTGCACGCCCACTTCGCCACGAAGCATCCTCTCTCTCTCTCTCTCTCTCTCTCTGTCTCTGTCTCTCTTTCTCTCCCTCCTTCCATCTCGTGAGATGCCTGAGCTACGGCCTCTTGCTTCGTGGAATCGGACCTCGTGGAAAAGTAAGAAAAGCAAGAATCAATCAATGCTACCGGTCAGTGGGTGCTGCTGCTGGTTTTCTCTCTCTCTTGCACGCTTAAGGTACCCTTCACACCGAGAATACTATAGCATCCTGTACCAAAGTATACCACTTCTCTTTCTAGTGCGCTTACAGCTTCCGTATATAGTATACTAATCAATTTTATCTTTATACTAAATCTGTATTATATTTTTATATGTATGATCTCTGTAGTTCTCTATATAGCAAGTGTCCCGTATATCCTTAAATGTTTAGAAAAATATTAGGACTTTATAATTATACATATAGTGTTTTATGTATGACAGATCACTAAGTATATCTTGACTGCTTACTATATACAAAAGACCTGATATGCCATTGTCTTATGAATATTCTGTGCGAGACTTTACTGACTGTATTGTCATACCGTAACTATATCTATGGACATCGTGTCTTGTCACACGAAATACAAAAGCGTCAGGACAAATTGGCATTGTCGAGCGGCTGCATCGACGCTAATTACAGTATGGATGTCGTAGTCATATGTTTAAGCGTTGCTGATGCAAATTCGTCAGACGTGAGATCACGATCCTGTCTTGCCATATTTGAAGGGAAAGATCGTCTCTGGACCACAGCCAGTTCAGTAGCCGTCGATTGCTATAATCAAGCATATATGAAATAAGATATATAAGGATACGTAATATATGTATACGATATGCCTAATCCAGTGTCCAGTCAAATTTAAGCCATAAACGGTTTATCAATGTACCAACTGCCATTAATAAAACGACTGAAGAAGCTACAGAAAAAAAAGTTTATTTTAATATCTCTTAATATTTATCAGTCAAGAATTCGAAATGGCGCTAAGAAGTCATTTAGCAAAAGACGTCGTATTTCAATTCATTCATGAGACAAGACGTGGTATACTGGATGATCCAGGTAAATATATTCACGGTAAATAACGTACCTCTGATTTGTGATTATTTTCAACCTGGTCATCCGGTATATTGTCTTACTGCAAATTGTATTGTTTCAGGGTAGCTCGGAGTGCTTTAAAATACTCAAAGTTCCAAATCTACGGGACGCCCACGGGACGAAGTTTGTGTGGATAAGAATAAAAGAGGGGGAAAAAAATAATACCAAAAAGGATCCCCCACACCGACAGTTTCTTCTAGAGTACCGTCCTGACTGTAGAGTCACGAGGGTTGGCACGTCAGGGAACATTCAAGCCTTTAAATATAGTCGCTGATATTTCGAGACTGGCTAGAATAATCTTGAAAACAAGCCCACGCGTGGAACGCATCACGAAAATACCAAGATGGCCTCCCACGTTTTAACCACGTCGTATACGATGTCCACGTGGCGATTGTAATTGTATTTATGGTATGTGTAAATCTCACGGATAATTATCTGCAAGAAAGAAAGGAGGTATATATATACATAGACGTTAAAGAAACAATTATGAACGTTGCATAAAGTTTTCCCACAACAGCGAGAAAAACCTTCGTAACGTCGTTTAAGAATCAATTGCCCATGAAAATTGTCGTTGCGGGATATATACTGTTTGAGAATTTTTTTTTCAATAGCGAGACGATGTAAACGGCTTCGTCGAGGAACTAAGACTCCCGGATCCTCATTGAAAGCCGTCGTCGACGTGCCGTTCATAAATATCGATGTGGACGCGCCACGAGTACTGCACGAAAGGCTTGAAACTTTCCTACAGGATGAAACGAACTGCTGCTTGAGTGCGGTTTCACTGGCACGTGTCGCCATTTTGTCATTTTCACATTCCGATCACGTATTATTGTACGTACGTGTATACCTACACAACAGAGACATTGTTTTTCTTGTGGACTTATGTGAAAATGCGAAATTGACTTTAGGTTAGGAATACCGTATACGTTTTCTGCCTCTTTCTTCTTTTCTTCTCGTGCACTCTCGTCCGGTTTGGAATTGTTTGACGTTTCGTTGTGCCACGGTGTTACTTTGCTTATTGTTTTATCAAAGTTACGATGCCGACCTTTTCTATGATACTTATATATGCCGACAGATATCGGCGTGCACCCAGCCGTAGGGGTATAACGATGACAAATGACTGCTGCTAAAGGCAATTCACAACGAGCGAGGACAATGCGATACGAAACACGGTGCACGCGATAAATGCAGCCGATATGAGAAACGGTAGGGCAACATACGACGTACTTATGCTAATGCTTAAGCCAGTTACACATTCGAGATTACGATTGTACGACAAGGCCTGCTTTACACTTTCAACAATATTTTCAGAGACTTGGAGATAGTGGATTAGAGATTTTTTGAAAATTCTTAAGGCTCTTAAACTTTTTGGTGTTTACAAAGTCTCGAGAAGAGTCGACGTAAACGGTGATCTACATCCAGAAATGATTTCATTCGCTGAGATCACTGATCCGAGAGATTGATCTCACTTCGATCACTGCTTCCTGCTCCCTCTCGAAACTACAGTCAATCCGGACCTGACGTCATCCCCCGTGCATAAGTCGATAGCGACATCGAAACCACACCCTGAGCGGGACATGTGTGTATTTATTGATTGGCTAATCGATCGAGAGTCGCACGACCTCGTGCTAGAATGGCTCGGGGTGGTTAATCGACATTTTAACTCCTGACGTCATATCCCATTCGGCTGATCCTTGGGAAAAGGATAATGCACATTTTTTCAATGTCTCGAGTAAACCAAATTTCACAAAACAAAAAACTACAAGTTATGGAATTCCCATAGATCCTCGTTCGACATTTCAAGCGCGCGAATCTGTAATTTGGATTTTATAAGAATCAAATATCACAAACTACTCTGCAAAAATGTTTGGTCAAAAAAGATCGTACACTAATTTTCAGCATGGATCGGAATGCGTTCTCAAAATTTTACCAAATTTCTTCCCCAGATACTTACATAAGTATGTCAAGCTTTTGGAGACCATTGGAAATTATTTCCACGTGTATTCATATACATACGTATGTATGTATATATTTTTTAACAAGAATACCAAATTCCTGTATGGTTCCGTACGCTTTTCGTGGTCCATGAGAATTCGAAAGTAGCTACAGGAGTGTTAGTGCGGAATCTGTGAAGGCCGACTTCTCTGACCAATCAAGAGACGGCCTACGCACTGTAGGACAAGTCCCCATTCAGCTTTACCTGCGCCAGGGCCGTATAAATAAGGGTGTTAGTCAATTGAGTGTTATTAAATCATATATCTTTTTCTTCATTCCCCTCATACTCGGTATCGCTATAACACAGAAACGTATCAGGTATACTGATAAATGATGCAAGAGTTAAACATATGTAGAAAAAAATTATTATCAGTGGCGATAAGAGAAGTATGGAAAGAAAAATATCGATCAATGAAATCGAAATTTTCATTTCCAGTATTATCTGTAATCGATCCGGCCAAACCGCAGGGTCGATATACGATCGATCGAGATTGATTCCGGCGGCGCATGGTTACGGACGTGGCGAACGCTCGATTATTGCAAATTAGTGCAATCACGCGCCGGTGCAAAGAACGATTTCACTTACGGCCATGCACCTCATTCTACCTCTGCACTTAGTCGACATGAATTATGTTAATATTTATGTACCGACCACAGATTTATGCTTTTTACCCCCATCACGCAGTACGTGAACAACACACGTACGTTGTACACTGCATTGCAAAAGTTAATTCAACTTCACTCATAAATTAAACTGTCCTCTAAATTACTGTCTGATTAATCTACCGTCGATAATAATTTTCATATAAAGTTCACACTCATTGAGCATACAATATTCAATAATTAATAGCACCTATACATATTTGCTTGGGACTGCGTTGTGCAATTGTAATGTCAAAATTAATTTAATCAATAAGAACTGACATCGCCAGAGTATTAAAAGATTTAATGACTTTCTATCAGCATTGTATCCATATATGTTGGAAGATATTAGATAAACAGAAAAGACACACAGAAAGAAGAAAAAGCAAGAGACTAAACAAGAAAAAGAATTCGCAACAGACACTGCGTATGGCAATCTAAGCAATTGCAAATCCTTATGCAGTGCGCCATGATAAACCATTAGAAATCTATTAGAATTATCCTCAACTTGGAATGTATCCTTTAAGAAATTCACTTTCCCACTGAAAATAACTGTAGACACCCAACAAACAGTAAAGTTGAAAAAGATGTATCGGTTCAGGCAAACCATACAGAGAATAAAAATTGTAGACCGGTATATTCAGTCATGGTATCCAGAATATTAATAAAGTAATAATTTCTTGTCAAATGTCATGGATCCCGGATGTTCATGAATCGCGTTAGACACCCAAGCAAGTTCCTTCTAATGCATACGAACACTTGTGTTTCACCCTGCGAACAGGTATTAGAATGCACAACAAACAAAAGAAGAAGAAAAGTATTCAAGATCCATGGAAAAATTCCACGTACCATATAATAAGCTCGTGATGAGGTCTTGTATTTCTCACTAATTAATCCTGAGCAAGAAAATAGGTATGACTACTAGGTTAGGTTAGGTTATCACCAGAAAAGATCAAAATGTTGACGGAATGATAATAACGATCAACCAGAGAATGGCTACGATTCCAGCAACAGCGATTATATAAAGTTTCGCTTAACCCATTTCCACGTGTTTGATGATTGACAGCGAACAATCTACAATTCCCACAGCGCGACGCGCGTCAGTCATTAGTGTTCTGCAACCACATGTAAAGTAAGAGGGATGATTCCTTGACCCAAGGTCGTATATATCACATATGCACCACTTCAATACCGACCTCATGCAATCACACAGATCTTATCCAATGAGCGATGATCGATTTAACAATAAGGTCGCCTAACGATCCTTGTCGCCATTTACCAGCCGGTATACCTCGATATGGAGTCCGAACGGTTCTGCTTTCAGGGTGGCTACCTTTTCTATCGAAACGTGACCTTAGGTTACGCATACTCGTTATGGTAGTCGCCGATAACACCGTATTAGTCTAGCGCACACGCCATTGCCTTTTACAGATACAGCCAGCCAGTACCTTTTACGATTTCTCACTCGTTTATATATTCTGATCAATATCCACCCATGAGCTTTCATTTTGAAATGGATCAGATGTTCAATTCGATTGCACCCAAGATTCCAGAAATACGTGGAAACAAATTCATCTGCGATTCAATGTTGAAAGCAGTCTTACAGTTATGTCTCAAAATTGATTTCTGCGCATCATTGGCGATGCCAATTGACAATAATGAGACTTCTGATTCTCATGGAAATACTTGAGTCACAGTGAGTCCTGCGTAATCTATCATGGCGTTGTAGAGCTGCTCTTTTGTGCACTTACAAGCGGTCAATGTGTACCGAGCCGAGTACAATTTGTAAGGCATTGTGTCGAGTAACGCAGAGTCACACGCCGGGTTCGGCGACCTATGCCACGGCAGGTTGTGACTTCGGACTCCGATGCTTACACCTAGGATATATACATATATATATGTGTGTGTTGGAGCGTACGTATAATACAGTAGAGAATAATGCTACGTCGGCGTACGTAGATACAAGGATACGTGTTAGGAAAGAAAACGATAGGATAAAAAAGAAAAAGGCTTAAATTGCGGTTCGATTATTTGAAACGTGTTCCTAGGCATTAATTACGTAGCCAATTAACAACGTCGTTGTAATGACCTAACTCGTGGTTTGGCGACTGTCTATTTTTGGCACGTGCGAATTTAAATTTCTTTACGGTCCATCTAAACGTTAGTGACGTCTATTAATAGTATGCCTGACTCTGGCTTGCCCTGTGCGAAGCACATCAGTGAATCAGGATAAATTAATTGCCAATAAAATACAATATGCATGATTTTATGGAAATGGCGGGAATCTCATGGAATTCAAATTTCATTAGATTCATTGACGCGTTTGAAGCTGCTATCTGAATTTTGTAATAATTTAACGATTATTCAGGCTCTACGTAATAATCGTTGTTATTTTATAGAAATTAAATGGACGCTCCAACTTCTGTTGCTGCGTTTGATCTGAGTGACCCTGTATAACATAAGCAGAGACTGTAAAGATATAAATTGGAGTTCGTTCGAAATTAATTTTTGTTTTATTAAAAAAAAAAGCCAGGAAAAATTAATAATAAAGCTGGAATCGTATGGGATATCCCGATAAAACTACATTGCCGCCCTCGATGTGGTCTTTTATAAATACATATAAAGGTACATGTAATTATAGGCGTATACGGTTCTAATTACGTCGCGTGTATACAGAACACGGTATGTATACGGAGTGTAAGAGATACGTATACGCACGAGAATATATATAATAAAGCAGTATACGAGGATAGATGTAACCGGCGAACGTAATGAATACAAATATAGACGGGAATATAATTAACGAATGCCGAGACTGCGCGTCTGAATTAAAGCATGATTAAAAGCAGCATTAAGGCGAGCCCGCACATGCTTCCTACCGGCGATCGTCTTTGCTTAACGCTTAATACGGCATCCACGAGCTCGTTAGAGAGACCGTCGAGGAATAATTTCGTACAATTTGGTAAATCGAGTGAAACTCATTATCGGCGGCAGATTTGAATTTCGTTAAATTCGCTTAAGACAGTCGCAAACCTAAGGAACGACCTCTCCTCCTACATCCTTATTTTCAATGCGTCCCTCTACGCTGTAAAAGTAAAGACAAATTGTCAGACATTGTACAAATTTAGCAATGGCGAAATATACACAAAAAAAAAAGTACTTTGACATTTCGAAGTCACGTTAAATCCAAATTCGTATGTGACAAAACCGGAACTCCTCGATTTACAAATTCTTCAATAAATTCGTCAGGGTCCTGACCTTTACTTGACTGGATTCATTCACAAGAGTCCACGTGCGGTCGACGTCCGTTATATCAAACGTGAAATCGGCATCGATTAACATTTTGTATTAACATTCCGTTCGATCGTAGGAGCCCGGCTGTCTAGAGATATAAATTGCTAGATGTTCCAAGTATCGATTTCTTTTTTTTTCCTTTTATCCCTCTCTCTCACTCTATACTTTTTCTCTCTCAATTTTGCATCTTCGAGTGATACGCTGTTGAATATTTATAGGCTCCTCTCTGATGTTTTAACGTCTTCCTTCGTTATTACTCGTCATTAGCCTGTATTAGCCTTCTCGAGGCATAATTCGAATGACCATATTCGCTCATACAATCACTTCCACGTTCTCACGAGAATTTTCGTCATACGATTTTATGCATAATCTTTCTTTTTCTTTCCCCTCAAGCTATGTACATTATATTTCTACGACGGACGTCGTATACATTCTCTAATATGTACTGTCCACCAATTACTTATCGACGACGCGTAGATACCACCTGCTAATAACTACGGTTCATCCTCGAGACGTCCTCTAACGTCCACGCTAACTAGAGAAACGTCCTATCGATTTTTCACCGAGCCACCACCACTGATAATATCCGCTTGCATAATGTAAGACTACAATAAAATCACCATTGTGAACTCACAGGATCTTAATTAACCTTAAAAAAAAAGGTTAGGTCAAATCTCGATTTGAAAAAAAAAAACCGGTGTCACAATTACTAAAAGAAAGAATAAAGGGTGATGCAAGAAATAATTTTGAAAAAATATCAAGCAACGGAGGTACGTGAAAACAAGAAACGAACTAACGTGTACAAGATGGACGAATGAAAACGTAGAATGGCATCAGAAACGGGATATCGAAATCAAATTTCGAATGTAAATGAATAAACATGAAAATCCCATCCTTGTATCCTTCCACTCCAACTGGATCACGTATTAATCATCTAGCAAGATCACTAATTGGACCCGCGGCGATGATTTCCTAACGCTGATCCCAACACTGTGGGAAGCTCACGGGCTAGTTTCGGCAGGTGTGTAACAAATGGACTCGCATGATCTCTGAAAGCACATCTCGGTGTAAGTGTACATATACAACAGCAAGATACAGTTCGAATAGTATCACACGGTATACAGAGTGGATTGTACAAACAAGCGGAATAACGAACCTTACGTGATGCTCCTGAGCCTCATCCAGAAGAGGATCCTGGTGGACGAGGTCACGTAGAACGTGGGCACAGTTTAAAAGGCAGTTGGGTACGTATGACTTAAAGGCGCAAACAAGAGGCACGATAATCTCACAAAGAATCTAAGGATCAAGCAAGGATCTATATACACACAAGAAACCCGGACTCGAGGCACTCGTCGAAATTATGCAATGTGTAAATGTCAATGACAATCGCGCAATAATTATATCTGACTATGCACCGGAGATTCGAAATTCCATCATCAACTAATAATTAGTTAATTTGGGAATTCCCTGGAATGAATAATTATATATATATATATATATATAATCCTTCTATCAGTCATTATTTAGCAATTAATTCGTTTTACCTCTTCAAGCCATGACATAAGTATGTTAACCTTCGTACACCTTTTTTGATTCTCACGTAGGGAAAGTATCCTAGGAATCATCTATGATCAACCTCCATTGATTTTGGGACAACAGCCATGTAACCTGGTAAAGATACGATAGGTAAAGTGATAGTACAAGTGGGATCTAAAGTATAAGCTACCGGTGCTACTGTGCTAACAATAAGCCAGGTAAGCTATCAAAGGAAACTACCCTGCTGATGCTGAACAAGAAACGACTTCTTCAGTGGCAGTGTAATACTACTACTAGTGCTACTACTATGCAGTAATAGTATTTATACACAACTATTGATACTACTACACTGCTACTAGTATCCGTGACGAGTTAAACTCGGTCGGTAGGCAACCCCTCTAACTCACAAGGACTCCACCAGGTTTCCGAGGACGGTACCCTCAAGCGGTAATATCTTACAGCTACGTCTCACTTCAACGAGCCTGGGAGCGCTTGTAAATATAGCAGCGAGTGAATTAGCGTCCTTTCAATACTGGAACTCGTTCACGAGGACTTCTCTTGGGAGAGGATTCACACAGGTACATTTACATTGCCAAGGATATCAATAGTCAAGGACGTATTTATAAGCAGAAAAGGTCCAAGCAGGTAGAAAAGCAGTCTGCAATAGTTTACCTTATTGTTATGAAGTGTACAGGGCACGGAGTAACGAGGAATTAAAGATAGCCAGTGACAGTGTAATTCTTGAGTGCGTGCAGGTTAAAGGCAGCTTTGAGTTTTATACCGGGATAATTGCACGTCTCGTCGTCGCTCAACCCAGGTGCATGGAAACTCGAGAGCGGCACGACGAGTCGCGGTCGATTTTCGTATTTTACGATCCTGCCAGTCTAGACGATCTTTCTGCCAGACATTTAAAGATATATTTTAGCTTAGCCAGTTGATGGCCGACCTTCTGTGAAGAGACGTCGGATTTGAGTGTCTGCCCTTCGACCGTGCCCACCTTCGCGCCGCGTAGGACTTCGTAAGACATAAGTGAGGTTAGAAACGCATAAACGGGCAGTCTGGGAATTATCGCGCGAGTTTGTTCTTCATTTTAGGAGCATTAACTCGTGAGGTCTGGCCTGACATGTAATTTTTCCTAATAAGGAAATAAGGTCGAGAATTTTCAGTGGACGCTTGCTAAGGACCGTGGTCCCGACTAGTGACAACTATATTAAGAAAAACAAAAGTCGAGAATCTGGTAGAAGAGCTATGAGGTCTAAGACGTCTACTCCCAGGTTAAAAGACCGACAGAACACACTGTCACGTATCTTCCGGTTCGTAATGAAACCAGGGACGCAAAGCGGACGTCGATTCTAGAATCTTCCATTAAAGCATTTATCGGAAGACAAGTTCAATATTTAAGCGTCGCTCGAGGTTATATTTCCAACGTCACGCTCCCCGTGACACACATAAGTCTCCGGATCCTTTGTTTCCAGGTATACCTACTGGTATGTGTATATATGTATATTCACATACGTCACTATGAATTAAGAATTTCTTAGAATCCAACATGTTAACGTCAGTAACGTTATTTCCTTTGACCATGTGAAAACAACAAAAAATCTTTCAAAATTGACATCGCTCCAAGAGTATCTCTTAAATTTTCTTTCCTATTGTTTTCATTAACGTAACTTGAAGGTTCAGGTTAAAGCTTGGATCGAGTGCGCCCTACTTGTACGGCCCTGCGATTTCTCAATGGCTCTTCTGATGTCCCCGCGTTATAGCTTCTTTATGAATACTTACGCATTGAGTATATACATATATACACGGCCATTGTCGAGCACGCGCGGATGGAATACATTACGTTATGAATGAATCGGATTGGCCGACGTAGCTGAAAGTCGGGACAGGTACGTATGCGCGTATACGTAAGCAGTCAGAGGACTTTCTAGGAATTGCGTAAAAACTGCCATCCTAGGTGCGTAACTCGGCACCTACGCGACTACCAATTCCAACGTCCACTTGGAGTAGGACTCGAAGGAGGATAGTACCGGGTGTAATAAATATTCCTGAAAATAAATTAGTATGAATATGGTTCCTCCTTGAATTGTGTAAACCTTCCTCGTGGATTGTTCCACCTGTTAAGAATTATATGAGAATTTCTCCAGGCGAAAAGTCCAATTGGTGGAGAGTCGTGACAATTACAAATAAATAACGGACACAGTATGAATCCATTTGGACAACAATGGAGACAGTTTTGCTAATTCATGGTCGATTATCGCTAACTAATATCAAAGAACCAATTAATTGCATTGTAAAATGTGAATTGGAACCGACGGTACTGCAGTTCGGTTCGTAGCGGTCTGCAGGAGATTGCCATAAAAAAGATATTGAAAAAAAGCTTGGTAAGTCTGACAAAAAAATTATCATATCAAAAGGACCGGCGATCTGAAGAGATAGAAAAAAAAAGTGACTCCTGGTTCAGACATTGTTACCTTATTCGTCATTGTACGTGGACTTGATTAAGACGGTCACAATGGATCGAATTACAATGAATGATCGCGCAAAATTAATCAATACAGTCAGAAGGATTTTTCTGTGGGCGAAAACCAAAATTTTTTTTAGCAACGTGAGAATTAAGAACATTATCAAAAAAAATATTACCAGCATAGAATCAAGAAATCACATATGTAAATTCACTATTATAATCTTTATTCACTCGATTCGGAGTCCTCGTCCACCGCGTCAAAGGATGACACCCGTACCCCCCTAATCAGGATACTCACAATGGACGTATTATCCCCGTAGCAGACAAGGAGTCGCGCCTTAAGGACGATCGTCAGGCAAGGTGTATTTCCCCCTGCGAAGAGAGAGCCAGAAGCTTGTGCCACGTGAAGCGTGGAATTCTTCGACGGTTTCTTTTTACGCGGATTCGAACGCCTACCTGACCACAATCCTCGCGCAACCCACTTCACGCTTGGGATCAATTCCCCCGTTAAAAGGAACATTTGGAAATTACGGGGTAAATGGTTAACCGCTTGATCAACATTTTTGACTATTAAGATAAAGAATAATTTTGTCAATAAGAATATTTATGCTATATCCATGTGTACGCGTATGTATATATATACACATATTATTAGAATTGTACAAAAATTCACGATACCCATTGGGTAGCCTTAGGCTCCTGATGTTCTATGATATACACGGATCGTCGTTGAAAGAGGCGGGAATTTCAAAAGGAGTTTAACGAAGAAAGGAAAAAAGAAATAACTCAGAAATACCTGAGCAATAAAATAGTATGGACAGGATAGACGATCGTGATCGGGTAGGTTAATTGTTTGAGCAATTAAATCACGCAGTAAGCTCGGGGTCTGCTCGTGGTGTGTCAGTGAGTATATTCACACGTGTCCCAAGGCATTTGTTCGTGTCTCAAGGCGCATTCGTATTGTGTAAATAATCGACGACACGGAGTGTACACTGTAACGCGTGAGAGAGGAAGAGATATATATAGAGAAGCATATGGAGAGAGCGTTGGTACAGTCCCAACGCAAATAGGAGCCCTCGTGTTTACGTACAAGGTGCGGCTACAGCCTAATAACCCGAATGTAACCGGACACACGAAGGCAAGAAACACATATCGCGTGTGGGAGAGACTTAGCAGGGGAGTGAGACCATATGTAAAGTTGGGGAACGAGAGAGAGAGAGAGAGAGAGAGAGAGAGAGAGAAAGAGATAAAGAGATAGATGGCACGAGAGTGGACACGAGGAGAGGGGAGAAGCAAAACTACTAAATATTTAAAGACAAGTTGTACACGGGTGTGTGTCGTGAAAGACTTCGAATACGCGTGAAACGAACACGGGCCGCGACCGATTCGATTGGATCGGCTTGGACTGAGTACTGGAAAAGGTCCGGTTCGGATATTCCTGTTTAATTTCTTTTTCGTTCATCCTTTTCTTCAATGAATTTCTTTAGATTGTCTGTCTCTTGGTCTCCATGACAGTGTCTTGCCGGTGATTGAAGTAGCGTCCAGACGTCTAGGACGCTCGAGGGACCATAGTAAACAAAAGAAAAAAAAATAATATATATTATTTTCATTCGAAGCTAACGAATAAATGATAAGAATACATCTGGTGTATTTAATAGTAATTTATTAATATTTACCAAAATTCCCAAGAATTATTTTAATGCTCGAGGATATTGATTTTAAAATAGTATGCTGCTTGCTGCAAGATGAAGGAGGTCGATTGTCTTGGAATCTCTTGTTCTTACAGTCGGTTCGACTGCTCGCTCATTCGAGTAATTATCGTTTGGTTAGGCTATCTCGTGATCTGGGTTCACGAAGTGTCCCCTGTCCAGGGGTATGGCACTGCGGCGCCGCCGGATACCGGACTTAGAGCCGTGTGCCACTCGTGATTGCCATTTGTAAAAATGTAGCGGTTCGCCGGTATTGGTTAATGGGTATATAACTATACGTGAGTATAATGGATGAGAGGCAGCCCAGCCGTGCCAGATTCAGGTTTGTTGACACGGATCTCTTCGTCCTTAGTCCGGGTGGAAAGGCAGGAGAGCCACCTTACTTTGATCTTCGTTCTATTGGCCATTGGAACGTCTGTCAGTCAGTTCGAATGTCCATTTCTTAACTAAAATCCTTAAGGCCATCTTGTCCGTTTCGATATCTTGCAATTATGCAGGCCAGTTCAAACTTGTAGGATATTTTCAAACGTAGCCAATGATAACATAACCTAACCGTAATCTTGGGTGATAAATTGTATCCGACGGCACTAATAACGCATCCGACTGTGAAATACGTATTCTTAATTGGCCATCTGTATTAATAAGCCGTTTTACAATCTCAGCTGATATGCAGATTAGCATTACAGATGATACGGGTAACGCTGATCCATCCAAGATCAAGAAGGTTTATAATGTTAATGTGTATACACAAAAAAAAAAACACTTACCTGGACCCTGGCCGCAATTTCGAGTAAGGAATCGGTGAGCGGTTCCCCAGCCCCACTCCAACCACTGCATACTGACTCGGGGAAGACCTCCAGAGACACGAGGACTTCATTCTCGTTTCTGACGAGACAATCGGAGGACGTGATGTCTTCGTCCTCCTCTTCCTTATCTTTATCCTCTGGCTGCTCTCCCTTGTCATCCGCTCTTGCGGTCTCATTTTCCTGGGATAGGACCAGTCTCACGCCGAAGAGTCGGACTATCTTCTCGTTGCGATTTCTCAGGGCCGCGAGGCTTTTGCGATTAACGCGGACGCGCGGAGCCTCGCCCATTTCTCTGACATCGCATTCGGACGCGTTCTCGGCGCCTTCACTTGGTGAGCCGTTGCCACCTCTTTCTTCCTCCTTCTTCTCCTTGACGGCCTCCGCCTTCCTTCACTTGTTTCTCTCTACACCTTCTCTCTCTCTATCTACTCTTCGTCTTCCTGGTTTCCCTTTACCTATATTGCTTCATCTCTCCTTCCTCCAGGTGTAAGGATGTATGTAATACATTATCCTATGTTTGCTGCTTAGCCTAACTGCCACAGCGCGCCCCACCTGCAAAAAGAGGTTCCTCTTTTTGCACTTACACCAGCCTCGGGGTGACACTCACTGCACGGTAGCTCCGACACCCGTTCGCACTTTACTTGCTTGAGATTGAATTTTGCTGTTTCTTGAGAAACTACCTCGTGGCGACACACTTCGGATCCCAGGATTATTTTTCACTGCAGCACGCGACTCTCTGCGTTATCGATGGTATCTGCTTTTTGCGATTCTTGCACCACCTTTCAGTGAGATTATGAAGCTTGGTTGGGAATAGTGGTATACAGTTGGATTTTGATTTGGATCATCTGTTTCTGATTTTAGTTTTTAAACTTTACGACTGAATTTTAGGATTTTTTTGGATTTTTATCCTAGTATGAACTTAATGTTGTATGTTGATTTTGCACTCACAGAATGAGTATTAATAACTGTGTTTATTGTAAATTACTGGGTATATTTCGAAGAGACAACAAGAAATGAAGCACACAGATTTAGCTTAGATTTATGAGCTGTAAAACAGAACTTGTTTGTATCTTGATAACAGAATATTGTACATGTTTGAATAACTTTTGATATTTCTGTATCTTTAGTACTTGTTTATGTTTTAAGAATAGACAGTCATTGTCAATGTTTAGTAAAAGTAAATTGATTTACTATTAGTATTGAAAGTGTTCTATAAATATTTTGCAAGTATTTTATTCCAATGGGCACTTAAAGTAAATTAATTATAGTACAATGGTAATATGTATATCGTTCCTACTTAGGTCGTGATTTATTTTGTGGTTTGTTACCTTGATTGCCTCCACCACGACCTAATGGTGCAGGGCCTCTGCCACCTCCACGACCACCAAAGGCACCTGCATTGAAAAATTCAATGTTACTCTCATGCATTCTAATAATTATTGCAAATTGTTTTGTATCTCAATAAATTGTACCTCTTCCACCACCACGTCCACCTCTTTGATTTTGACCACCGCGACCCTTCATTTCTCCACGACCTCTTGATTTCATTTGTACATCTTCTTTGACCATGTCTATGACTTCGTCAGGTATTCGAAGGTATTTGATTGTGCTACCACGGATATAACACTCTGGCATTCTCCAAAATTTATCACCATCCTAGAAAGCGATTTAACAATATCCTATACAACATTAAATCATAACAATATACTAAACTATTTGTATATTTATGATCACAAATATATTTTACCCGTGAGGTGCAAATGACTTCTCTGAGATTGATATTCATCCAATTGTCACAACTGACCAAGTGACCGTTATATGTTTCTCCATTCTTCAATTCAACCAGCTAAAATAGATATCCAAATTGTTAGATTAACTAAAAACAGAAAATATCATACAGTAATCAAAGAGAACGAGGTTAGGATTTTACCATAGGATGGTTTTGAGCAGTTCTCAATAACGAAAGCGGCAACTGCAAAGACAAAAATTAATCCTTGTAATATACATTGGAACGTGTATTACTTTAAATTACTTGAAAAGTGTGTAATGTAATGAGCTTACCATTTTTAATCAATGTTTAGATAGATACCGCTACGCACACAAACACAAAATATAACTGAATATAACTCTTATGAGCGCTACTGCTTTTGGCCTATACATACACGTATTCTTGACTAGTTTTACAGGTGTAGGAGTAACCGCTAACCCGTATTGAAATTGCATATTTTGACACAATAAATTGTGCAGTATTGCTTATCAATATGTTTAATCGAAATAGAGTATTGTATAATTTATGCAAGTATAAAGTATCAAACAGTCGTGCAACTATCACTCCAAAAATTTTAACAGCAAGTCAGAAAAATAATGTAGGTTCATTCTAAATTATGGTATATCACAATAAATGATATGCTTACCAGACAATTTATATTTTAATCTTATAATATCATTATACTTTTTTTGAATAAAACATTTTATTGTGCATTTTTTTAGATAACAGGAATTAATCACAGTCCTGTCTCCTGTTACAGCCATACCTTGGCTAGCGAACATCAATATAAAGCAGTGGAAACTGTTGCTCCAGTTAATAAATTTGTTAATCGAACACATACCTGTGGTGAATTAACTATAAATAATGTTGGAGAGAAGGTACATCTGTGTGGTTGGCTGGAATTTCAAAGGATGGGGAAATTTCTTGTTCTTCGTGATGCATATGGATCGATACAAGTAATTGTTTCGGATGTTAGTGTCAAATAATTTTTCTGCTTTATCAATTTGTAATATATATATTCAATTAAAAATTCTTTTCTTTTTAGGATAATAGTTTAGTACAAACTATTAGCCATTTGCCATATGAAACTGTGATCAGTGTAAATGGTACAGTAGTGGCCAGACCTGCAGGTCAGGAAAATAAAAAAATGAAGACAGGGGAAATAGAAATTCAATTAGAAGCTCTAGAGGTGTTAAATACTGCGACACCTCAACTTCCATTTTCAATTAGGGAATATAATAAAGCTAAGGAGGCCCTTAGAATGCAGTACCGATACTTGGCATTACGTTTTCCAGAGATGCAAAGAAATTTGAGGCTCAGATCAAACGTTCTTATGAAAATGAGAGAATATCTCATCAACTATTGTGATTTTGTCGATGTTGAGACACCTACACTCTTTAAAAGAACACCTGGGGTATGTTAATAGAACATACAGAATATTATATTATTTTGAGGATATCTTCATATTACTAGGGTGCCAGAGAGTTTGTGGTGCCCACCAGACACCCTGGCCAATTTTACTCCCTCGTGCAGAGCCCACAACAATTCAAACAACTTCTTATGGTCGGTGGGATTGATAGATACTTTCAGATTGCAAGATGTTACAGAGACGAAGGATCTAGACACGACAGGCAACCAGAATTCACACAGGTTCGACAGTGTATAATTACGAATATTCGATGTTCGTGTAATCCAATGAATATATTATTTTACAGTTGGATATAGAAATGTCCTTTACTAACCGAGAGGGAATAATAGAAATGATAGAGAGCTTACTATTGTATTCTTGGCCACCTGAGTTAAGTTCTATCAAAGTTCCCTTTGATCATATAACATATAATGATGCTATGGAATTATATGGCTCTGAACAACCTGATCTAAGAATTCCCTATCATGTAAGATCATACGTGTGAATAATTTTGTAACTGTAATCTGATTCAATGAAGTCTCAATCCAGTACCATAAGGACTTTATAATCATCCAGTATATATATTCTTAATTACAGATACAAAATATCACAGAGCTCGTTAAAAAGTCTAGTACTTTAATGGATAAAACTGACTTTGAACATAATACCTTTGGTAGCTATGCTTTAGTTATACCAAATAGTCAAGTAAGTAATTCCGTATTGTCTTATGTAGTAAAAAATGTTATTAAAAATATTTCATAATGTTTAGGATTGTTTAACAAACTTGTTAAAATCACAATTCAATGATATGGCAAAGAAACAATTCCCTGATGCTAAATTAGTACAGCAGAAGGTGACTGGTGACTCTTGGAATTCAAAATTGATAAAATTATTCTCTGAAGATGTTACGAAGAGCATCACTCATAATCTTAATGTAAAAGAGGGTGATACACTCTTTATTTCATTTGGAGAAAAATCTGACGCAGTGAGTGCATACAACTACCATTACAAATTCATGACTTGATAGGTATATAATCATATCAAATTTACAGCAACAAATAGTAGGAAAATTGCGTGTCGAGTATACAAACGTATTGGAGTCCAAAGGGAGAAAAATAAGATCCTCTGATTATTTATTTCTCTGGGTCGTGGATTTCCCTCTATTTTCACCTGGAGAAACAAAAGACACATTAGCGTCAACTCACCATCCATTCACTCAGCCACATCCGGACGACATGGACCTCATCTCCACGGATCCTCTGAAAGTTCGTGGACTCCATTACGACTTGGTACTCAATGGGTACGAAATAGGCGGTGGGTCCATTCGAATTCATGATCCAGCCTTGCAGACAAAAATATTTGAAATGTTGGACATTGATAAGTCCCAAATGTATCATCTCCTGGAAGCTCTAGCCAGCGGTGCACCACCTCATGGTGGTATAGCATTAGGTAAATCCTTTATAATCTCAACAATTTCTTCTTAATACTTAATTAAATCAATTTTCAGGACTGGACCGTTTAACCTGTCTACTCTGTAATGCACAAAGTATAAGAGACGTTATAGCATTTCCAAAAACTATGGAAGGTCGAGACTTAATGTCAGGCGCTCCTGTACCAATTTCGTCTGAGGAGATGGAAACGTATCATATAAAAACCATAAACGTATGAAATACAATCTTCTTCAGTTGGAGTAGAGCAGTCTTCTTTAATTCGACGAATTATATTAAACTTATATACAGATTCGTGACGATCACGAGTAACAGATACAGAGTGTCCATCATGGTGGACTTTGTAGTCCCGTTGCATAGTTCTGTTTCACAATAGCAAATGATTTCCTTATCCGGTTCATCTTTATTCAGAAAGGGCATCTTCTTGCAGCCTACGTCAACTTTGTATCTTTCATAATTATTTCCACAACGTCTTGTGATAACTCTTTGCACGTACGGTATTGCTTGCCAATTAGTGTCCTTACCATCCCAATCTTTGACCAGGATTTTTTTGCCAGTGGCATCGACATAACGGTATTCAATTACTGTTAATTTGGAATAACTTATGTAGCTTCTTTTTCGATCACTGTCTCATTCAAATTTTTTGGTTATGTATTTTAAATACAAAAACTCACCGTCGTTAATGAGTTTGACGCAACCCGTTGCGATAAATTTACAATAGGTCGTCTTAACAGGGTTGAATTCGCAATTCTTGTCATCGATTGAATTACAGGAGTAACAGCGAAAGCAGAATCCTGATAAAAATATTTTATGGTCATCGAATTATTGATTTTGCTTTACGAAATATAATCTTTGCGTGAACTCGCCTGATTGTAATATAGTGACGAGTCCGATAGTCGCGTAAAAAATACCAATTGACATTCGGACAAATCCTTGTCGGACGTGGCGGACATTTTTATTGCGAATTGAACATTTGTATCGTTTGTAATTTGTTATAGTCAATTGTTGGTGTGATGGATTATGAATGAAAGTTATATTATTTATGTGCAGTAAGATAGACTTTATAGAAGGAAAAAATCGTGTAAGATATAATGTGTTAAGATTTATAAAAGAATTATTTTATTCAAGGAAATTTTTCTTACGGTGATATCAATGCTTTACAATAAAGTAAAAATACCATCTTTTACGTGCCGCTTAAGTTGGTTAATAATTTTGATAGTGCAATGAAAACCAATGAAACGAAAATAAACGACAATCAGGACACCAACCACTATGTATCGACGATCCTCTTGTCGTAGTAATTTATACAGGGTAATTCAGAAGTATTGCACCACCTGAGGGTGTGATTATACTATAGAAATAAAATAAGACCGACCAACTTTAGTCGGTACAATACTCCTGAATAACATAGTATTTAATTTAATATAAATTACGTGAAACCTTATGTAAAGCGTCAATTGTCCAATTCGATCTTAGTTCAAGTTTCGGATTTAAGAAAATAAAAGGATTCCCATACGATACGGGATAACGGGACAAAACATAGTTTGTCTAAATTCTAGAAAATAATAAAAAAAAAAAGCCGCTGTTTCTTTATCACCTTATACTCTGTTTAAGCAATTCATCTGCCATTTATCTTCTCAGGGACAAAATAAATATTTCGGTTTCTCTCGAACTACTCAAAATGGATTAATACAAAAAAAAGAAACTATAATGTTCTCAGTGCAATTTTAAACATAAAAAAAATTACAGAAAATCATAAGAAATCACAATACACATTTGCGATATGGTTTATAATTTAAAAAATTCCTTAAACTTATGTTCCATTCCCAAAAACCGCTTTCCCCAATTTCAAATGTAATATATGATTTAATATTTCAATTGTCCCACCATCCACACAAAAAAAATCTCATCGGAAAGAAACAACGGTTATTAATGGTTCTCGGCGAATTGAAAAACTTTTATTTCTTCCTCGATTCCACTCAACACGACGATCGATGCTTACGAAATAAATATACGTCTATTGGATTAACATTATGCTTTCATCTTCCATCTACATAATAGTTCTTATCAGAGCCCACATCCTCGAACAGCTCTTATGAGTCTCGCATACGACCGGCCAATGATTTTCAATCGAAAAGTCGTGCGCGACAATCATTAAGGCAGTCACCACAACACGAGTCCAGGAACACTTTCAAATATCGCTATTACAATCATTCGAATTTCGCGCAGATTCATATCGCAGGAAGTTTACAAAATGTACATAGCTAGCAGTAGGGACGTTCAAAGTACAACATACACTTTATACATTACAATAAAAGGATTGAGATACAAGGAAACTGCTACGATTTTTTTGGAAAATTCTAATAATATAATTGCATTTATCAAAGTAACTTTACTCAAAAACAAAAACACAGAGGGTGATAATTCAGTGCGTTTTTGCTTGATGAAAAAATATTATTTATTCTATCCACGTATGATAACCGTGCAACAATAGAAACAATAAGAATCAAGACTTGAGAAATAATTACTTAAAAATTACTCAATCGCGCCCGACGAATTGGAAAATTGTTAAACACTCTTGGGAATCTTTCTTTTTAATACTTTTTTTCTCAAAGCTAAAAATCATGTTCGCTTTCATTTTTCTTTACATATCCATGTGTACGTATCTGTCCCTGTCTTCCGGCGTAAGCTTTCATTACTGTGAAAATGACGTCATTAATGTATATCGTGAAGTGACGTCATTTTACACCGTAATCGAAACTTACATCTGAATACAGGGTGTATAGATCTTTTGGCATCGATCAACTTTCGTATTGGAACTTTATCGTAGTCGTTCTAAAAAAAAAGAAAAAAAAAAAAAGAAAAATGAAAAATAAAGAAAAAAAAAGAAAATATTCTTGCCACGGCATCGAATGAATAATGAATAATGACGACTTAGGATTGCGGGGGAGGGGGGGATTACTACAACGATCCTGAAGGAACGTTTATAATCTGTTACACATTCGGCCATTATAAAAAATACTATTTTACAGAGGCCATTCTCGCAAGCACACGCATAATCTGTTAATAATCGTTCCTCACTCAGCCACGTACACTCGCGCGAAGTAATTTTTATTATATTAAGGATAACGGAAACACGCTACGCACATTCGATCGAAGAGAGATAATCGGTGTCGTTCTTATATAAAATTAACATTAACATTAAAACTCTAATGGAAATAATGGTGTATCGTATTTACACAAATAATGGAGTGGGCTGCATGAACGGTTTTAAGACTACGGCAGCGGTTTCCAAACTGGCCGACATATACGCGGCAACACGTGCACTCACAGATTCATTCATAAAGACACAATTACTTGCATACAGATACATACAAGACAGATACAAATTATTAATAAGGAAAAAAAGAATTGCATAGGAAAGAACAATATACATTTTTAATATTTATCATCTGCCGAGCAGAGACAGAATCCTCTCGAGTATCCTGTTCGTAGATATATGCTTTTAATTTGTTATTAAATCCTTTATATTTGTCATTTTTTTTCTTTTTTGAATAATCATTGTCATTGTCGATTGTGTCGTCTTGCTTTGGAGTTGGACGATGACTCGAGTCCGGGTTTATGTGTATATATATTATATATATACGTGGACAACGATACTCACGGTTAATGTTTGATATAGCAAAAACTGATTGCTGGTTAAGTAGTTTGAAAACCACTGAACTATGGCGCTAATTAATTATTATGCTACGCGGTATCGTACAAATAATCGTGAACCTTGAATCGCTCCCATCCGGTTAGTTTCACGTACGAAGAACGATGATAATTCTCGAACAGTAGACGCCTCAAGACGTAGACGTTTGCTATCCGCTGTGTTCTTTGGCGTCGTGAAAAGAATAAATATTACTTCTTCTTAAGATCCTTTTGAAGTTCTGCGAATGGGCAGACCTTTCGTTTTGTAATTTCTTGTTAAGTCAGCAGGTTTGATTTTTGGTGGAATTGCTGCTCGTTGAGAGGGTCCTGTCGTACCTGTACGTGTCAGGATGAAAGTTGGTTTGATCCATTGAGAATTGACATCACCTTGGTGATGATAATCGTGCATGGTCCTGGCTGCAGATTCAAGTAGCATTACAATAGTAAACTGCTAGTATGAAATAGGATTATGCTAAAGCATGTATCATTCTATTTTATTATGCATTGAGAATTGACATCACCTTGGAGATACTAGTCAAGGATGATCCTGGGTGTAGGTTGAAGTAGTATTATGATCATATACTACTTATGTTAAGGAGGAATACCTTTGCTTTTGCTGGTATAATCCTGGTTATGTATCTTGGTGATGATATCTTCACCCAGGTGATGAGTCTCAGATGAAGAAGACAGTTAGAGGTATGCTTGTTTTATATTTCTATGAGTCTTCGATGACAAGTTTCATTATCGTAAGATACTCAGGACACTTGGGCATGATCGAATGAGTCTTGAAGGTTATTCTTGTCGCCCTTGAAGCAGATGGTATCCTGGGATGAAAAATCGGCAGCGGCATAACACACTATAATGACGACCTGGTGACAGAGTTCTGGCTCCGGTGATGTGAGTTCTCATTCTTGAATAAAGTTCACAATAGCAATAAGAGAGACAAAAATGTGTAGAGGTTTTCTTGAATAGAAGCCTAGAACGGCATGCTTGTAGTAATAATGTAAAAATTAATAGTCGGTGATAGTGTTCCTGAAGATGCGACATAAAACACGATAGCGCTATAACTATAATGCTAAATACAGGTACAGGAGGAGACTATGTACACGGGGGGACACATCCGAATGCTTAACCATATACTTATTATTATTTTTCTTTTCCTTTCTTTTCTATGCAGCGCGAGGCGCTTCCCCACGACCACCATCTGTCGCTGACAGTACGGATACCCATGTGATGGACGCGTTCATCGCGCCATAAATTACACTACATAGTTTCTTGAAAAAGTATATCCTCGGAGTATCAAGAATACGAGATACAGGTAGGCAGGTCGAACTGGGTCGAAGAACGTTGAACTAATGCTACCGGATATGAAACTCTCGGTACCTTTTTGGAGATCCTCTTCATTATCTTGTAGATACACACTTACATCTCATACGTCTATTGTTTTAATTGCATATGGACTTTTTAAATGCAGTTTTATTCTGGACCAAAATACCGGTTGCTGTGCTGTTTTCCTTATTCTTTTCATACTTTGTCGACAATCTTTTTGCTTGTTGTGTGGATCGATGATATCACTTGGTGTATAAAAATGTTCTTGATACCTCGTTGACTATTTACGCAGTGTCTTCCACAGTGGGCAACCAGAATGCCATGTTTGTACAGGCAGATGCTAGCATCATGTACTTTGGATTGAATTGGATACACTGTACGGGTGCTGGATGATCACCATTCAATACACATACTTTATACCCTGTGTCAGCATTCCATACATGTACTCTTCCATCAGTGGATCCACTGAACACAAACTGAGAGTCTGGACTGAAACTGGCTTCGATTGCAATACCTTTGTTATTTAGATATCCAGCAAAGGTCTGTAATGGTGTGCCATGGAAGGCATCGATGAGTCGTATTATGCTACCGTTTGTAGATATCAGAATAGTCTTGCCATCTCGACTGAACTTCAATCCTGTCCAATCACACTCCTTCTCCTGAGAGAGCTTGAACGTAACAAAAGGTCCTTTGTCAAAGCTCCTGAGATCGTATAGTTTTATACACTCTGAATTAACACCAGCAGCAAAGATGAGGCCTTCTGGATCATAAGCAGCAACTGGACGTCCAGAAACATTCATTACTCCATGACAGTTAGGTGAACGTAGATCCCACAATCGTAGGGATTTGTCCAAGGATCCTGACAGGAAAGTATCCTCAATAGGACTGATACAAAGAGACACAACTTTCTTTGTATGACCAGGGAAGTATCTGATATATTTGTTATCGTGAAGGCTCAAGTAACGAATGGTGTCATCAACCTTTGTGCTGCTGTGTATAGCAGTATGCTTAGCGTGGGTAAAATGTATCAGATCGACCCCGTACTTCTTGGAGTTGACGGTGCGAACCTGGGTACCCTTCTCGCAATCGTAGATAACGATCTGATCATCTTCTGAGCATGAGATCAGCGTATCCCCACTGGGTGAGAAATCGATGCTGTTTATCCGGTCGGTGTTCTCACGGAAGACCTTGGCAACCTTGAAGCTCCTCACCACGTGGTCGACGAGCTTCATGGCGATGATGGGGGCTTCCTGGGGTGGGCTGACACGGCCCTCCACGCAATGCTTCGAAGATGGGGCGGCGGTCGTAAACTTCCTTGTACTTCCCAAACAACCGGTGACCAAGTCGTACGTCACCTTCCTGGCAGCTACACTTCTCTCCTTGTGACACTCACACCCAGGGACAAAGGGATTCTCGAACCAATGGACGCGATCGGCAAAATCACCGTACACTACACGCACAAATCCTGCCAACTGTTTAGAAATGGCTGGCGAGTACCGTGCACGCTCCCGCCGTCACTTTAACCACCCTGGCTGTTCTCACGGTCCGCATGAACCGCGTCCGTAAGGATCGCCGACGATATTTTTTCTCTGTGGAATCACGATGATGTTTATACAACATTAATCGAATTTTCGACTCTGCTATTCATTATGTATATTCTATCCGATCTGGTATCACTATGGGGAACTTCCATCAACGATCAATGCAACTTTAGGAAGATTTGAAACATTATCTGTACTTATATTGCTCACTGTGTTTTACTCACAATCAGGATCATTACGGCTGGCTGGGCTACAATAAAAGAGACTAGGAACGTAGCGCGGCGTAGTGGAACGTAAGGATGGACTTTAGTGATTCATGCGAGCATGTAGAAAAAAAATAATTGAAGAATAACGTATAGATATACATACGATGGGACGGAGGGCGAAAATTGGTAATAATTTACACATCTGCCGTCTTTTAACTAAATTCAATCTCTTTCTACGTAAACGGAAAGTAAAAAATTTACATATAATTTACATACACGTATAAGATCGACAGTAATTGCAGTATATTATTTTTGTTACTTAATCGAAGATATGCGTAATAATCACACTTTATACTCATGTAATTAATAAAAACGTTATTTTACATTTGAAAAATAGACTTTTTGTCTTCATTGTTTTATTCATAGAATGATTGCGTCCCTCATGATACATTTAAAAATAACAGTAGATGGTGCCACCGTCTTTTCACCGGCAGCGTTTGAATCAGCGGGAACGAAAGTCTGGGATTTCCTCAGTTAACTGAATTACCTTTGTTATTCAGTGCAATTCAGTGATAACTGTAAAGTATTATACGTAACGCAGAATTTATTGTTATTAGAGTTAAAGTTTTCAAGGTAAATTGTTTAAATTTATTTATTACTTGTTCTTGGTAGCTTTGTCAGAACTTTATTTATTAAATGATTGATGTATTGTTATTTATGAATATTAGTAATATTTACCTTGTGCAGAGCCTTATTGATAAAAAATGGTTGAACTGAAAGATTTGAATTGCCTATTTACATGGGAATTAAACAAAGTGAATCGTACACCAGATACAGGGATCACAACTGATATCGATGAAGATGCAGTATCATGTATGTTATTTCTGAAAGTAATGTATACACTTACGACAGCATATGATCTGTGTGAAAATAATTCCTTGGAAAATGCAATGAAGGATATGGAAGAAGCTGAGAACAGTTTCGATGGACTTAAACAACAGTAAGCTAATTAAATCGATTCAGTTCAATCTTATTTGGTACTATAGATTTCTTAAAAAAGTATGATTATTCCCCCTGATTTCCTTTGCATGCATTGCTTTATCGTATATTACTTAAACTTCATGATATATGAAGATTGCATAAATTTCATAACTGATTTCAGAATACCTAATGGTTTATCAATGAAGGCAGTAGAGCATGTTGTTAAAGGAACGAAATGCTTTATTCTTCAAAAAATGAATAAATCTAACGATGTTAAAAGTGTTTTGGAAACTATACCTTTATGTGAGGACAGTTTCGATTTAGGCACGTTTTATGGTTGCCAAAGTGCAGTATGGTCCTATTACTATTATACAGGATGGAAAAAGAGTATGGAATATGCTTCAAAGGCCATAAAATTGAATCCACAAAGTGGAATGTGGCATTTTCTTCTTGCAAATAGTTTAAGGCGAATTAGAAGATCTACTGATCTTACAAGGAAACCAATGGCTCTAGAGCAGCAATCATTTGAAACAGCATTTGAACTGCAAGCAGAACCGTTTTTCGGTATATATACAGCACAAATGTACCGTGAAGCAAATGAACGTCGGAAAGCAAAAGAAATGTACAACACCATATTTGATATGCCTATGCTTGACAGTTTCATTTATTTGAAACTAGCACTTGGCTTCATTTCATTCAAAGAGGATAAAAGAGCATGTGCCTG
This sequence comes from Calameuta pallipes, assembly GCA_030142375.1. Taxonomy (NCBI): domain Eukaryota; kingdom Metazoa; phylum Arthropoda; class Insecta; order Hymenoptera; family Cephidae; genus Calameuta; species Calameuta pallipes. The sequence goes on from JARQSW010000004.1 coordinate 562,710, forward strand.
TCTTGATTATGCAGAGAAAAATGTCCCTGAAAATGATGTATTTCTTCATTATAAAGGACTTTATCTCCAAAAATGTTTAAAGGACTATCAGGTATGTCAATATGTATATAGTGCCTACATGATTACTTTCCTTTTTCTCTTCAAGGGAGCTCTACGGTATTTTGAGAAAGCTGGGGCTTCAAAAAATTTTGTAGCAGATACAAGTTACATATCGCTGCAAATGCGTCTTACTCAAGGGAGGTACGATCCTCTGCCATATTTAAAATCTATGTTTGAAAGGTATGGACAGTTTGGTGGATATAGAGTACAGGCCATATATATGCATATGGGGGCATACTATGATCTTTCCCGCGGTGATGCAAAGAATGCTTGCAAATATTACCTGCAAGCTATAGAAATCGATCCGGAATGTCAGAATTTGAAGGTACAGTACATAAGAACTTATAAGCATATACTTTGTATCTAACGCTATTGAATTTTCAGAAATTTTATTCTGATATTTCTAATACTAAGTTCAACGTTTTTGACATACTGCGGGGACACATTTTGCCAAAATTAAAAAGACTTCAAAATCCCGACGACACAGTATCTGAAATGATTAAAAAGGCAGAGAAATATTTTCTACATAGAAAGGAAGCTTTCGAAGAATTGATGAAAAACATTCTGATATGAATCAGAAAAAGCGAAATCAATATTTCAACTGTAATGTTAAAAGAAGTCTCCTATATATCTCGCATTGAAGAACTACAAAAATGTTTAACTAGATTTTCTACGTATTAAAACAAAAAGCATTCGCGGATGCTTGATCTCAGAGAATACATCTGTGATAATATAATAGTTTGATAAGTTGTACCCATTACAAAGTATAAGGATTTATCTAGCTTATGGCAGACATGTGTGAAATACTTAAGAACAGCAGAATAAAAGAATAAATATTATATGGAAATAGTCTTTTATTATTTCCCGTTATTTTCTCTAATACGTGTGATGCGACAAACCAGCATCGCAATATTCGTACATTACAATGGAATTGTCAGTCTTGCTCGTTCTATACAGCAGCCTGCTTGGGGTAATGTTATTAAATTAAAAGTAGGAAAGGAAGTTTATTACATAAGCGGTCATTGGTAAAAACGAGTAACCTGGCAGACGTATATATACAAAAATATATATACACACAAGAAGAACCGTTCTAAATAAATATACAAATAGAACTATGTCTAACTGTTAACTTACTGGTAATTCAATATTGACAGTTACGAAAAAAAAAATTCACAAAGCACGTAACCGTCCAAAATAATACACCGGTTAATACGCAAAACGAGTATAAAAAGAACCGGATTTCCAAATCGCATTTTGCTTTTTCATCGTAAACGACGGTAATATATATACTAGTCCTAAATATTCGACAAACTTACAGTACGCTGATCAGTTTCATCGTGAAATTCACTATGAAATTCTAATACGTCAATTACGATTCCCTGAACTGCGTAAATATTTGACACCATACCGGACAATGACTGGAGACAGGACCACCCCAATGCCACCCATGAGGAATTCCTAAATGTGTCAACCCTAACCTGATGACACCTGCTATTCCTGTACTCAATTGTTTCTCAGCATCCTTACCCCAAAGAATATTATCGTTATAAACAGTACCATCGGGATGCACTGCTGTACTTCCCTCATTTATTACTTGATCCAGTTTGTTTGATTCCTCCAGGAGGGTGAAATCTCCTAAGAGGATTGAATTCTTGGCCTCACAAAAACCTTCGATGATTTTGTTGTCATCCGCACTGTGTATACGTACATTAATTATCGTCACGTCAAACTTGTTAATCTGAAGTATAACAGAGTGAAATATGTTAAATTACAGGTTAGATATTTCTAAAAAATTCCACAATATATAAATGCATTGACAGGTCAAGTTATTCCACGTGGAATTGTATTATATATTGCATGTTCAACCTACATGAAAAACTGCAGACGCAACAACAGGAAGCAGGACGGTTGTAGCGGGTGGTTGTTCACGCAGAGCAATTCCTATTCTTGGATCGGAGTCCCATAATATAGCCAATCCAGCACCCAAATGAAGGGATCTCCAGACTCGTCGATTCTCTCGCCAGTCGCGAACCCTTTTCAGCACAGGGTAATTAAGTTCGTGTGTGAGTGCATTCAGTGCATCCGTACTTTCGATTTCTTGAAGTGCTACAAGAGCTAACCTAATACAATAGCGAAGAATGATTAATTGCAGATATCAATTGTTAACTATTAATACAGATTGCGCAGCAGCAATATAGCTTACCTGTTCTCCAATATTGTTCTGCAAATAACTTCTCTCACACCTGGATTACTGGCTTTATCTTTAGAGAAATTTTCAAGGTTCCAGGATGCCACTCTTGTTGTGGCTCGATCGTCGAGTCTATTTTGGAAATCGGTGGGCGTAGGAGGACGTGGACTGGCTACACTTAATAAATCCCAAATTTCCTCCTCAGTAATGCAACCGCTTATCTCCATTCCGTTTCTGCAGCCGTTGATTCGAGATCTAAAAGTTATCGTTGTGATATTTATATATAGCTAAATATAAATTATTAAACGTAATTTCTTCATGGAACTTACACGGTTAACGATTTCGATATTCCATTCTTCAAAGTTTGCTTGGATAAGTTTTTGATGCCATTAGCTACTGGAGTACTGGAAGCTTTTGGATTGGACCAAGCTGGCGAAGAAGTGTCATTACTTGGTGTAGGGGTTATCGAACCATTTGAGTCAACATCTATCCTCAAATATGGTTTTATCATTGTTAGACGATGTTTTCCCATACCCTGGATTTTGGCAAGCTCATCTAGGGATCGATAAGGTCCCTTTTTTAGTCTCCTTTCTACGATACAAGCTGCTAGTTCCTAAGTACATCAAAATAAACTTCGTTTGATAATAGTCATTAATTATTCTTTCCGCTATATTTGTTGAAATTTCATAATTTTATTTTATGAAGGAATTTTTCATTTACCTGATTCATTCCAGGGATAGTTTGCAAAGTAAAAACATTAGCTGTGTTAACGTCGACCATACTCCCACCATTCCCAACGGAGTCTAGGCTCAAGGATGCCCTTGAGGAAGTTCTGCTGCCATTTGTCGATGGTACGTAGACTTCCAATCTTATCGACTCTAGCTTATGAGCACCAACACCAGAGACTAGTGCTAAATCTTCCACACGGTTAAAACGTCCTATCGCTTGTCTGTGGGCGACTATGTTTGTTGCTATGGCTCGTGTTATGCCAGGTAACGTCATTAACTCCTCCTCCGTCGCTGTGTTCAAATTCAGTTGCTCCACCTGTATCATTAGTACAATATAGACAAAAAATAAAAATATGAGCACAAATTTAATTAATTAAAGCTTGTGCTTCGGACGCTCATGAATTTCAATAATTTAATTCACTTCTATGCGCTAGACATGCCGTGAACAGAGAAATTAAATATTTTTCTATATACCTTTGCGTAAGGAATTTATATCGTTTTTTGTTTTTGTTTATAAGAAATTACTTCCCTAATTAAATTCAAACATCACTGAATGGAAATACATTGAATATGCTATACATATCATTTTCAAATGGTTTGATAACTATTTGATCATTCAATAGATTTAAGTACATGATTATTGTTTCAAAGGTCCATTACATTTACTTAAAAATGATTAAAGGAAGTGTGCTACTTGGCCTTTGAAGCAATTATCAGTTAAACTGGAGTGCATTGAGAACACATAGTAAGATACTTTAGTAGACACAAAAGCAATAGTAGAATGACTAAATGAATACTGTAATAGTGAATTAAAATTTTTTAGATATTTACCAAATTAATGTTGCTGTAATTGTATATGTTTGACATATTCATTTTAATTGATAATATTTTTAAATGTGTATTACATTTAGATGTTTTTTTCCCTTGAATAATCAACAACAAAGTGATGTATAATAAAACAAAGAACTTACGACTTGGTTTAGAACATATAATCTTGAGTTATAGCCAACTGGCACTATTCCATAATATCTATGTTGTTATAAATAACTGCATATTTTTACAATAGATAGAATAGTGTATCTCTAAATTGTTAATGATAAGATAGAGGAAATCTAACCAAAGAATAAAAATTTTAAAAAATATGAATATTATAAGGTATTTTAGTTTACGTATGAAGGTAATCGGGTTTTAACAAAAGATCATGTTCAGTAGTTGAAATCTTTGCTCTAATCTTGTCAGATAAGATAGAGCAATAGATAATGTAGTAGAATATGCTCAGCTTTAATAGTAGGTCTTACCTTAAGTGTTCCGTCTATGAATGTAAATGTATGAGACAGATTTTTAGAATTGCTTAACTGCCTTCGTCCTAAACCACCAAGTGAGATTCTCCGTAAGTTGTGCCTCCGAGTGTTGGGACTACGATGCACACTTCCTGACTGACCCATTTCAATACTCAGCAAAGTAATTTGTAAACTGAACAAAAATTATGGTTCAAAGTAGTAAAGTAGCCAAGGTCACCTAATGATCCTGGAATTCAAAAATAAAGTCCATAAATATTAGAAATTCATCAAATTCACCAATCGAAAAAAAACATTCTGACAAGATCAAATACCTATATCAAACAACATAACATGCTCCTAAATAATTACAATAGTAAACGAAAATCTATATTTAATCCAATTAAAAAACGAACGTACAAAGTACATAGTAACAAATAGGATAAAAAAAATAATAAATAACGTCGATGTAATAATTGCAAATACACTGAAGATTAAGTCACGCGCCCAAAAAATTGCGTAATACGTTATAGAAAGGTTTACAAAAATGGAGAAAAAAGTATTCATGACGAAAGTAGAAAAGTATAATCATCTGTAAAACCACAGTTATCGACCTTAATGTAAATCTCATTAATAAATACATTTAAGCTCCAATCGTCCTCTATATCTCTCGTTATAATCGACACAAAATGAATGTCACTAAACGTAAGAAGAATCAATGTAAAGGTCGGAATCATAGTCCGAAATATTAACGAATACAGGCGTCCGTCCAACAATGAACATTGACCGCTGTCAAATATGGGGAGGGAGATAAACAGGTTAATTGATAGCAAAGTTGACAATAAGAAGTATTACGAGACAATAAAAAAATTGCATGCTCATGCCGCTTCACGATTATTCAGGCGGACGTGAAAAAGAGAATCAATTTGTTCGATTTAGTCAATCAATTACAAATGGATTCTTGAGAAATCGTTTAATACCTACATGGTTTTTTATATTAAAGTAGTGACCACAAAACGTATATGCACACTAGACGCACACTCAGACCGATCTTAAGCGAATCACTTTTATTTTTGGCATTTTTCACTCAATCTTCATTATCGAAATTTATTTTTGATTGTTTGACTGGTCAATGGAAATGATGGTTTTTCGCTAATTTTTAATTAGATGACACCGAACTCACCATCTGTCAAATTATTAACAGAAAAACGAATTTTCGTATATTACGAATACGAGGAACAACCTGCAACCAGCACGACTGCTTCTGCTTTCCAGGGTTTGGCGCAATTCGTTTTGATCAACGACCAATAGAAAGTCTTGGCGAATCATCTTCATCGGAAAGTAATTTATGGAATATCCCTAGCTTTGTATTTCAATTTAAAAGTAAATTTATTGAGTTATTAGTCATTTTAGCAAATGATGGATAGTTGAAAGTGGCATAAAATCGATGAGCGATAGTTTTTCGTGTAATTGTATTTCTTTAATTGTAAAATTAAATTACGATTGCCGTGATAATATTTATTTCGATTCCCTAGTTATATCTTTTTCACTATACATTTATCATAAGCCTGCGTTTTTATGAATTTCTATACAGGATTCTTATCATTATCACTTGTCTTGTAATTCATTTTTTTTACGTTATCATTAATATATATAATAATATTGTTACGTGTTTATTATTCGAATGATTGGTATCACAGTTTAATTATCTACTCTTTGTAATCGTACTATTTAATTTAAGCGTTTATGTATTTTATTTATAGATAAGAGTTCAGGCCTTAAATTGATTTTAAAATTCATTACGACAATCATTTAGCATCAATTACCGAGCATGTAAATATCTGATAAATTGATAACATGAAACAAATTTCTACGTATACACATGTGGTATTATATGAAAATTTCATCGTAATTAGATTCACGTTTTAATTTTATTTCACGATTTTATCTTTTCGACTGACTCCACGACTTTATTAGTTACTTACATGGTTTAAAAAACCAGATTAGACCTACTTTTCTCGAAAGTACTGATTTCAACTTTCCGATGGCGGCAAGGGATCAACCAATGAGAAACCTTAATTGCAGAAAAATGGCGTCAAATTGAATAAACATGGAGGCTTGATATTCCGCTCAATAGTTCAACCACAAGCCGGCAAAAAATGGACGGAATATTGTAAGCTATAATCGCAGATAAAATTATATAAAATTTACACACCAATATATTTTTACCATTGGAAAATTATGATATTAAAACTTTTATGGATTTTAAACATAGCTACAGTCGCAGCCACTACTTTACTGCAGAAACTTTACCGGAGTACGATTACGAGTAGAGAAAATATTGTTTACACCACTCAACAGTATTTTCATTAATATAATCCGCGAAATGCATATTTCTGGTAAATTATTAACAACTAGTCAGCAAATTGCTGCGAACATGGAATTATTTAACTGTATGGTGTACACTGGTGTACGCGGTAATTCGTTATAGTCTATTCGAATAAAGTTCCGAACCGAGGCAAACTACGGTCAGTTTGCCGATCGCTAGCGTTCATCGTAGGCCGTTTGTACGTGGAATTTTTACGATTCGCACGCGTTTTCCTTGATTTGTCTGAAGAAACTCGTGAATTGTAAGAATGAGTGCTGAAGAGGAGGTGTTGCGTATCCAGAAGAAGTTAAATAAGATGTCGAGCGGCGACGGGACGGTAAGTCACTGAATAAAATAAGGAAAGGTGCACGTCGTGTAGGGACGCGCGGGATTAATAGCCGGAAAGATGTCTACGACCGTCGAAGCATTTCGTATTAACTAGTTAAATGTTGAACTTGTTATTATCGGCTTTATGAATTCTTTGACGTAGTTCTATTGAAAAAAATATTTCTCTTTGGAAAATACAAAGTGGTTAAACTAGATTCGACGAGACTTCGTGCATATGTTTTCTACTTGAGCGGCAATTTTTTTTTCTATGTAAACATGAAAACGGTACCACGTTGTTGTAAGGTATATTTAGCTGTACTTAATATTTCATCGTCTGAAATTCATAACTGTATTTAACAAGTATCGTACTCTGGTCGATAAATGTATAATATTCATGTCCATGGTGTAAAGACAGATAAACTACATGCATAGTCACTATTTGTGTTAATTTTTTGCATGAAAATAATAAAAAATTATACTAACATATTGAGCTCTTCTACGCAGTTTATTTATATTGTATTGTAACTTGAAGATATTTATTTATTATTATAATTTCACACAGAAATTGTGAATTGTTTTATAATAATCTTTTGAAAGAGTGATATCGGATGACATTCTTATTTTGAAGAGTAATGTTATGTAATTTTAATGTTAGGGTCAAGAGCAGGCACTGGAGTTACTCAAGGTACTGCAAAAGTTACCAGTTGACCTAGAATTACTTACCAAGACAAGGATCGGTATGACAGTGAATGCGTTGCGGAAGTCTAGTAGGGATGAGGAAGTTATATCGCTGTCAAAGACTCTCATCAAGAACTGGAAGAAATTCTTAGGTAAATAGATGTTAAAGCATCTAGTAATAGTACTGTTTCTTACAAAAATAGTATTCATTGATAAAATACTTTGAATCATTGGTTAAATATTATTGTTTGATATTAGGTCCTGTTAAGGATGGTAAAGACTCTAGTTCTTCGAGCAGTTCTAAAAAAAAAGAGGAAAAGTCTGAGAAGAATAAAGAGGACGGTGACCAAAAGAAAGATAAAGACATTGGTGATGGTGGTGACGTGAAAATGAAGGAAGAGAAAAGTAGTAAGGAAACTCAAAGAAAACAAGCCTCATTTCCTGCAGCAACCACAACAGATGCTGTTAGGCTAAAGTGTAGAGAATTATTAGCATCTGCACTTAGAGTGGATGGAAACTCCATCGATGGGTGTGCTAGTCCTGAAGAATTGGCCGAGGAATTGGAAGAAGCAATTTATGCTGAATTCAAAAATACGGATAACAGATATAAAAACAGAGTAAGTCTTCGTCATTCTCTTAATCCTGTTAATTGCAAAACTAACGCTAATACGTAATTTATCTAATAGCAATGTCATAATGCAATAATATAATTGTCCTTAATGTTTCAGGTACGCAGTAGAGTAGCAAATTTAAGGGATGTGAAAAATCCTACCTTGAGAACAAACTTTATTGTTGGTGCTATCTCCTCTGCCCGTCTTGCCGTAATGACGGCGGAGGAAATGGCCAGCGACGAGATAAAACAATTGCGAGAACAGTTCAAAAAAGAAGCCATCAATGACGCACAACTTGCTACTGTACAGGGTACGAAGACCGAGCTACTAAAATGTGGAAAATGCAAGAAACGTAATTGCACATACAATCAAGTTCAGACTCGGTCGGCTGATGAGCCTATGACTACTTTTGTATTGTGCAACGAATGTGGAAATCGATGGAAATTCTGCTAAGAATCTTTTGTCTCCCTTTGACCTCTTCTTCCTTGGCCTTGCATTATTGAAGGTGAGTTTGAACTGAGGGTACTCTTAGCGAAGAGTGGCAGTTGTTAGAAATAGAGACAGAGTAAAGAAATATTAAAGATAATGTCAAAGACATCGAGATTTTTAATCAATAAATATAAGCAATATCCATTGATATAGTTTATATATCCTTTAAATCGGATTATATTGTAGGTGAGATATTTGTGATTTTATTCTATTTAATTTACGCGGCAAGGTTTGATTTTTTTGACAGAATACGCATCGATGAGACGTTCGTTCTATTGCATTCAATGCTTTTCTGTTACCTGCATCTCTTTTTCACTCTGTTCTCCTAGATTTCATACAACTTAATCGCGCGGTTGCCCTCTAGTTCAAATTTCGGAATAGTTTTATTCTGATGAACGTTTCAGAACCATATGAGTAACGTATGACTGATATGGTAAAAGGTAAATCAGCGTATCGATATAATAATTTGTTATAAAAAAAAGGTTCGACAAATTTTAATTTAAAATTTTACGAGGTTTACCCTGGAACCTTATACTACGGACCTAAGTAAGAAAATAGATTGTGTATATTATTGTGTTCGCAGTGCATCACGCGAATAAATTGGTGTGCAACACGCAAATTTTTTTTCTTCATACTCGTATTCCTGTTCCTTTGTATCCTAAATTAATTTATTAAATTCTATAACATTGCTCTATACTTGGCGCGAGATTATCGAAGTCTCTTCATTATGTTATATAACATAGACAATCTTGTTTTAGCTATACAGTTATTTATTATATACAGAATAAATTTATTTGACAACTTACTTGGCTTTATGCCCCACATAATAATACTAATCGCATTCTGATTCTGCTTCGCATCTGCATATTACAGAGATACGTCTGGCTCTTGGCACTGGTTTTCCTTGAAATATCGATTCTTCAGGTCCTAATACTTCATGGTTGTATTTTTGTCTTGCTATACCACTAAAAGAATCAGGATTTCACATGAGTCTAATGATGTAAATTTAAAGAAGTATAATGTTCAAAGAGAGGAGATATTAATAAGATACCTCATTATATAAAGGGATCTTCTTGGTAAAAAAAAATCATATTTACATTCTTCTTCATGGTTAACCATTGTTAAACGCATTACAGAATCACTGAGCAAACTTAAACCAGCTATAATGTCACCACAAAACTAGAATAAGAAATAATTGTTAGATTCATTATAACATAAATGCTCTAATGTGAAGCCATAACGATTAAAACGATTGTATAGATTACCCTAATACTGTCTACATGAGGTTTTATTTTTCCTTCTGCAGCTAAATCCAATACATGCACAAATTTGAGCTGTGGTTTACCAGGTGGAAATGCCTTTATACGAACTTTATTGATAATTTTTGTATTCTCTTCATTCCATTTGGCACGTTCTGTTTCTCTATAACCATGAATAGCCTGCAATGAAAAATAAAAAAGAATAAACTATGTCAAATTGTTGTACAATATGAGCAATTCTAATGATAATATACTGACATCATCCCAATGAGCAAATTCATATCGCAGTCTCTTCATGTATGGTTCGACTTCTTGGAGTAAAGACTCTTCTTCCTGTGGTGTAAGGAAGTCAGGAAAAATTTTCATAGTAGCTAATAATTCAGCCTGCCAGTTTTTAGTGTCATCAGCATTTGATTTAGTACTGTTTTCATTTGTTTTATCACGTGCAATAGTTGACATGTGTCTAAAATATTTGGCTCTCGTTGTAGACAGGTATCTTGTAAATATTGACTTTAAAATCATTCTGACAGACTTCCTAAAAAATTACAGTGCAATGCAAATACTGGAATTGAAAAAAAATGCAAATATTTAGATTACATATAGTCGAATTAGTAATTATTATAAAAGTTGATTAACATATTAATATATTCCTGAAAAATGTCACAATAATTTATCAACTGAAAGTCAACGAATATATAGTAACAAAAAAATTCTCACGAATATTTAATGCTATCAATAATAAGTTAAATACCACTGCATTAGTAATTACGTCAATCATTGTTGCCTTAAATAAATGAAATATTAATTATACCGTGCAATTTTTGTGATTTATTTTAAGTATTAGGTTACTCGATGACGTGTTGTCGATAACGAAGAGACACGAGCCCATATGAGCACTATTTTCATTCCTTGAACGAACCGGGAATATCGCGCGTTTTATTCTATCAATAGGGAAGTTGAACACTATTACTTTGATACGACTGCAAGAGTAATTTAATAAGATATACAAATTTCTTGAGATCTGCCAAGCTCTTAGCTGACTTAAATAATTTTAAAGAAAATATTCGGCGGCATTTTACCACGTGAAGATATTCAACGTCGGTTAGTCCATTAATTATATCGTAAGAGAAAGTTAATAATATGCAGTTGCACATGGATCTTGTAATTTGTTGAGTAGCGCGCTATTAATTATTGTTATTAATTCCTAAGTAGATAGAGAAATATTTTATAGTTTTTGAAAACTAAAATTGCAGTCTGCATCATTTTACTAATTAGTTTTGTTTTCCATCAATTTTGATACATTGTTAACATTGAGGAATAGGCAATGTTACACATTTTTCATCAGGTAATTGTTCATGTTAGTTTTAAGAATGGTCTTTTTAATTATTGCTTTTAGGTACTGCTATAATTTCATTGCCAATTAGAAATGGCTCTTGAATTAAAGGATTGGCAATGCGATGATGATGATCCCTTTGGGTTTACACGAAGGACAGCATTGTTGTTACGTGGATTTGGTGCTACAGATTTGCTTTTACAGTTTAAACAGAAAAATATTTGTACTACCGACTTACCGCATATGACAGTGGAGGATTTAATGTCACTTGGTAAATATAATGCAAATTTCATTCTAATCAAAATAAATGTTATCATTCTTCTATCAATGAGATATATTTATTTGTACTTTCATAGGTGCTGATCAAACACTCGCTGAGAAACTTAAGAAACAACTAAAAACTGTAATAAAAAATAATAATGGTTCAGCATTGGCTTTCGATGATAGGTATGGAATTATTGGGTATATAAATTATTTTGCTAAAAAATGTGCTAAATTTAAGCTCGTTAATTCCTTACAGACAAAAACAATTTATTGAAATACTGAAAAATGGACAGCAACACCTGTCTCTCATCCAAGCATTTGTGGTTTATGCTCGTTTAAGATTAGTCAGAGAGTCACAAGATTTCTTTATAGATTTAAATGAAAATGTACGTGCCAGCGATGCTCTAAGAACAGCAGCAATGGCTGTACTTACCGAAATAGAAGATGTTGAGTATGTGCTACGTGATCTGGGAGCACTTGTTTCAACGGTACAATATTTAAACTACAAATATTCATATTATTAGTGTATTGGAATACTATAATTATTGAAACACTATGGTTTTTTGTAGAAAGAGAAAAGATGGAAAATTCAATTCACTCTGACAACGTTGGTAACTGGTGTGGGAATCGCATTATTTGTAATAATACGCAGAAAAGTGTACTAATAACGTTTCTCAATAGTTTATATTTTTGTATGTTAAATAATATTAAGGAAAATATTGCTGGGAGTTACAAATAAGTATTAATATACTACTATGGATTATTAAAGCGTATATTATTTTTGATTTCTTACTGTAATATGAGTGTTTCTGCTCCTTGACCGCGGACAACAACACCGTCTCTTTTCTTATTGTCTTCGGCGCATTGCAATTTACATTCAAAAATCCTGCAACAAATTGCTTCATGATTTCGTTGCAAGTTGTAACCGATTGTTGAAAAATCATAACTACATACGCTATCAAATTATTCCACTGTTGAGTTTGATTCTCGTTCTCTATAGCGCGTTCCTTTAAACTTTTCTCATCATCCTTCAAGAGTTTTGACTTTTTTTCTTCCACCTGTATCATCTCGTTCAATTCATCTCTTAATGTTGGACCTCCTCCAGGACTTGCATAATGCTGTCACAAATAATGAATTTAAAAACTACCACCCTTATATAACGCACAGTTAAAGTATCCTTACAGTATAGAAAAAAATATTCCTCACTCTGATCTCCTGTTGAATTCTGTCTTGGGCTAATTTTAGTGTAGCTATCTCTTGACGTAACCTTTCTATCTCATCGGTATCCTTAAAGACAATTAAAGAATTACATTAGAATAGCTGTTATAATTTTTAACTGTGTCAAATAAAGATTCTTAAATAACCTTTTTGACATTTTCTCTAAGAAGATTTACTTCGTTCAACAAATTATTCATTGAACTCTCCATACTGGTTTCGATAGCATTGTAACTCCTGTGAGCAGCTACGTAACGTTCTTCTAGTTCTTGAAACTTTTGTCTTAATGGTCTAAGCTCTGTAGCAGTAAGAATTAATGTGTTTTAACCAAATAAAGATTAAACTTAAACCTACACTATGCACTCTGTACCATTTAATAAAGGTGCGAGTTGAGCCCTGAATGCAGAAATATTTCTCGATAGTTGTGCATTGATCGTAGCAGCATTTTCTACTGTACAATCGTCTGGCAGGACCGTAGCTGATCTAACAGGCATTGCATCATCGGTTGGTTTTAATTTTGCTAACTAAAGTAAATCAGACATAAGTATGAAAGCTTCAGTCAATCCTATAAAATCTATTAATGTACCTGCGCTTCCAAAATAACAAGTGTTCGATTAAGCACTCCATTCTCAGCTCTGAGTCCTGCTAATTCAGCTCTATGACGTTTGTACAAAGCACTTTTAGTTTTAAGACGAGCAACATATCGTTTGAGTTCATCTCCTCTAGGTGCTGGTTCTTCAGCCAAACGTCTTGCTTCTTCTCTTTTCTCTTCCAATCTGACTTTTAAGTCCGTCATTGCAGCCTCAGCTCGTTCTAGCTTATCCAATGCATTTCGTTTCATTCCAGCAATTACTGCAGCTTGCTGTCTAAACGGTGCCATTTTATCCGCACCACCGGCTATAGCCTATCAATAATTAGCTTTTACATAAAAACTTAATATCAATATACACGTTACAGGAAATATAGACTATTTACCTTTTTCTCAGCCAATGCCTGCACTTCTCGAGCAGCAATGTCCAGTCTGTTTCTCAAGGCAACAATTTCATCTGGTCCTAAATGTGGTGACTTCACTACAGCAGTTAGTGCTTTAACGTGAGCCTTTTTAGCAGCTAATTCGGATGGAAGTCTTTCTTTGGTAACAGCACTTTGCACCATGACCTCTTCGGATAGGCGTTGAATTAAAGCCTGAGACGTTAGTCCAGCTCCCATTTGTTTTAATGCCTGTAATTCGCGCTCTGCTGTCTGGAGCGATACCTGACAATAATTCATAATTAAATACAGGATATGAAAGTGCGAAAGTGTTAATAATTTTACCTGCAGCTTCATCATAGTATCTTGCTGCTGTTCTTTCTGTACAATTAGTTCTCGTTCCTTGTCCCTTTCGATACGCAATTTTCGTGCTGCTTCAAGCAGATGAAGCGCTGGTTCAGCTCTTAATTTCATTTTTTCTACTCGACCTAATACTACCTATGTTATTCAATAATATTTTTACTTGAGATACTTAAAGAAGACTAGATGATAATTTATTGTTAACATGAGTGTTTCTTACTTCGCGCTCTTTTTCCATTGCTTCCAAATCTGCTTTTAATTCAGCAGCTGCTTCTCCGCCCTGTATAACGATGGATATGATACTAACAGTTTTCTAAATTGCCATATATTTAAAATTAGTACCTTTTTCCCAGCTTCTCTTTCCTTATGAACCATCTTGAATTCCTCTACCAGCCTAGAGTACTGTTCGTACAAGGAAGCCATTTCTGAATCACCAAGATGCTCTGGTGGTATTTCCACCTGTAATATCATCCAGCTTTATTGACGATGAATAACGAGACTTTCTGATAAGTAATTTTAGTTACCCACCTTCACTAGGAAACGTGCCAGATAAGCTCTTTGACGAGCCAGTTGCATATTTGATAGAAGCCATTTAAGAACGGCATAAATTGGTTCCGCATCTCCTCTTACGAGACCTTGTCTAAGATTTTGAAACTGCATTGATTAACAGATTATAGAAATTTCAATGTAAAACAGTTCATTATACCTGAATATTACTGGATCGGAATTGGGCTGGTATTTTAATATCCGTAAAGCTGAAAAAATACGGACTGAACTTTGCTCAGGAGTTTCAGTTCTTACATCTATCCTGGATCCGCCTGGTTGTTCAATCTCTGATAAAACATCGCTCAGGATCTAATAGTTATTGCAAATATTATATAAATAAAACATTTACAGTATTTGGAGTATAAATTATTTGAAAAAAAATTGTTTGACATACTTGCAAGAGATCCTCTGAGTTCAGAGCATCGAATGAGATTAAGTTGTAATTCCTTCCGAATAATTTATTTAATTCCGTGACAATAAACTTTATATCCTCACTCATTTTTTTCGCTTTATTAACCTCCGTTTTACTACGAATAATAATGGACAAAGTAGGATAACGAAACAACTGCTTGCTGCAAATGGTGGAAAGTTGTGACATCGCGTTACCATGGATATCAGTATCAGAAAGATTTATAATTCTTCCACCACAGAGTATATAATCAAAATTTACTAATCGGGTTTTAGATTTAATAAAAGCATAAATAGATGAAATTTGAGTCTTAGTAATTGACCTAAGATTAACTTTACGAATAATTCATTATTATAGTTAAAGCCAATAATCCATTTCCTTCTTTCCGTTCCAAATAAAACTTTTATTACGTCGTTGGATCTTCCAGTCCCTTGTTTTTATTATAAACAGTTTTTACAATCTATAAAAAAGTATTTTTTACGTATACGTGTCATTTACGATTCTTGTTTAGCCTGCTTGGCAGGTGGTCCTTGTTCAATTACAGTTTCATCAGATTCATTTATCTCTTCGATTTTCTCCGTTACAGCGGATAATTTCTTTTTTGAATTTTTATTCTGATTCCGCTTTTTCTTGGAATCTGATCTATCTGACTGAACCCTATTGAAAGGTATTTCAATGAAAATATAATTTACTGTATAAATTGTATAAGT
Source organism: Calameuta pallipes (assembly GCA_030142375.1). NCBI lineage: Eukaryota > Metazoa > Arthropoda > Insecta > Hymenoptera > Cephidae > Calameuta > Calameuta pallipes. Next base: position 578,540 of record JARQSW010000004.1, read on the forward strand.
ATGCAAAGCAGATATACTTACATTGTTGTGGAACGTGTACCTGGTCCCCAGAAGGAAGTTGGATTTTCTTGAAAACGGGTCAAATGTTTTTGTCGTGAAAGAGGATTAGCCAGTGGATGTATGTCGAATGAAATTTCTTTAGTACATTCCTGGGTGAGAATAGCTAAAGCAGGACTCTTTTCATCAAGTTTTTCACGTTTGGCAGGATGATCCTTGAGTGGGAGTAGGGACTTGTTATATGAGCGTAAACAAAAATGTTACAAGAAAATTGAAAAAAAAAAAATGAAACTATTACCTTCTCCCATGTTCGCACAATGTCCCATATGACTTCATTTGGCGCATCTGTTTTTATCGACACCTTATTGGCATGAGAGAATGACACTTTGTAACCAGCATTCATTAAAGCCGACCTGAAGGCTAGAATAGTTGGAGTATGACATCGTACAATGGACATCTAAGAGATACAGATTAAATATTTAGCTATGCGTAAAGTAATGCAAAAGTATGTGAATAATTAATAAATGTTTACCAAACGATCAAGTGTATAATACAATGGTACGTCTAATTCTTCATGTACAACATTTAAGACACCCTGTATTCTTTTTAAAGTACCTAACTCCATGTCGTCAAGAGAACACAAGAGTTTTGAAATGAAGGCTTGATCGTGCAAAGGATCCAGCCATATTGGTCCTCCGATCTAAAATGATTTTATACTAAAACTTTAAGATATTATCTAATTATGCATTGTTTACGTACATGGTGTTTATGTCGACAATGCTTGCACAACTGATCCACCACAGGTCCATTAGCCAGTTTGTAACCTCCATTTGGTTTAATTGCACCAAGTGGTTGAATTGTCATGGTCTCACATCCTACACATTGATATATCATTCCCAATTTGCTGGTGTTAGCTTTGCATTTTATTTGCCCCGAGAAAACTCGTACGAATACTCGTATATAGAAATCTGCACTGATGCACAATACTGGTTGAATATATCGGCCGTAACGTCCTGCATGACACGAGATGTGCTGCAGCAGTATCCTTAAAGCCTGCGAGTCACAAAAATATTTGTAAACGTTTGTAGCAAATATAAATTTTGGATTTTTAATTTAAAAATAAGTCATATAGTAAGTTCTTGCTTGACAATTAATTTAACTACCATTTGTACATCATTTTGGATGTGTAATCTGTAGAACCGATTCTTACTATTTCGTGACAAGCTTTGGATTTCAGAGAAATCGCACCGTACTTCACATAGCAGGTTTCTGGTGAATTACCAGCTAACACTGCCATATCGGTTGCTGTGACTAAAAGCAATCCACCATCTGCAATACACTGTACAGCACTATCTAGAAATACGGATGGACATCCATATGGATCCAAATCAACAACATCGAAACGATTTCTCCTGCTCCGATACATAAGCATGCTGCAAATTAAATGAACTTATAGTGAATTGATATCGTTTTGATTGATTTTATTTCTGCAATTACGTACGTTGCATCGTCGTGACTCGCAGTTATTAAATCTTTTACTCCATTGTGCTCTATATTTTTTTTAATACTATCGACTGCCTTTGCAGAAATGTCATTAGCAGTAATCTGCTTAATGCCAGGGATTTCTTTAGCATATCTTATACTGCGCAAGCCAGTTGCAGATAATGCTTCCAATACCATAATTCCATCCTAAGGAATGAATGATAAGCAAATAAGATTAAGAATATTAAGTAAAACTTTCAAAACTCATTAAATTGCATTTTTTAAGAATATATATCCACCTCATTCTTTAATCCAGCTTGTAAATTAATATCCTCGATATTTATTCCATTATCTTTCAACTTTGGATCTTTCTTTTCAAGCACAGACTTGTATCTAATTTTTGAAAAGAGGGATATCACCGCGATACTGAAATATAACATAAAATATTTACATAAAAATAAGAGTACTAAACAATTTCAAATATATGTTTTAAAAATAAATAAACTGTACCTAAGATCCCGGTTAAATTCTTGCACGGGGTTATAAAATACATTCTTTTCAGCAACTAGAATCTCAGCTTTCCCTTCCTTGATAACTTCTGTATGCTTTGAAATTTTCTTAACTGCATCACATTCAATTTGAGTAGTATCCATGAAAACTTTTCTGTAATAATTCAATAGAAAATACCTGTTTGAATGTGCTATTACCCTATGAAGCATGACATAACCACAAAAAAATAATTAAATTCACAGTAAACCATAGAGGCTGTACAGAAGGAGACAAAGTTGTGGATACCACGCACAGAGATGAGTAGGGAGCTGCACATCGCTACGGTTTCAGGCAATACCAAAAACCTGGCGCTAAATCGTAGCGGCGAGTCCAGAAGTAGGATTTTGTGATCATCGCCTCCGTCGATAATGCATATCCCGTGGTAGCCGAGTTGAACGTGATCACGAACGTATAGCTTACTGGCACATCTCCTCATTGGAGGAGGTAGCCACAAGGAAAGAAAGGAAGGAACGTATAGCTTGGCGGGCAGAGGACCGTTGGAAAGTTAGCGTGGGAAAATAAAGATTTACGTTTATATGCCTATTTGTATAAAGGGACCAAGCTGGGTCAACCACACTCGTTCTCACTCACCTGTAATGATAACCTCAACATACTATACGTCATATTTTTGGGCTTTTTGAGGCACATTTACGGAGTTTTTCTCTTTTATATCTTTTTATGGTGATCAGGGGACCCATCATTACCATGCGAATAAAATGTAAACGAAAATCGTAAAGAACGGAATTTATGACAGGGATTCTTACCCAAAGCACAAATGGCGCCACATTCTCAAAGGTTAACGATCATTTTGACAACACTTTTACAATAATTAACTAAAAACTGGAAATGTAATCTGATCCGAAAATTTTTTTGTGAATTTGAAACTTGTAGCAAATTTCGGGTCGGATTACCCTTTGTCAGTGATCTCGAAATGCAATATCTTGCGGAATGTACGCTTAACTCCGCTTTGGGAATGAATCTCTATAAAAATTCTGTCATTTACGATTTTTATTTACATTTTATCTGCATAGTAAATGAGAGATTCCCCATCCCTTTAATAAATCTCTCAGGGAATGGAATATATGCAAATATTAATAATCTGAAATTTTTTTCAACATGGTAATCATTCACATATACATACATATATATATCAATTTCACCGTAATCGACTAATTGGAGTTCGATCATTAGCATAACTCATTTGGATTATTTATAAGCGGATTAACCATTTTAAATTCATCATATCAAGAAATTGGACTAGTAAGGGTTTCCATTTCGTTATTAAAAAACATAAAATTTTTTTTATTAATTTGCCAAAAACTTTCAAAAATATTTTAATGTCCATTTGCCATTTGAATCCACCTTATACGCAATCATGCAATTTGAATAATTGCATCATGTGTACAAGGTTGCACTGTACACATGCCAAAGTAGGAATTTTACATCCCTAAAGTGATACAGTAATATTATAGTATACATATATCCGCAATACATATATACAACGTCCAAATTTGAACCTTGAAGTTGTGCGTACATCTATACAATATTCAAAATTCCCGCCAAATGCAATGCATACAACGTTAACAGTAGATATAACGGTAAAGTTCGTAGGATATCTAAGCAATACGTATACGTCAATAGAAACGTCTACAGCAAACCTGTGAAATATTATTTCTGTCTATTCGATATTTAAATTATGAGATTTTGCATTTCGTCATACGTGTTCATTTATATTATGGAAACTTGATACTAAATACTAAAGCATCTTGAGCAGCACCGAATCGTTGATGTATTTGATCCTATATTATGGCAACCGTACGTCGGGCTCAGCTGCCCTTAGGAAGGTCCTGAAAATATAAAAAGTAAACCGTTAACACGTTCAACGCCGCCTCATTCTGACCTTGGTGACGGCTGTATTTTCGTGGGGGCCCCGTCACCTGTGAATGGGCGCCGTTCACTTCGTTCAGTTAAATAGGATTTTAAAAGTTTTAGCACATGTAAATACATATAATCGTTCTACGCATCTCACGTATATTTATGACTTCGATTATCGGATTTGGGCCCCGCAGAAAACTCGAGCGCTTTTCGCTGGACGTTCAACGTGCTAACGGTGGTTCTCGAACCGTCGGTTAAGTTAGTTAATGCATACAGCATACACGGAGTGTATTTTTTTGCATATCCAAGGTTCTTAGACATATTCTGAATATACTCAAAGAAATATGGATATCTGGAGGGTATCTGATGCTGTGCGGGTAACTGCTACTAAACTTAAATTTTATCTTATTTTCTCTAACATACGAATCATTTAATTAAATAGATGAAGACGAATAATTTATATGTACGTACATTTTGCATATCTATATATGTATATCAATAAATTATACATAGGTATACTGTCAATGTATTTCAATTCTCGTTCGACACCGGTAGTAAAGTCGTACATGATCACACCACTTGCTGCATCTCACTATTTCCTGGAGTTCCCGTTTCATATAATATAACTTTCTGAATATATTAGAAACTATAGAAAAATAAAAAGTAGAAATATCCTTGAAGAAGTATTGTAATTTTATCACCATTTAGATATCGAGTAAGCCACATTGATCAGATGTCACCCATTCGATGTTGTAAATTATATATCCGTGCAATATTTTAGCGGTTCTTTATTGGATATAACCTGATTTTAATGTTTAAATTTTTTTTTACGATATTTCATAGATATTCGCTGCTGCTTGGATAGTAGACTTCCAAAATCATTCTGTTAGATACTGTTAAGACTTGTTAAGACTACTGTTAAGACTCTGTTAGACTTAGTTAATATAATGTGAATGACAGTTTTTATATGCAATTTTGTAAATTATATTTTTTAAATAGTGGAAGTTGATTTTTTTCCGCGATTCGACATTTTTTACTTATAACTGTTATTTCTGTAAATTAAAATAATGTCAAACGTTGGAAAAATCTTGTTATTAATTGAAAATGAAAAACTATTCATTAAATTCTGAAAAGTATTATGAATACGAGGTTTCTGATTATCATTAAGAATGTTATCTCAATGTAGACTATCAATTTGCCATGTAATGTTGTTTTCATCGTTTGCAAGCGAATCAGAACTTTGCATATCTTTACGACCTTCTTTATCGGTATCATAATCCGTCGATATTGACCTACGGAAAGAAATGTCAACATTTTTAATTGCCAATTTCTCAGGATGTAAAAAAGAGTCATGCACAAGGTCAATTGACATTTTTACACCAGCTACTATATGTATACATATATTATACATTATATTCAGTATATGTACCTGCGTATTTATACAGGGTGTCCCATGGCAAGTTGCCTGAACTAAACGGACTGTATATTTTAATGCATCTATGAAATAAAGAAAAGTAAAAAAGTCTTAAATAGAGAAGAGTTTTGCAAGTTCATTTACATAGAGTTGTGATTTATTAAAACCAATTAGTTAAATTTAAAATAATTTCTAAAAAATGTAACATAAAATTGTATGCCAAACGCTGCGACGCCACACCGCACCCAGGACGTATTCCAATTCATTCACGCTATGTACGCGGATCGTGTAATCGGTCTGTGGTATCCTGAATTTATTAACGGGTGTCTGGAGTGGCCTCCGTACTCGCCAGATTTGAACTCATGCAATTTTTTTTGATAAGGTCATATAAAGATCATCGTTTCACCAAGAATCCCAAAACAAAAAAAGAACTAATAGCAGCTGTCAAAAAAGTCGTTGATGGCATCACGACGTAAATTTCAAAAAGTATTTTAAAACTTGATTAGTGCACAAAATTGAGATATTCTCCACTTGGAAAACGTATATCATTAAAACTTGAAATTTTGTGTTACATTTTTAGAATGTAATTTAAATTAAAAAATTAGTTTTAATAGATCATGACCATACGTAAAAAAAATTGCGAGATCTCCTCTACATAAGACTTTATAGCATTTTTATTCGACGCGTTAAAAAATAAAAGTCGTTCAGTTAAGTCAACTTGGCATGGGACACCCTGTATGCGTTGTACTGCTTCAGTAAAATATACCAATTCTCAAACGAGTCACTTGTTAAGTAGAAACGAGCCTGCAGATATATTACCGTTCAGACACCACTGTCCTCACATTGTCCACAAGATAGAAAATGAGAGTCAAGCAAGGGCATGCAGAAGATAAATAAGCGAACCACTTCATCTTATTCGCACAGCATCCTACGCAAGTTTCAGGACTGCACAAGTATCCTGGCTACCTGCAGCTTCCTTATTGTTAGCTGTTCTCCGACTTCCCTCTCCTCTTCGGGAGAAGATTGACGGCTGAAAATATTTCATGAGATATCTTTACGCGTTGCCCACGTTGAATATTCGGCTAAAATAGGAAATACATAAATCTGTCAATGCTGGCTAGAATGTCGGTGTCATTGAATTATTCATTCGTGTAATCGTGCGGTCGATGCAGAATCAACTCCCAGTTGTAATTGTAGATTCAAGATGGCACGTTGTAGGTAACAAAGTATATTCTGTCAAGTTTTTAAAACGAGAACTTTATAAAATTTCGAAGCATCGCGAAGCGAGTTCCCCTTTACGTGGAATCAAGTTTAGAGCAATAGGGGTGGTTGCTTTGGAAAAATTAAAAAAAATTAAAAAATTTTTTAAATTCGGTAAAAGCAACCTTTGTTATGCGACTTTGACTTTATGGAAGTTACCCACGATCATACAGGATATTACGTTTCTGTTTTCAATGAGATTGGGTCTGGGAATGTTCTCTGTGATAACATGAGTGCCCTTGACTCCTGCAAGTAACTACCCTTGACGTCTATGTTATTGCATGGAACCCCCACTAGGGCAATACCGTTTAAAACAGACACATAAAATGATCTACCCACAGGTCACACATTACCAAAGCTAAAAATTCGTGTCCCAGGATAGTAATTTTCGGATGGACTGTTGCAGTTAAGTCAAAAAAAAATTCTGCCCAGAAATACTTCAAACCTCAAAAAAGTCCAATGACCAATAATGATTATGACACAGAAAATAGATACAGTGCAAAGTTACTAAAATCACTGGCGCAGCGATTCACCCCAATAGCGGCCTCTATACCTAATAAGAGGATGAAAAGTAAAAGGAAGAAATTAAAAATCCAGAAAGGAAACCATGTAAATAGAATGTCTCAACCAGTCTATTATACTACGAAACTTTCTAACTTCTTATACCCATCAACCTATTTTTTTTTACTGTCAGCTATGATCAAAGACAGCCGATCCATATCTTTCTTATGTCCTTTACGTAGAGATATTAGTTCCCGTGTTGTTATGCAAAAAAAAATATGATCAAACCTCTGCGCAATATTTTGCCTGCAGGCAGCTCTTTTTCTAAATATTAAAAAATAACGTAGACAAAAATTATTACACAAAAATTATTTCGAATGATATTTATCATTTTTCTGAACACGTGATTCGTTTATTTATATTGTATAGCAGTACTCTGAAAAAATTTCGACTTCTTTCTGCGTATCTATTATACAATGCTGAGTCTGTGCCTATCCCGTAATATCTCCTGCGTTCGCTACGCCGCGACGTAGCGCTACGTAGATGCTTACACCAGGATAAAGCGGTATGGCGGGAGACGTCAGACATACGATTCGATAGTCATCCGCCAGCCTGCCGCGGAAGCGCCTCGCGGGCGTCGACATTCGAGATTGGCTTGCACGACTCGTACAAAAAACTTTGCGTGTTTCTATAATTGCACAGTTATACTATATCCGTGACGTGTTATTGTATCGCATATATATTACATTCCTGGTGCAGTTTAATACCGAGTGAGGTCGCTGCTGAGGGCATCAAGCCAGAAAGTCACTTGAGGAGAGACAACGGTCGGAAGGGCCTGCACGACCCTTCTTCGAAATCATCTTCACTTATAGGGTGTGTGAATATTTTCTAAAACAAAAAGATGTTTGAGTGTAATATTTTACACGTGATTATTTTCAGTGTATTTATTCAGTGTCTTATGTATATACCATTGTAGATTCAATGTTTTGGCACCCATACAGTATGCACATGTCATTTATCATTATGTATCTTTAATGGGATGGACACGGGAAAAATATTAATATGTTAGGTAATCGATTGCTTTTGGATTTTAATGATTTTCTCACGGTCTTTCTTTCCTTTTAAATCGTTTAGGTGGGATTTTACTTGTTAGATATTTTTTTTTTAGAGTGGATTTGGGAATGGCGTTACTCGGAATCTTTTTATTAATGCGAAACGTTATTTATGGAGTGTCCTTTCATTGTCAGGCAATCTTACGAGAATATAGTAATATATACATTCCTGGTGTACAAAGGACAATCAGACAGACCCACCTGAGTCTGCAGGTGTGGGCCATTTTTTTGGGGGCCAGTTGTGGTCTCCATGTTTTATATGACAATGTAATAAATTCTAATAAGAAAATAAAATATAGTAATTTACATCCGTCTGCTAGTTTTTCATAAGATTTTATTCAGGAGGGTACATAGTCATTTTATTAAATTTATTTTCCGAGCAAATTGACTATCGATTACCGAAGGCTTTTACACATTTTTAATCTATCGAATGAAAAGGTATAGTGATTATCGGACGCGAATGCATCGGAGTGACAAGGTTACCTGAAGCTTACATTTTATCTAAGCCATTATATTCTATAACTATAACTGGCAATTGGCCGATAATACCCACAGTGGTTATCATTTCGCCAATGTTTTTTCTTTATCATAAGATTTCGAAGAGACAGGAGAGAGAAACAAAAGTATTCGTTATAATAAGAACGTTGAGCCTGACGTCAGTGATTGTCCAATTTCGTGCCGAGCGCAACTATCCTTTTTAAAATGTAAAATGCATCGTCGAGATAATAAAACGTGTTATCCCTCAAGTTGCTTGGTGGGAATGCACCCTAACGCAACCCACGCAATATCGTATCTATTCCGCACAGAGAATGATAATAGGAAATGACGGAAGAGAAAAGTGGAAGCAGGAAGATGAATTCTATTTTGTGAAACACTGGAAACAGGCATGCTGCATATATGTGTGTATATATATATATATATATATTTATATATATAGATAGAGAGGATAGGCAGAGATAGAGAAAGAAATATATTTTTGCAGTACGAACGGATTTTCTGTTCGGCATTGAACCTTGCGACGCGTCTGATGTGTTAGGATAACAGATAAGAAAGACAGAAGAGAAAGAGAGACACAGTAACCTCACTCCCTCGTGTTTCAGATACAATCGGCATCTTTATTTCTAGTCACATTGCATTTAGTCGGTCCACGAGAAAAATTCTGTCTCAGAAGATTCGAGTCTCTACGACTTTCAGTGCAAAAGAGTGCCCTAACCTAAAATTCGATTCGTACATTGAAAATATGTATATATGAATATATATGATGTTATTATAATTATATCAATCATATATAGCATCAGCGAAAATCTTTCTGTACTCGTAAGCACTTACTTTTTGGTCATATAAATTTTTAAATTTATCCTGCATTTATAGCAAAGAGCATGAAATGTTTTCCGAGTATTTTTTAAGCGCTCAGTTTAATAGAAATCGACGTGATACAAAAAAGAGCTGGTTAAACCGGAAGTATTTTAGAGACTACAAATTCACTTGGGACACGTCATGCTTCACGCATTTGGATTATGTATGTACTCGTATTTACTTACGTAGACAGGCATTATTATACATACATTACACCAACGTCAGAGAAGTCACATGGCTTATACTATTGAGGACGACGTACGTTTCATATTGTTATTGCAGCGTTCAGCTGCAGAAGCATGGAGGTACCTGCCTTGGTTAGGCAAAGACTGTGGCGCCCCCACTTAAATAAAAGAACGTACTTAAAGATCGCTCGTAAATTTTCGTAGACACTCGGTGAATTCCGGAAACTCTGTCGCTACGGTTCTTAACCACGACTTACAGAAAGGTGGAGGCAAAGTCCATATACTTCCTAATGATGTTTCTTTAATAGTTTATATATATATATATTTGTAAAGTTCCATACAATACTTCCCGGCGCACGTTATGAACTTAGTTAGAAAAGTTTTCAAAGATGGCGAGCGTGAAAAGTTCGCTAGGATCTCGTAGTCGTAATAGACGTACGTTACCCATGTGAGTGTTATAAATTGCCGCGATGAAAGTTGGACGATTTGACTTACGGTACCGCCGTGAAATTTCTAATGCGTGACGTCGAGTTCTTGTTTGAAGACGGTCTCAATCGTTTGGTCGAATTCTTTGGAGCAGGGATAACAGACGTATCTGTTATGGATATGTTAGTATATCTAATGGAATAGCCTAATTATGTTTGTCGCGTATAAAATTACTGAAGTGAATTATTGCGGAAATGATTATTGGTTACCGTTGGCAAGTACCAGTGACCTCGACTGTATTCCCGAGTCGTGGATAATTTTAACCTCTGATCGATATTCCGCCTAATCGATATTTATAGAGCTGGGTGTGAATCGAAATAATTCATATTTTTATCTTCTATGTTTTTCAGAGAAATATTTAATAGTGAGAAATTATGGTCGCAAGCGTTTTTTTTTATTTTTAATGTCGCGTACATGTCAATGCATTCGTGCTGCATGAATATTTCATCTTTAAGTGTCACGTGCTTTTTCACATCCGCTTGAACAATTAGCGGCCGTTTAAACACGCCTTTGCAAATAATGGAAAAGCGACGTTCGTGTATTCACAATGTACGCGAGAATTGACAAGTGGGTCTTTTGTGAGTGCCTGTGTTGGTTCTTCCCTTCGCAGAACTCTTGGGACTTTGTGTGTTACTTGGAAATCACAGTCGTATGTTAATGGTATTGATAAGAAACTTATGGATAGGTGTACAAGAGAGTATATATATATATACAGTCTGTTTAAAAAAGAAGGATACACGATTTTTCCGAAAGTTTCAGAGATTATATTTTGTTTCTTTTTTGACATTTGTACTTTCAAAGTATCCGCCTACGGCGGACTTATCTATTTTATAATCCTCATTCTTGTCCAGGGTGGCCTGGCATCTTCTCGACATGCTCACAACCAGTTTTTTTGCGTACTCTGTTGATAAGAAACGTCATATCTTTCTGAGGTGTATAGACAACTGTTTTAGGTTGGAGTAGAATTTGCAGGCGAGTTCATTCTTTTGATGCCATAGCGCGGTTTCAGCTGTTTAGAGCTGTTTACCAAGAACTTGAGTGCAGAAAAAATGCTAAAGATTTATCAGCATGGTTTTCCGCTAGGACCGCTAAAAAGATGTTCGAATACAAAAATGATACTTGGGTCTTAGAAGAAGATAACGACCCCAAACATCGGAGCCGCCTTTGCACCGCCTGGAAAGAGGAAAATGACATCAAAAGAAATGAACTGGCATCAAAGAGAATGAATCCCATTGAAAATATGTGGGGTTTAATAAAGAGGAAACTGGCGGAAAATGGTGTCTCCGACCTAAACCAGTTGTCTTTACACATCAGGAAGATATGGCCTTCCTTATCAACAGAGTACGCAGAAAAACTGATTGAGAGCATGTCGAGAAGATGCCAGGCCATCCTCGACAGCAATGGGGATTGGACAATATATTAGATAAGTTCGCTGTAGGCCTTTGAAAATAAATTCATGTCAGAAAAGAAAGAAAATAATATAGAACATACTGTATAAATGAGATTCAAAAAATTTTAAAAAGACATTTATGAAATTGATTGAATTGTAACAATTTATTAATCTTTGATTCCCTAATGTGTAAATCTTTATGGATTCCATGAAGAGTTATAATGGATTGACGATTCTTGAGGATAAAGCTAATAAACAAGAGTAATGAATTCCCGACGTTTTTATAGCCGCTGGGAAAATAACAGGAATCGAGATTATCATTTGGCTTGTATTTGATAATTCTGGCTATAGAACCAGAAGGAAATAGTGGTTTCTCCTGACGGAAACCCTCGTGTCCGAAAAAAAATACCAGTTTATTCTACTACCTCCTATATATAAAAAGGGGATCGACAATAAAGTCCTAACAGTCTGTTAAAGTCGGCTCGAAGAATTTCTCATTACCTCAACGCTCGTTGGTCAAGACGCCCTCGTAAACAAGGTAGAGCTTATTGATCCGCGTTGTGAATTATGATTTCGATAAGGAGTGAAATTGTGCCCTGGTGTTTCATAGATTGTTAGATGTTGGAGATGCGATAGTAAAGTTTTTTAATTTTTTGAAATTTCCGCTTCACCTCGATACCGTTACTGCTTCCATAATTTACGGGGAGACTGTTATTAATGCATTATTCTGTCGCGGGAGGCAGACGACCTTGAATTCAAATGAGATTCTTCTTGTACGCATAATTGTCTCCAGAAAAATTCGACCGAGAATTACCCGACGGGCTACGTTTGGAAACAGGCGGGGTCTCTTACTGTGCTGCTTACGTCACTGGCGCGTGTTGACGCACGACACGCGACAATGTCGTCGCTTTGCGTCGGGTCAGCCTTGTCCTGTGCATGGAAATCATTTGGAAAGTCATCGCGCGCAGTGAGAGTGTCGATTAATTTCCCTCTGTGACCTCGAGACGTGAAGCAGAAGAAAGAAACAAAGAGAGAGAGAGAGAGAGAGAGAGCGAAAAAGCCGTTACTCTGCGACGGATGAATAATACTGGTTTGAGGTTAGCCAGCTAACTATAGGTTAGGTACCTAATTTATCTAGGGACCCTAGGTTAAGGGAACCAACGAAACGATCGAGATTTCTTACCCAGACAGAATTCCAGTTTTTATTTATCTCCGAAAGAACTGTATCTTATGGTAATAATGATATTACTGCTCCGATTTCATAAATTCAATGTAAACTCTAATTGCATGCTAACTCTAATTTATTGTATACAAGAGATTTTAATTCTCGTTAAAGAAGAATTGTATACGATAGATTTTAACAGGTCGTTAGAATCTGTCCCATACAATTTGTCTTTAATGAGAAGCGCTGAGGATCGTCCTTATGGAATGACGGATATATGTATGTACTTCTACGTATATAGTGTCACGAGGAATTTTCCAGCGAGTTTTGAAGCGCAGGTCGGTCTGAGGCGGTGGTGAAAAAAAATGTGAAGAGACGTAGGGAGGAAGATAAAAAAAGTAAAATGTCACTTTGTAAGGTTTAGTCAGCGGTCGTTACGGTAAGACGGCGAGAACGACAGTGGCGCCAATGAATCTTATTCATTATGTATGATCGTTGATTTTGTTCTTTTTGTTCTCTTTTTTTTTCTAAATAGTCATTTTTTTCTTTGACCTTTTTTCTTACTCTTCCTTTTTTTTCCTAACTTTTTTTTTTCTTTCTTCACACTCGTCCTTCAACTACCTTTCCAATAGATTAGAGTTGCACTGTTTACTATCGTTTACGAATAAATCAGTTAGTGCAATGTATTATGGATCGATCGCTGTTCCACGTACGATAACAAATTCCACTATATCATTATAGATCCGTCTCATCCAAGATACATCGCATGTGATATACTAAGATACAGGTAGATGATCGTAAAATCCTTTATGATCGATTAATCATAAAGTAGAATTTATGAGACGGAAATTTCGAAAATTGTAATATTTATTTCTTTTTGAATTTTGTTTTTCAAGAAATTTTTTCAATCTTAATTAGATTTGATTAGAGAGATAAGACAAAATGTTTACTTACATTGAGGCACATTAACATGCTTTTATTTGGGGGGGGGGGGGGGAGATTCAAACACTGATCTGAGATTGATCTTTTTCTATAATATGGCTGAATGACTTAAGAATGATCTATAAATGATCTGTAGATAATGATCTATTTCTTTTAATCTACCAGATCCATTTGGGGTCCATTTCGTAGTCTAAAGTTATACTTGGAAATAAAAGTGAAGCACCGAAGTAGTCTTTCTAGATGTACCTGTGCGGGATCATATACGGACCATGTAGAATGATCAATCAGTGATCTGCACCGTGTCCAAAATTTGTTTCCGATAGGACTTACCTCAGGAAGCACTTCTTGTCCCCTTTTCTTTTCCTACTCGTGATAAATACTAATCCAATTCAATAGGAGGAACCGAACTCATCATCTTCTGACGTCAAAGACAATTCGATTAGCGTTCGTACACCTGACGTAAAAGAACGTGTGTGCTCATAGTGTTTACTCTTGCGATATATATATATATATATATATACATATATACACACAAATTCTCTGTATACGTCATACGTGTGACGATTCTAATTGATATACAGTAGAGAATGCTGAACGAATATATAGAACTAGTTACTTCTAGAGAATATCAAAAAAAGATTTAATGTTTTGATATTCCTTTTGAATCTGAAGGAAAAAAAATCACTTATAAAAATGTTTCCCCGCTCGTCCATTGGTCTAGTAATTTTTTCAGTCGTGTATTATTATTTTTTACCTGCGCCTTATTATTTTATTATACTGATTTATGTAGCAAAAATGTTACAGGTCAGTGAGGATTGTGCATAGAAATTTTTATCAGTGTACGCTTTCTTTATCGACGTCATTGTTAATATATCGTATTCAGACATAGAAATATTATGTGCACGCAATCTGTCTTATGTATACGAAAAACTTATGGGTCTGTCATTGAAATTTGACAAAGAGCAATGCTAATGATGGGGTTTAATTAGTCTATCAAATTCACACGAAATATAGCAAAGAAATGTACAAGCGTCGAAGAACGCGTTAAATATTAGTCACCCGAGAATTATTCCATTAACGTCATTGAATCATAGAAACAAATACTTTAATTGATTACAATGTGCAGCGACTAAAATGAAAAATTTGTTATCATACGATAATGGTGAGTGAATTGACATTTTTTTCTTTATTCTTTATCTTCTCTTTTTTTTTCTATGTTTGACAAAAAAACACACGCGGCCATTGGTATTTTCCAAGAAACATTGCTCATGCGACAAAGTGATTACTGGAATGAGTATATTGGGTATACGAGTCAGAGCTGAGTAGGGAGCTGCACAACGCTACGGTTTCAGGCAATACCAAAAACATGGCGCTAAATCGTAGCGGCGAGTCCAGAAGTAGGATTTTGTGATCATCGCCTCCGTCGATAATGC